>OY728125.1:1477286905-1477302225 GCA_963277665.1 Viscum album
TAATAAACCATAAGTAACATCATATATTTTTATCTTAGATGGAAAATAATTTTTAGATATCACTTGAAAACAATTATTGAGGAAAATATCCTTTTGGATTTTAAAATGTTTTCTTTTTTTAAAATGTCATGCAATTTTAAAATAAAAAATTTTCATTGAAAATAAACTTGTGATATTTTAAATTAAAATTCAAATAATTTAGGCATCATTATGGTGGAAAATTCAATTCATTCCCTATAATTTTAAAAAGTGTTCCTTTCATACTTTTTTTTGGAAAATTCGCAAAGTGCCTCATTTGGAAAATGATAAAAAGATTATTTTTACACCGTGTAGTAAAAAGTAAAAATGGGTAAAAATGATTTTAAAAATATATAGTAAAAAATTGAAAACATTTTTAGAAAATGGGGGAATGTAAGATAAATATTCCCCAACTGAGACTTAAAATTAAATAATCCCAAATATTGATGAGATTGTGACATAAATACTCATTTCATTATAATTAGTAGAATTGTATTCCCTATGAAATAAATAAAATATATGGATATTAAAATAACATAATATTATTTATAAGACTCATAAAATACATTCATGGGAATTATATATACCACGTAGAAGAAACATGTAGTGTATAAGACATGTGTCCCATAGAAATAAAAGTGAGACATAAATCCCTTACTACTTGAGTAACTTTAGATTCGTGAATCACATAAAATAATAACATCAATTATAGATTTTAATATAATTAAATAAAGTAAATTAATGATATATAATTTTATAGGTTAGTATATACACCACACAAAAGAAGTGAGTAGTGAATATGGCATGTATCTCACAAAAATAAAAAGTGATATGAAATTCTCTTACCTTATGTCTTGACTCTTTTCGTAATCATGAAAAACGGATGTATAATAAATATAAATTTATTATATATATATTATATAAATTTATTTAATTATATCATATGATATATGATTTACTTATGGCCTTTTATTACCCATTTATCAATAATTCCATGTTAAAGTTACATTTCAGGTAATAACCGCTTTGTTTTTCGTTCATGTTTTGACTTGTTATCCTTGTTCATATTTCATATATCATGAATTAATAATATAAATAATGATAACCATGATATATATATCATATATATTCAGTATATATTTATTCATGGTGATTCAAAAAAATTAGAGATAGAAAATAAAATATATCGTTCTTGGAGATGGTATGTCATACGTACGCATGAACGTTATTTTTATTTTCTTACGATGTTAAAAGTAAAGAAAAGAATATGATATATTATCATTATAGAGTAATATTTATGTTTTATATATCATATATATTTATTTAATTCATTCTTATTACCATCCATGTGAGATATAATGAGAAACAAATCACATCGCATCGTGAAGTTGGTAAGTCATACGTACGCACGAGTGATGTTATCATTTCCCAAAAGATTAGGTGGTAAATCGGTAGATATGATATTCTCATTTTAGATATATAATTATGTTATAAATATCATATAAAAACATAGTATACATCATAATTCCTAGTCATTATAGGTGGTAAATGAAAAATGGACTACATTGTTTCGTGAGGCGGTAGTTATCCATACATAAGAATGATAAGTTTGTTACCCATTAGATGGAAGTGTGTGTGGGTTTAGGTTGAAACCTTAATAAAAAAACATCTCAGTATATTGAGGATACTGAGGTTATGAAATAAACATTAAATAAAATAATTTAAGAGTTTTAAGGAATAAATAAAATAGAAACATTCATTGATGAACATTACCTCTTCTTTGGGTATCTCCTTTTAATTTGCACAAAAGGACTTATTTGGTTGGATTTATGCCCAAATTAAGGATACTATGATGAAGGGAGAGAATTTGGGAGTATAATTTGATATATTTTTTTCGAATCAAATAGGTTCTGAAGTGCGAGGAGAAGAGAAGGAGAGGTTCCCTTTTATAAGAGAGGGAAAGACATTTTTGGAGTTTCACAAAATATTAATTTATAATAAAATTAATCTCAATCCAAATACCTTAAAAATTCTATTGATTCTGATAAAAGATAATATAAGGTTTTAATATAATAAACCAATATATTATACAAGTTTTTAAGTTATTTTAAACCATATCATTTTGATTAATCCTTAGTTAATCCATTTTAATTATCACTATGGTCATAATGTATTTAATATTAATAGGATGTAATTTTTAAATATAAAGTGTCAATTAGAACATAAATGGAAAATTTAGGATATTTTAGATAGTATATCTTCCCATTTTCCTTAATTAATATCTTTATTATTTTTAAATAATTTAATAAAATTTTATTTTCATAAAATATCATAAGTGTCAATTTTGACACTATTCATAACTTTGACTTTAAGAAAATACATACAAAAATATAAATTCAAAAAAATTAACTTAAAACACCTATAAAGTGTCATATTCACCTAAAAATCATTATTAACCTTAATTAAGTCAAATTATATATCTTTTAATATTTCTAATATCATTTAATTGAGTAATTATTGCATCATCATTTTGTTATTATTTATGATAATTATTTATTCACTAAAAATAAAAACAAAATATATGATCTATATAAACATTTTATATTTCCTAAGAATATATATAGTCATTCATATATTCTATTTATCACCATATTAAAAATATTATTCATATTAAAAGTAAGAGTGTGATATTTTATCACTCCCTTTGAGTTTAATAATATTTTAGTCATTTTCAGGGAAAATTGGCCATTAAATTATTAAATTTCTATACTTATGTGTTAAGGGTCAAATTATATTCATAAAATATCTTTTGGAAAAGTATTGTGGTAGTTTTATAATATTTATTATATCATTTTTACCCATAATTACCTAATTTACCCTTAACTATGTTATTAAAAATTACTAATGTTTCTATTTATATTGTCCAAAAATAAAGGGAACAATTTAATAAAAATGTAAATTATGATTAAAAACATTAAATCCATTTTTAAAAATTATTTAAAATTAATCCCGTTGACAGAACAAGAAAATGGGTTTTTAAAGTGAAAATGTCCAAAAGAATGACATGTTTTTATATCCAAATTCAATGTGAAATTGATTAAAATGGCCTAAATTGGATTAAATGATAAAAATTTGATCTAATTATACTTTAAAATGGATCAAATATATAATTAAACACTGTAAATTATTTCAGTGAAAATGTTGCTTTTAATTAAAATTCAGTATTTTTCATTATTCATCAAAACGTGAAACTTATTAGAAAAGGTATGAAAAATTCAACAAAAGTAAATTTTTATATCCTTATTTAAAATAATAAGTTTATTTTTCATATAAAAATTCTAAAATTTTCAAAAAATAGATTTAAAATGGGTTCTCTATTAAAAGGTAGTAAAATTTCCCTTTTAAAAAATATAGGGTTTTATGCGTAAATTTGGGTTTGTTCATATATCATTACTATAAAATATATTGGATGAATATAAAAAATATTTTATTGAATATATTTCATATATATTTCATTAATTTAATTCTATAATTGTAATTAATTTAATTTATTAAGAAAAAACAACTTTGGGAGTATAAAAATAAAACTATTTCCATTATAATTAATTGGTATATATTTTCATTTCTAATTAATTTGTAACTAATGAATTCATATTATAAACCTTATATTTTCATAAATTAGTTAATAATATTAATAACCACTAATTTAAGGGCTTGGTTATATCTTATTATATTAAATAATAATATTTTAAAAATATACTATTGTTCGATAAAACAGGTCTTGTGTATAATGAAAGATATAAAAAAAACTCATGTGTAGCTTTGCATAGGACAGCTAGCCGACTAGCCCTATGAAAGTGGAGACCTGATATCATGACATTTGTTGGGGAGGATTAGTTCTAAGTTGTCTTGTCTAATTCTAAGACCTACGGGTCATGTAATTGTCTCTGAGCCTTCGGGCCTTGTAAGGGTTCCGCCTCACCCCTTGAAAGGAGGATTATCAAAAATAATAAAAAATGAAGGCCTTCAGGCCATTCCAACCATTCTAACCTTTTAAAAAGAAATGTTAGAAACATAACGGTTACACAAAGTAACTCATAACTAGGTTTCCACAAAGGATAACATAGGTGGGAAGTGAAAACATGGACATGTAAGAGAAATCTAACAACCATGTTCTAATGGAGAGTGATAGAGAACATATTTAGAAGAAATTTAACAATCACAAAGCCATAAATCTATGATTTTAAGGGGCCATTTGATTCATCAGAAACCAAGGTACCGGGATATCCTTTTCAGTTTTGAGATACTTTCCCTAGATTTTAATAATTTTCATGAGAATAAATATTTACTTTATTTTAGGATAACCTCACCATTTTATGTGCCTTGATAAATATTCACAAAATGTGAATTTATTATTCTTGAAGCATTAGCAGATCATGAGATCCATAAATAGAATGATCGATTATTCCATCTATATTTATCATAACAAAAATGTTAGCACAAGTTATCCAATATGAATAAATCCTTATATGATGAGATAATAATTTAATCTCTAAAACATCATCCAAAGTTTAACTCAAACCATTCCACAAATTTTTATAATTATTACCCTTCTGAAAGATGAAATTCCAAAACATTAGAATGAAGTTCACTAAATCATCTTAACATTTATCTCCCATATATCAAAAGTTATCTATTGGTTTTCACATTCCAAATATGTAAATACCTTCATCAATTATTCTTGAAACGTGGTAATTACCATAAATACTTAAACATTAAAGTTTTATTATTCTAAATTTTATTGTATATATTCCTTAAGTAAAAAAATTTGTAAACTTCTTCCATGATAGCATAAACAAAATTTCAAAAAATCCTTAATCAGATCCAAGGAAATAAGTACTATCTAATTTACTTATTCATATCCAACATATCTTTATCCAAATATCATTATCTCAACATCAAGAACATATTAAATTTTATCTTACCCTTAATCATGTGTTTTCCAAAAATATCACCTTATTACCTCAATCACTCTTCATGGTTACCAGTACCATTTAGCATGTGATTTTAAATACATATAGAAAAACTATATTGGACCAATACATATGTGTTTAATTATTCCATAATACCATAAAATTACTTCTACAACATTATTATTGAATTTCATTTCATAATTAATCCATCATTCCTTAACTTCATTATCATACTCCACATCACCAATAGTGATATCATAAAATTTAACTTTTTATTTGGATTTAAGAGGTTAATAATGGTTATCATCATCATTAACCCTTGTATTTGGGGATTTATTAGCATAATTCTCATTATCCTTACACTTGAAGCACTGAATTGTGGGAGGTGAATCCTATGTCGATTTCCCTCTATTCACATAATTGGCTGACTTCTTCTTTCTATCAGTTTAGAAATAAATTTCCCAATGGCCTTCACTTATTCACTTAAAAAACTTTTTAGAACCCATAATAAAATTCCCTCCATGATTATTTCCACACTTAGTGCATAAATTAATTATCATCTTCTTATATCTATGTTTTTTATATTTTTCTTTGAACTTCATCTTCTTTTTCTTGTTAAAACCATGATATTGATACGTAACTATAACCTCCATTTCAACTTTTATTGCACAAATCACAATATTTTCATAGATACTAATGTCTATTATGGATAACGCCCTTATGAGACTTAGATTTAAGCCACTGATGAACCTATAAACCTTAATTTTATATTGGATGATAATACCATAAGTGTACCTTGCAAGTCTTGTGAAATTAGACTTGTAGGTACCAACTGATTCATCATCCATCTTCTTCAAATCAAGGAACTCCTTTTCCATCTTCATCTGAAGAACATGAGGAAATTAATTATTGAAGAATAATTTCCTAAACTCATCCCAATACATGGATTTAATTTTATCTTGCATCCTCTTATTCTTGATTAGAGTCCACCACTGGTCTATTTTCACCTTCCAGCTGATAAACATTCAAAATTACTTTCTCATGTTCTGAATACTATAGAATGGAGAATATATTTTTAGTGGTAATGATCCAGTGTTCATAAAAAAATTTATTATAATCACCTTTAACATGGTTCTATTGGGTTCTATCCATTGTATAAAACCCAAAATCATAGAGTAAGAAATAGTTATCAAAGTGAGGAACTAAATAAACATGAAAACCCACTTATAGGATGTATAAATTATGACACCTTCCTTAATTTATGACACCTTAGGTTTATCCTAGGTTATTCATATTCAAATTCCATTTAAATCCTTCATGATGATTCATAAAGAGTTTTTTAATTTCCAAATCATATCCCTTGAGAGTGTCAAACTAGGTGTGTAGCAAGACCCATTGTTGTGTTCCAGGTTATGCTCGAGTCAGGCCCGATACACCTTGTCAAAGTTGTTACCCCTAGGTAAATATGTGCTAGAGCCACATAAACTTGTAGTATCTAGACAGGGATGTAATGCTAGGAAACCACTCACTCTATCCTTTACCAAATTTCCAGGAAATTTTCATAAACATTAACTCGTCCTTAGACTTATCCTTAGAGACACCACTAGACATATCCTTAGAAATATCCCTAGGGATCTCACTAGAGTTTTCTCATCCTAGTTTCCAAAGGTTTAATAAACCTTTTCTTTGATAACAACTATAAAAACTCAGCATTAACATACATAAACATTACATAACTTTTACAGAATACCTATAACATTATAAAAACAAACCTCGAAAGACCGTATTAGTTTAGTGCCTTTGGAAACATATAAAAAATAATCTAAATTAGTGAAATATCATCAATATTTCCCAAAAATATAACCCCCCTTAGTAATTCAACTTAGAAACCTTCCTTCATAACTTAAGGAAGGGAAAATAAGAAAAGGGTGAGGTCAAATGCTCAGTAAGGGTAAATAATTGAAATGCGTAAGCATATCATGAACATAAGCATATGAGAATGTGATTATGATCATTATAAGATCATAACCTGCATATAAAATATCATAAACATGAATCATGGCATAATTACTTTTAGTTCATAATTCATGAATCATAAGTAAATCAAGATCATAATCCATTAAAGAATAACATAGAAATAATAAATGCTATTACTTTTCATGGAACTTCATGGGGACTACACCTACTGAATGGGGCACCCCACCATCCCAGTTTCAGTCCTTTCCTTATAAGGGATCGAGTTTCCCCATCTTCCCATAGTGTATCAATCCCTTCGAGTTGATTATCATCATTATCTCATGAGATATAAATCTTTACCCAATGCATTAGAGAGAGATATAGGTCCCACCCATCGCATATTGAAAACTATAAATATGTGTGCAATAAGAATATAAATCATTCATCATATTAGAACCCATGGTATGAAATGGGATTCATAAACATCATTCAATCATAATATAAATTATGGAAAAGAAATGGGTTTCATAAATATTATTCCATCATAAACAGAAACCATTATTAGAAATATAATAATTGTATAATTTAAGAATATACCCAGTAAAACATATGTAACATAAAATATTGTTATCTTAGATTGATAATAATTTTGAGAAATTACTTGAAAACAATTTTTAAGGAAAATATCTTTTCTTCTTTCAAAATGTTTTATTTTCTTAAAATGTCATGAAATTTTAAATGAAAAAATTTTATTTTAAAATAAAATTTAAATAATGTAAGGGAAACTTCAAATAATTTATACATTGTGTTGGTGGTAAATTCCATTCATGTTGTATAAGTTAAAAAAACATTCCTTGCGTCCTTTTGTTAGAAAATTCACAAAGTATCTTGTTTGGGAAATGACAAAAAAGATTCCTTTTAAACCATGTAATAAAAAGTAAAAATGGGTAAAAACAACTTTAAAAATCCATAGTAAAAAAATTGTTGAATTTTTTTTATAAAACACGGACATATAATAAATATATTCCCAAATAGATACTTAAAATGAAATAATCCCAAATATTGATGAGATTGTGAAATAAATACTCATTTATTTGTAATTAGTAGAATAATATTCCATATAAAATAAAGAAAATTATATGGATATTAAAATACCATAATCTTCTTTATAAGACTTATAAAAGAAATTCATGGGTAGTATATAGTCCACATATAAGAAATAAGTAGAGTATAAGGCATGTGTCCCATAGAAATAAAAGTGAGACATAAATCCCTTACTACTTGAGTAAATTTAGATTCATGAATCCCATAAAATGATAACATAAATTAGAGATTTTAATATCATTAAATAAATAAAATTAATTATATAACATTTCATAGGTCAGTATATACACCATACAAAATAAGCGGGTGGTGAATATGGCATGTATCTCACATAAATAAAAAGTAAGATGAAATTCTCTTGCCTTATATCTTGAAATTCATCATACTTGTGAAAACTTCTTGTATAATAAATATAAATATATTATACATATATTAAATAAATTATTTAATTATAATGTAAGATATATGATTTACTTATGTCCTTAACCTTTTTATCAACAATTCCATGTTAAAGTTATGTTTCGGGTAATAACCGATTTGTTTTTCATTCATGTTTTGAGTTGCTATCATTGGTCCTCTTACATAGATAATTAATTGATCATATATATAATTATAAACATAATATATATCCTATATATTCATTATATATGTATTCATGATGATTCATAAAAGTTAGTGGTAGAAAATAGAATACATCGTTCATGGAGACGATAGGCCATATGTACACATCAGCATTGTTTTTATTTTCTTGTAAAATTAAAAGGAAATAAAATTATATGATATATTATCATTAAATAATAATATTTATGTTATATATATCATATATATTCATTAAATTCATCACTATTACCATCCATTTGAAATATATATGAGAAATGAATCACAACGCATCGTGGAGATGGTAAGTCATAAGTACGCATGAGCGACATTATCATTTCCCAAACGATTAAGTGGTAAAAAGGTAGATATGATATTATAATTATATAAGTATAATTACTTTATAAATATCATATAAAAATATTTTTTCCATAATAATTCCCAACCATGATACATGTTAAAGGAAAAAATGAACAACATCGTTTCGTGAGGCATTCACAGTACACAAGAATAGTAAGTTTGTTACCTATTAGATGGAAGTGTGTGTGAGTGTAAGTAAAAACCTTCATATAAAAACATACTAGTATAATTATGATTCTTATTTTATTATATAAACATGAAATAAAAATAATTTAAGGTTTTTATGGAAGAAATAAAACAGAAATCTTTGTTGATGAATGTTACATCTTCTTTGGGTATCTTTTTTTGATTTGAACAAAAGGACTTCTTTGGTTGGATTTCTGACCAAAGGAAGTATTATAGGGTACAAATAAGGTAAATTTTTAAGATAATTGGATATATTTTTTCCAAAAAAATAGGTTTTGAAGTGTGATGAGAATAGAAGGATAAGTTCCTTTTTATAAGAGAGGGGAAGGGCACTTTTGAAGTTTATTAAAATTTTAATTTATAATAAAATCAACTGTTATCCAAATACCTCAAAATTATCATTTATTAGAATAAAATATAATAAAAGTTTTTAATATAATCAACCAATATATTTTAGATAAGTTTTGAATTTATTTTAAACCATATCATTTTTATTAACCCTTAGTTATGCCATTTTAATTTTCACTATGGTAATAATTTTTTTTAATATTAAGAGGATATAATTTTTACATATAAAGAGTAAATTGGAACATATATGGAAAATTTAAGATATTTTCAACCATATAAAATTCCATTATCCTTATTTAATATTTTTATGATTCTGAAATAATTTAATAAAATATTATTTTCATAAAATATCATAAGTGTCAATTTTGACACTATTTATAACTTTGATTTTAAGAAAATACATACAGAAAGATAAATTCAAAATAATTACCTTAATACACCCATAACATGTCATATTAACCTAAAAAATTCATTAATTGCCTTAATTAATTGAAATTATATTTATTTTAATATTTATAATATCATTTAGTTGATTTTTTCATTAATTGAGTAAATACTACATCATCATTTTTTAAATATTTATGATAATTATTTTTTTCTAAAAATTAAAAATAAATTTCTTTGATGTATATAAAATTTTAAATTTCATAATAATATATATATTCAAGAATATCTTCTATTTATCCCTGTATTAAAAATATTATTCGTATTAAAAGTAAGAGTGTGACATTTTATCACTCCCTTTGAGTTTAATAATATTTAAGTTATTTTCAGGGAAACGTTTCCATTAAATTATTAAATTTTGATATTTATGTGTTAATTTTATAATTATATTCATCCAATATATTTTTTACAAGTGTTAGGGTAGTTTTCTAGTATTTATTATACCATTTTTACCCTTAATTACCCGATTTACCCTTAACAGCAGTATTAAAAATTACTAAAATTATTATTCATGTTGTACAAAAAATAAAAGGGACATATTTAATAAATTTGGGAATTATTAATATAAATATTAAATTTATTTTTCATAATTAAAAACACATAAATTTATAAAATTTATTTAAAATTAATCTCATTGATGGAATGAGAAACCGAGTTTTTAAAGTGAAAACATCCAATAGATTAACATGTTTTATATCCAAATTCAATGTAATATTGATTTAAATAACCTAAATTGGATTAAATGATAAAAAATTATCTAATTATAATTTAAAATTGATCAAATATATAATTAATCACTATAAATTATTTCAATGAAAAAGATATTTTCAATTAAAATTCGGTATTTTTTTACTATTCATAAAAACATAAAACTTATCAGAAAAAATATGAAAAAATCAACCTTAGTAAATTTTGATAACCAAATTTTAAATAATAAGTTTATTTTTTCATATAAAAATTATAAAATTATCATAAATTATATTTAAAATGGGTTCACCTTTAAAAGGTGGTAAAATTACCCTTTTGAAAAAATATAGGTTTTTATGTGTAAAATTGGGTTTGTTCTTATATTATGCCTATAAAATATATTTGATGAATATAAAAAATATTTTATTGAATATATAAAATATATATTTCATCAATATCATTCACTAATTTTAATTAATTTTAATTTATTATGAAAAAATGACTTTGGTATCATAAAAATAAAACTAATTCCATTATAATCAATTGGTATATATTTTCATTTATAAGTAATTGGTAACCAATTAATTCATATTATAAACCTTATATTTTCATAAGTTAGTTAGTATTATTCATAACTGCTAATTTAATGGCTATGTTATATCTTATTATATTAAATAATAATATTTTAATAATATATTATTGTTCTGTAAAACTCGGTCTTGCATCACTACTAGAAAAGGGGGCATTGGAGCCCCCCAGACTCGGGCGACCGCCATTGGCGGTCGCTAAAGCTAACCAATAGTGACCGCCAATGGCGGTCGCTAACCTACATAAAAAAAACGGGGGGCTTCTGCCCCCCCCCCCTCGCGCCCCCTCCATCGCAGCCCTAACCCCCTCCCTCCCTCGCCGCCCTCCCTCGCCCCCCCCCCTCCCCCGCCGCCCGGCCTCCCCCGCCGCCCGGCCTCCCCCGCCGCCCGGCCTCCCCCACCGCCCGGACTCCCCCGCCGCCCGCCCTCCCCCGCCGCCCGCCCTCCCTCGCCGCCTGTCATCCGGCCTCCGGCCGCCGCCCTCCGCCCTCGGGCCTCCGGCCGCCGCCCTCCGGCCTCTCGGCCCTCCCCCCCCCTCCACCCCGGACGGCACCCGCACCCCGGACAGCCCCCGCCGCGCACTCCGGACCGCCCCCCGCACCCCGGACGCCTCCCCGCACCCCAGACAGCACCCCTCCACGCACTTCGGACCGCCCCCCGCACCCCGGACGCCTCCCCGCACCCCGGACAGCCCCCCCCCCCCCCCCCCCCCGTGCACTCTGGACCGCCCCCCGCACCCCGGACGCCTCCCCGCACCCCGGACAGCTCCCCCCCTGCACTCGGACACCCCCCTCCGAACCCGGACATCCCCCCCGCACCCCGGACAGCCCCCCCCCCCCCCCCCCCCCCCCGCACTCGGACACCCCCCCTCCAAACCCGGACAGCCTCCCCGCACCCCGGACAGGCCCCCCGCACCCCGGACACCCCACCCCGCACCCCCGACAGCCCCCCTGCACCCCAGACAGCCCCCCCTCCCCCGCACCCCGGACACCCCCGCACCCCGAACACCCCTGCCCGCACCCCTGACAGGCCCCCGACACCCTGGACACCCCTCCCCGCACCTCGGACAGCCCCCCCCCCCCCCCCCCCCGACCCCGGACACCCCCCCCCCCCTCGCTGCACGTCCCCTCACCGCCTCCTCTCCTCCAGCTCCCCGCCGCCGCCGCCGCCCGTCCCCTCCCTTGCCGCACCGCCTTTGGCTCTGGGTCCCCTTCGCTGCCTCCTCTCCCTCACAGCACCGCCTTCGGCTCCCCTCCCTTTCAGGTTTGTAGCTCAATCAGGTAACATGAGCTTTCAGTTACATTATTATTTTATCAATGGTTCATAAACAAATGGTTAATATTTATTTTGAATATAGTTGATTTGAAAAATGTAAATGTAATAAGTATTGTGTAAATGTTTGTTATACAGATATTATTATGGATAAGAGTTGGATTGATCTTCCAAATCGAACGTCTAGAGAATATTTCAATGGCATTATGCAGTTTATTGACATCACGAGAGGATTTGAAAGTGACTATATTAGTTGTCGATGTAGAAAATGTGCTAACAGATATCAATTCACACGAGATACTGTGAGGGAGCACCTTTTCTTTAATGGATTTCTGAAAAATTATAAGAGTTGGACTCGTCATGGAGAAGAATATGTTCGTTGTCAAAATACAGATGCAGCTCAGATGGATGTTGATGCAAGGATGACTGATCCAATGCATGAAATGCTTACTGAAATGGTACGTGGGTTTGATCTTGAAGGCATCGACATCCAGAATCTTGAGACCGGTGAGATAAATCTTCGCTCTGGTGCAGATCGTGATTCGAGGAGGTTTTATGAAGTACTTGATGATGCGAAAACAGAATTATATCCTGGATGTACTTCTTACAATAAACTGTCGTTTATCGTGGAGTTGTTGCATTTGAAGACTTTGAATAATTGGTCAGACACATCATTCGACATGCTTTTGGTTTTATTGAAAAAAGTTCTTCATGTCGACGCTAAGATTCCTGAGTCGTATTACTATGCTCGTAAGTTGACAGAGAACTTAGGTTTTACATATGAGACTATAGATGCATGTGCAAACAATTGTATGTTGTTTAGAAATGAAACTGCTCATTTGGATATTTGTACGGTTTGTGGCGCTTCCAGGTGGAAAGAGAACAGGGGAAATAAGACTCATCAAAGTCAGATTGCGATACAGGGGAAACCGATTTCCGTAAAGCAAATGCGTTACTTTCCCCTTAAACCGAGGTTGAAAAGATTTTTTATGTCATCTAAAGTTTCTAATTTAATGAGATGGCATGTAGAAAGAGTTCATGAAAGTGACATGTTAACCCACCCGGCAGACTCTCATGCATGGAAGGATTTTGATAAGTGACATCCCGACTTTGCTAAAGATGTTCGTAATGTCCGATTGGGATTGGCAGCAGATGGTTTCAATCCATTCAAGTCTATGGTTGGTACAACTCATACCACATGGCCCGTGGTGTTGGTTCCATATAATCTTCCTCCGTGGCTTTGTATGAAGCAACAATTTATATTACTTTCCACTCTTATTGATGGACCTAAAAGTCCGGGGGATAAGATTGATGTTTACCTTCAGCCATTGATTGATGAGTTGAATGAATTTTGGGGCGATGGTGTGATGACTTATGACTGCGAAACGAATGAAATGTTCAAACTGCATTCTGCTTTATTGTGGACAATCAATGACTTCCCAGCTTATGCAAATTTATCAGGCTGGAGTACGAAAGGGGAATTTGCTTGCCCTTGTTGCAATAAAAGTAAAAAATATGTATGGCTTAAACATTCCAAAAAATGGGCATACATGGGTCACAGGCGTTTTCTCCCTCCCCAGCACAGGTTCAGAAAGGACAGAGTGGCATTTGATGGTTCTAGAGAGTTCATCCTAGCACCAAAGATCATGATAGGAGTCGAAATGTTATCGCAGATTGAGGAAGAAAACATCCTCACGGTATATGAAATTCAGGATTTGGTGGCTCCTCCAGTACGTAATATTCGTGTTGCGGGTAGGCAGCGCAGTCACAATTGGAAAAAGAAAAGTATTTTTTATAGTCTTCCGTATTGGAAAACTAACATGTTGAGGAATAATTTGGATGTCATGCACATTGAAAAAAATGTTTGTGATAACATATTGTGGACCATTTTAGGTGTCAGTGGAAAGTCAAAGGACCATGTTAATGCACGCCGTGATTTGGAAGAAATGGGTTTAAGGAAACAGTTGCATTTACAGTTAGCTAAGGGAAACAAGGCATATATGCTTGCTGCACAGTATTCGATGACTACAGAGGAGAAAGAGACATTTCTTTCCATTTTGAAGATGTTCAAGGTGCCTGATGGTTACTCTTCTAATATTTCAAAGTGTGTGAATCTGACGAGCAAGACATTGCAAGGGTTGAAAAGTCATGAAAATCACATATTACTTCAGCAGTTGATTCCAATCGCAATTTGTGATTATTTATCCCCCAATGTTGTTCAGCCCTTGATTGAGATGAGTAATTTTTTTAGACAGCTTTGTTTAAGAAATCAACGAATGAGTGATTTAAAAAGTTTGCAGGACCGAATTGTACTTACGCTTTGTCACTTTGAGAAACTTTCCCCCCCTCATTTTTCGATGTTATGGTCCACTTGACAGTGCACCTAACTGATGAAGTAATGGCTGCTAGTCCAGTGCAATTCAGGTGGATGTATCCTATTGAACGGTATTTGAGTACATTGAAAAGATTTGTACGCAACAGAGCTCGTCCAGAGGCATCAATAGCCAATGGTTATTTGATGGATGAGTGTACTACCTTTTGTGCAGAATATCTTACGGATGTTGAAACAAAATTAGATAAGCCCTCTCGGATTCATGATGGTCCAGTTGGAGAAGGAACCGCATTTGATATGGACAACATCGAGTGGATACAAGCACATCGATATATCTTGTTCAATACTCCATCAGTTGCACCATTAATGTAGTAAGTATCTTATCAATGTGCTTGTATAACTTTTACATGTTTTGTTTGCATAAGTTGATCTTTTAAACATCGCGTAATCATTTGC
>OY728125.1:1483177425-1483189925 GCA_963277665.1 Viscum album
AATAAATATATTTTATAAATTTTTATACCTTAATAATATTATTATTCTTATTGTAGTGTAAATAATAATATTATTAGTGTTATTAAATTGTTGTAATACTATTATTTCTAAAGTGATATTAATAGTGTTATTTGTATTAAATTTGTTATTAATATTTTTATTATTAAACAAATGAAATAAATGTTATTAATGTGGCTCTTATTAATATTATTAATATTATCATAACTACTATTATTGTATTATTGATATTATTATTATTTTTGTTGTTGTTGTTGTTGTTTTAAGAAAAATGATTATAATAACTATGAGATTTTTTATTATTATATTATTGGCATTATTATTATTATTATTATTATTATGTTATTATTATTAAAATTATTTTTATATTTATTATTATTATTATTATTAACATAATTGATTTATTTAAAAAAATTAACATTAAGTTTACCTGCTGCGCAAGAGCCCCCCCCCCCATCATGTTTCCTCAATGCATTGTGAACCCCATCCCTCCCATCACTGCCCTCCTCCATTGCTCTGGCGCATCCTTGGCAGCCCAACCTGCTTCCCCTCTCCTTATCATGTGAGAGGTGTTGCATGCCCAACCTCACCCAGCCTAGATCGGCGCTCTACCCTGCACGGACCTCCCTCTTCCTCACACTACACCAGAACATCATGCCTCCTCCAACATACCGATATGAGTCCCCCGGTCCGACCACCTTCTTCGGCCGAACCCCCTTTCTGGCGCATGCACCCTATTCGTGACCTCCCCGACACTACAACAAATGCCGATCCTAGCGGCGGTTTTTTTCCGGTTTAGCGGCGGTTTAAACCGCCGCTATATTGTGTGGCGGCGGTTTACAAAAACCGCCGCTAAGTTTGGCGTCGGCAATCTATTAGCGGCGGTTTTTTCGATTCCGCGGCGGTTTTAGAAATGTGTCGTATGTCCGTCATTTAGTGGCGGTTTTTCTTCATTTAGCGGCGGTTATATGGGTGTCTTATTTAGCGGCGGTTTTAACCGCCGCTAAATTCAGTCGTTTGATGCGCCTATTCTGCGGCGGTGAAAACCGCCGCTAAATATCAACATAATATATTTAGCGGCGGTTAAAACCGCCGCTAAATTCTGCCCAGTTCATCATTTAGCGGCGGTTAAAACCGCCGCTAACGGATTCCCGGTTATTTAGCGGCGGTTAAAACCGCCGCTAAATGCTCACAGGTATGGCATTTAGCGGCGGTTAAAACCGCCGCTAAACGTTGAACTGGAAAAAAAAATATGTTGCATCTGCTACACCACTGCCCCACTAATTTTATGCTCTCATAGCCCAACATAATATATCCTAGGGATCATATCCCTTCCATATCCTTCAAAATCATACCTCAAAAGCCTCATCATAGCAGTCAATCCCTAGATCTCAACCCATGAAAATCACTGCATTATAGGTGCATCATCATCATACCATGTGACTTAACCATTAATTACACATCATCCTATAACCACTTCAATAAATAGGATAGAGGGTATCATGAACATGAAGGATATTAACATCATTCCATCCTCCTACCATGGAAACCCCCCCACTATAAAACACCTCATCATCTAATCAATCATCACCTTAAGTGCGCTATATCCACAATCCATCACAACCCATGCATAAAAACATCACCTGGAAGAGAAAGTGTGGTATATGGGATATCTAACCATCCACCATCACTAACCTGGATATTTGGGGTAGACACCTGAAAACTAGATCCTTTGGGAATCATTGTAAACACACAACCCATAATGTGTGTATATACAAATAATAAGGAAAATAAATTGTATATTAGTTACACACAATCCCAACCTATAGGTTCACACAACTAAAGCCAATAAACTACCACAACCTATGTGTCACTAATATTGCACATCAAAATTTCTACTATAACACTTACCACCCTTCCAGTCCCACTTACCAAGCACACAACCATACACCAGTTTCATAGTTCCAATTTAACTACATCAATTACCAACCACCTACATAATCATTTACCATATTTATATATTTAATTACAATCCATTATATATTCAAGACCTACATTTTTTTCAACCTAATTTAAGCAAAATTATCCAATTTATCCATCATCATTCATTTACTAGGATTTACCATTTCAAGAATTCCATAACTACTGAGTAACTAACAAGACAAGACACAATGTTATAAAATTCAAACACATCCAACCCACAATTTTTGCATCACAAATCATCACCTTATCCATAATCCAAACTCATAAAGTAACCATAACCATAATTCCATCTATTATGCAAACTATCAAATTAAATCAACCTCACAAGAAAAGGGAAAAGACAATGATTCCTTGTTTACAGATAGGAAATTCAATTACCATAAGTAAAGACATTATCATTTTAATGTGAGGTGATTTATCAAATTAAATTTTAGAAACAATAATAATTTCATATAAGTAAAAACAATTCATAATAAACAACAACCAACACACATTCATAGAAAAGCAATATCATGAAAAACCTAAAGCACATTTGATATCACCCCTTCCCATTAATTTTAATATATCCAATTAATTATTTTCATTAGGAAATATCTTAACTTCCACCCAAGATGAAATAGTAGTATTATAATATCACATATTTAAAATAGTAATGAGGGAACTCAAATATCCTACCTTAATTAGAGATTTAAGGAGAACCATAATCGCAACAGAAGAAACAAAGGATCAAGTTTCACTAGGATATAAGAGAAACCCACCAAAACCTATCCTCAGAATCCCATCACCCAAACACACTCATAACTCAACCAAAAATATAGGGGTTCTCAACAATAAACACCCAAAATATTGGGAATAATAAAAGGTAGAAAGGAAAGAAGAAGGAAACTTGAATAAATGGAACTCAATTATCCACAATCCAAGAGGATAAAAACATTAAGAGAGATGGTAAAAGGTAATCAATGGGATTTGGTGTTATCCAAATATCAAATTAGAAGAAAGAAAATCAAAATAAGTCCATATGTGCCTTCTATTTATAGAGGAAATCCCAAATGGGTTCTCCATAGTGTGGAGACATCCCAATATGCTGTGGTCTCCCTTGGTTAAAGGAGATCTAAGTCACCCATATCTCTTTCCTGCCTTTCATGTGTTTTTAAAAAAAATTGACCACCACCATATCCTAGAACATGGAATGGACCAAGGTGTGCTGGATCCCTCGATTCCCTCCATGAACATCCACTATGACATAACATAAAAAGATTGGTTGTTTTCTCCTCACCACACCCAAGACCACGACATGGTTAAACCTAGCTCCCCGTGCTACACAGGTGGTACCCAAAAGTGAAATGAACAATATAATTCCCTTCACCGTGCATATTCTATTTCCCATGTTACACAGGGTGGACATCCATTCACCATTCCCAACAACATAACCAACCATACCATTTCACTCTTTGTGGTGTATCCTAACATCACACAACCATCTCCATAGACAACCTACAAGAACCAATGGCCAAAACAACCATCACCACAACCAACAACATGGAATGGTGACCCTTTGAATGCACATAACTCTCACCAAGACTCTAAAACACCTCTAAAATTCCTTTTAGTAGAAACAAGACATGGAAAAATGTAAAGGGAGTGACTTTTGAATTCTGGACCCTCAAAACAAAAATCTATTAAACAATTATCATCCTTGAGAATCAAAACAAAACATAAACACATCACAATGTAAAAGTATACACCATCCAACACAACTCATAGAATATATACACAAAAACAGATGAATGATGTATATTTTTATCGGAAAACAAAAAAAAATTGGTGTTTTATTCACCCATAATGCAACTAGGTCAAAATTAATGTTCCCAAAAAATCCCACAACTTATTGAAATTCAATTCCAGATTTCCATCGATTAGGGGATTGAGAGTCATTTTAAAGAGAGTTTAGGTAATGGAGGGATTCCATATTCCTCCCAATAATGATGATATGAAATAGGAATTACATTCTAAACAATTAATTATGGTATCATGGGGAGTCCTAAAACCTCATCCATGTACAATCATTCTTAATAATGTATTTAACTGGACTCCTTGATTTCTATATAATGTTATGAAATCATTATTCAATATATGATCACATATCCTCCCTAATATTGGGGATACATTGTGACCATCACAATTTTGACTTCCACCCACTTCCAATTGGTATATAATGATTTCATGAATGTACACATCTAAGAACTAGTATATGAATTCATAGATCATATATATTGTGAGCCCCATTTATATATCTTCTTCTATTATAACACTGAATGATATAACCACAAACCAGATGTATTCAAACCTATGAGGGAATGATGTATTCAAGATAACCTCATCATTCAACCACCTCGGGTGATTTTTAGACCATATATCAATCATAAAAAACCTATCAGATTCCTTTAAATGGTGTAATATATCATCTACAATTAAAATGGGTAATAATTCTTGATTTTATGATAATTAAACATTAATTACTCCAAACATAGTCTCAGAATACCATCTTAATACATAGAGAACAACACTAGAGTGCTAAAAAGAAATAATTTTCAGCAAATGAAATGCTTTTACTACAAACCAACTGTTATCATACTTGTTCAACACATCAACAATACTACTACTCATCATCTGATGCTGCATCGTCACCCTCTCCACCTTCATCTCTACCACCTGCTGCCACCTGTAAGAACATTATATTGAAAATTAAATATTGTTGCATATTTATAATAAAAATTAAAACCAATAAAAGTTTTCAAACTAAATGATTTTGATTTTTTTGTGATTTACCTGCTCACCACTACCCGATGCACTACCACCGGGGGCATATCTGCTCATATGCTGACGTATTTCAAGCAACTCTTTCTGCAAATCAGATATCTGATTCCCCTGCTGGTGAACTGTGTTTCGTAGAGCAGACATCTCCCTCTGAGCATCTTCAGGTATGAAATGACTATAACCAGGAGTAGATGAGGCCGAAATCCCTGATGGCATGCGAAAGACCTCAGATGGTACGGGTCCCAAACCCATCCCGCGCACTCTACCAGGATGCTCCTTCCCAAGGACTTGACCAACCGGGTCATCCTGGGAGACTGAGTAGGATTGCCCAGGATTGGCATCCCATTTTTCTTTAATTTTTACCTATAAATCAAATATCAATATATATTAACACAGTAAAAACTAATATTAAGTTATTATAATAAATAATTGACTTCATACCCCAACTTCTCTGGCAGGTTCATTAACAAAACTTCCATCTGTTTTTTTATGAACATCCAGCCACAGTTCTGTTCGGGATGCTTCATGCCCTAAACTCTGTGACTGCATTAAACAAAGATAAATCATCAATCAAATATGTTAAATAGATAATATTATCTTATAAATATTTAAACTAATTAAAAGATTACCAATGACATTCGGCTTCTTGAAAAGCTTTTTGAACCCGCAGTGTGCGGGATTACCTGCTTCGCCCGGTTTGAAGCATTCTTTCTTGAGAGATCCTGAAATAAATAAAATTCAATTTAATAGTATTGTATTCAATGTCTATCTCCTCTTCATGTACATTTATAAATGTAAAATGAGGATAATATAATAATATATATTTCAATACCATCCGCTTCTCATCACGATGTCTATCGACAAAAACCTTCCACTGTTCTTTCGGTACCCCACTGGGTATCTTCTCATACATCTGCTGCACGGTCAACGAAGAATCGTTGACATCACACCACAACCTCCATTTGAAATCTTTCCATTTTTTTCCAAGATTTTTCAATGTCCACTTCCGTGCTATCACATCAGCAACAGTAAAGTGGAAGAACATCTGTATACAGAAATTCATTTTGAATATATTAGTAAAATGACATTCAATTAAACCATAAAGTAATAAAATTACCTTTATCTGAGAATCATAAACTTCATTTTTCCAGTTTGGAGGCATATGCCTCCAATCATCATACGAAATAGGCAGGGAAACGGGCTCCGCTGCCAGCTGACCTATAATCTGACCAAGTAAACCTGCGGCGTCATCCGTCGGGACCCCATAAGAATCAAATGGCACCACTATCTTCTTGCCATGCATGTTCCAAACATCAGAACTTTTTATGTCTCTTTCCACGGTTTCATTGTCTTCATCTGCAATGAGCAAACAATTACTATAAACAAAATGCAATAAATTTATTTAATTAAAATTTGTACCTATGACTGCGACCCTCCAGAATGTCCGTGATGAACTGGAGTGGGCGTGTCGCTGCCCCGCTGCTGAAGCTCCTGTAGGGGGAGGCGATGACTCATCCTCTAATGAGGCATCCACTGATGGTGTCAGAGATGGTGCAGGGGGAGATGATGCTGTGGGGACAGACGGATCGTCATCTGTCGCAGAAGAAGAAGGAATAGTGTACCGCTTCTTCCTTGGCATTCCTGTCATTTAATCAAATAAAATTAAGTTCAGAATATATATTTCAAAAAATTCATGCAGAAAAAAAATTAAAAATGATAATAGATGCCCAGTATTAACAAACAATATATATATAACAATGATAATGAATGACTACAGAAATGAAACAAGTAGTTGCTGAATGAATAAATAATTGTACATACAATCATTTTCCCCTTCAATCATGTCGGTTTCCTGCTCCATTGCTTCATCCACTTCATTCATCCTTGCTAGACCAATATTTTCAATATCATGATGGACAAATAATTCTGCTTCCTGTTGTTGATGAAATTCAATTGCAGAGGTCAAATCTTCCACTTCATCACCCATATCATACAAATCTCTTTGTATTACGTGAGTAACTACACTCCACCCTTCATCCACAACATCATTCACATAATATACCATTTTTGCCTGCGATGCTAAGATATATGGATCATGCAGTTCACGATCACCAACATCCATCAAGCGAGAGAAGTTTACAGAAGTAAATTGCAATGAATCTCTTTTAACACCTCTGATAAAATCGACCCATTTGCATTTGAATAAAACAACAGAAAAATGCCCGTGGTAGTTTAATTCAATAATATCATGTCGCTTTCCATAGTATTCCACTTCAGCCCGTGGTAGCTTTCCATAGTGGTGTCTTGCAGTTCCGAATGCATCATTTATGAGGTTTTGCATTTCATTTTCCATTGTCGAAGAACTTGGGACCTCATTCTGTGGATTAACATCAGTCCTCAATCTTTCTGTATTGTTTGATTCTCCATGCCAAATCCAACACAAATATTGCTCAGGTAATTGCTTCAGTATTAAATGTTCATAAACTTCATCTCTCTTCAACCATGTTCTAAATTTACATTTAGGACATGGACATCTTATTCTCCCTTCAACGGATCGATTAGAAATTGCAAAATCTAAAAACCCATTCAAACCCTTAACATATTGAGATGTGTTCCTCGGTAATGTGATCCAGCTTTTATCCATGTATATCACAATGTGCCTACACAAAATATACGATAGTGTAAGATTACAGAAACATAATATAATAAAGATGAACCATTGGCCATAAAGTATGCATAATATAATAAAGATGATTCATTGACCACATTTACCATTTCAGACCAACTGAACAAGTCTGGTCCATAGGAGACAGCGTCAACACCTCATTTAGGAGCAATAAGAATATCGGGATACACACTTATCATAACACCATCGATCACACATTTATGTTGCCTCAAACAACACCCCTTTGATGTGTGATCGAAACTGATCATAATGCATTTTAAATCAAGTTAACTACATTCACTGAAACCATTTTCACAATGGGTAATGTTTGTTTTATTGTTCTAGGGAAATCTAAATGGCCACATTTAAGTTTTGGGGTTCATCTTGTGATGGAAGCATGAGACATGGTGTTTGAATTTCTTGAATAAATTAGTGATAATGACCCTCCTAAGGTGGAGAGAATTATGTTAGTCATGGAAATGTGGAGAAAACTGTAGAGTGGATGTGGAGGAATCAAGGTTCCAAATAGAAACCTATAAGGGACATGTTTGGGGGTTCATAGGGAAGGCCAGGTGGAACTTCGATATGGTGTGTGAGGTAAATTAAGTAGTCCACCACTAATGGTTTCTAATGCATAATCTAGTCCATGAATATAAAACAAACAATAGTTGTTGTACCCCTCTCTCTTGGATTTTAATGATCACAATCACTCTATTTGTGTTCTAACTTATTTTCAAGTGTTTTTGATGTTAGGAAAAAGATTTCCTAGGAGCTCGCCCAAGAAAGCTGAAAATGGATTGACTAAGTCTACCGGCCAACCGGTGGATTTCCACCGGCCAGCCGGTATGGGCACCGGCCAGCCAGTTCCTACCCACCGGCCAGCCGGAGGAGCCAGGCAGTAGGCCTTCCCATTGCCTGGTGTCACCGGCCAGCCGGTGTGCCCAGTCAATCCTTCTGGTGGATCCTAAACTGCGGAAAGTACTAATTATGGGTGCCATTTTTCATTGCTACAATCATGTGCTTACCACTGTGGTCGGACGTAGCATCATGGATACTTTAGTTCTTCCTCAAGATAAAAAGCGCTTTAGCTGTAATGGTAAAATCTAGATTTTCTGCAAAGGATTACAGTTATTGTTTGGCACTTCATCTGATTTATGAGAGATGGAATGAAGCTGAAAAGAAAGGATCAGTGTATGAGTATTGCTGGGAAAAAGTTCATCATGTGGAAACTTTAAAGACAATTCATGCTATTCAAAAGTAATATTTTAGAAATGCTGGACTGTTGGATAGAAATGCGGGCTAGTCACATGATCTTCGATAAAGCCTGTATGGTTTGTTAAGTCATGCTATAACCATGAGGAATGGGTTATCCATTTCCACTTGGTTTATTCTCCCCCTTTCCTTATTTTTTCATTGAATTTACCCCACCTCTTGTAAATCATGGTTAGGGAACACAATAACTACTAACTGGGCTCTGATCGTATTACTTGAGCTGGATAGGCACTTTTTCAACCTTTTGTGTCCTAAAAACCCTGGACACCCCAAAAACTGTTCATACATCCAGTAAACATTTTGATATCCCAAAATTATCTATTTAAAGTAAAATTGAAATGAGAAAGTACCTGAAAAAATCATAGAATATCATACCCTCCCTAACATGAAATGTCTTAGCTTTGAGCCACATTTCAAAGTATCACTAAGCTTTGTCAGAAAAGAGATTGAACCACTATGCCTACATATTCATCTCCCCTCCCATGTCTCTTCTTTAATGGTACTATATAGTAATAAAAGCTTTGTTAAAAAAGAGATTGGACCACTATGCCTACATATTCATCTCCCCTCCCATGTCTCTTCTTTAATGGTACTATGTAGTAATAAAACTAGAACAAAAGGTACAATACTACCTTGCAAAACCATCCCATTGTGATCCATAAAATGAACTAGATTCTCTTAAAGGATGATTCGGCCTCCAACAAAAATTCAGCCACATGGACTCTATAGAGAAGTCTATGAAACATCACCTAAAATGAAACATAAAGAAATAATTCACATAAAGTCATACCATCATGGAATATCCAATATATTCCCCATCGGCCCGATCCTCTTCACAACACATTACTCAAAACGCTTGACACCATCTTACCATTTTTTCAAAACATTATCTCTAAATAGAAAATCACACGATAGAAAACTCACTTTGAAATCACGCTTTACACCTTAAAACACATTTTAAATGTTTTGGATAATTTATATCAACCACATTGGGAGATACATTCCGAGAAATAAAACCAATAATATATATAAAAAGATATACAATATTCAATTGATAAAATAATGAATAACAGATTAAAAAACATCCATGCTATCATGGAATTCAAATAATGGTAACATGAATATGGAAACTACCTAAAACTCAAGCCATGCTAAAATAGATGATGGAATCTCAAATTTTAATATTTTCAAATGCACACATATTCACCTTAACTCATATGTAATGATACCTAGTCCATATATACATATTAAGGTGTACAAATATGTATAAGGGATCTATACATATTTGACTATACTTTCATATACCCCTTTTCAATGATACACATATTCATTTTCATATACACATATAAGCACATATAGCCCCATGATATATATTAATACTTTCAAGGTTGAATATATATAAATGGAGAACTTATATATAGATTCTTAATTATGAATACACATGTAATCCTTTGATGATGACAGCTCAAACCTGCCAAAATAAAGACCAACACACACTACAACGATATTTGGAATATAAAAATCACAATATCCCTAATTAAAATGTGGAAAAAATAAAAATTATATATAAATAAACCTGAAAATTATGGTGGGAGGACTGAAATTATGGTGCGGGGGTTGCCGGAGGCCGCGGGGGGTGTGGCGGTCGCCGGAGGGCGTGGGGGGCGCGAGGGGCGCGGGGGCGCGGGGGTCACCGGCGGTCGAGGGGGGGGTGCAGGGTTCGCCGAGGGGCTCGGGGGCCACGGAGGCCGCCGGAGGGCGCGGGTGTCGTCGGAGGGCGCGGGTGTCGCCGGAGGGCGCGGGTGTCGCCGGAGGTAGCGGGACGGGGATCGGGGAAGAGGGGAGGGTTTGTGAGGGGGATCGGGGAAGACGGGTATGCGATAGGGGAGGGGAAAGCGTCGCGGCTTTTCAAAATAGGTTGGGTTTCGCGGCGGTTTGTTAAAAACCGCCGCGAAATCTTTCACGGATAACATTTAGCGGCAGTTTTGTGAACCGCCTCCACAAAACCGCCGCTAAACACTGTTTATGTTGTAGTGCGACTTCAGTTTGTTCACATTCTTCCCTTTGTCGGGTTTTTATTCAATTTACCTAAAGCCTAACACCTCAAATTTTGTGTTTCATGTTTATCTCATTGATTATGGTTTTTTATTGTTCTACAGGGTGTTGTTAGTCTTTCAGTTGAAGTTTTCATCACATCCGCACTTGATTTGAGGTAGGTGTTTTTTGAACTTTTCCTTTCCCGCAAAATCCATGGAACTTGTATGTTTCAAATAAATTTTTTAAATTCCATTCAAACCTCCATAATTATTGTAGTTAACTCATTTTACTATTTTTATATTAATTAAAATTGATAGAAAAATTTTTTGGAAAAATTTCCTGATTGTGTGTAGGTAGTTTTTTGTATAAACATTACTTGATAAATTATTTTGCCTATCTAATTAATTGATCATGTTCTTTAGTGTATTTATTTGGTGTGAGATAAGTTTTAAAGAATATTTAAAATTCATGTTTATGTTTTGTAGAATTTTATGTTATAAGGAGTTTGTTCTTTTGTAAAAACCCATAGTGTGTTATTTAATAGTGTTTTATGAAAGGTTCTCTTAGTGTATTTAACTGTGAAAGGACTGGAAACTATATTTTGGTGTGGAGTTAATGTGAAGTTAATCATAAAAGAAGGTTTGATAATGTTTTAGTGTTTTAATCCATGCGTTAACTCTTTAAATTTTTGAATAATTCTTTCAAAGTGGTTTGTTTAATTATGAAAATTTTTTCTTTAATTGTGAAAATAGTTTATCTGGTTGTGAGAGTGGTGCGAGTTAAATTTTGAGATGTGAGAGAGTAGTTTTTTAAGTGTTTTGATATGAAATGGATTTTAAAATTCAATTTTCTTGTGAATTTGGTGAAATGGTGATGAAAGCATTTGTTTTTTCCATTGAAATGTTTTACTAAATGAGTAAATTATTTATTAAATGATGTTTGAAATGTGAATCATGGGTGCAAGGTGTTTCGGTGAGCATTTGGGTTTGTTTTTAAAATGAATGGTAACTTGGTGAAGATGGTTCTCGTTTTCTAAATTATGCTAGGTCCATTGCATGGATTTTAAAATGGTTAAAAATTGAGTCTCATGGGGAAATTACCATTTAGATTTTGGGTGTGTGTGTTTTTGGTAAATGCCTGAATTGAGGGACTATTTGGTATGTTTTACTAGTTGGTAATTTTTTCCAAAATGGGGGTTTGTAAATGTTGTTGGTAAATGGATTTTGGGCATGTCAATTTAAAGGCCCATTTGTCACTTCTAACTTAAATTAATGTTTGTGTTAATTGTTATAAAGGAATGAGTTTTGGGAAAAGGTGTGATCCTGGTTGGAAACTTAAAGTGCTTTGTGAAATGGTTTAAAAGTTCATGTTATGTAACGGCTCAGTTAGAACCTTGGATGATATGACATATACATGTATATATATATATATATCTTGTGAAAAGACTTATATGAGGCATAAAAATTTACAAGTTATCATTTAGGGTGTCCGTGTTTGGGGTAGGCAAGTGCAGTGACGGCAGGTAAGGTGAGTCACGCATGCGAGGGCCACTAACTTACACAGTGTCACTACCACCAAGGGTTCATGGGTGTCTTTTAAATGATCAAGTGACTATTTCTAATCAACCCTAATTAGACGGGTTGGTACCCCATGTATTTTCTGTTAGGCCAGGTGGGTTGTGCCACTAATGAGACCCGGTTAGGGAAGC
>OY728125.1:1483194925-1483532425 GCA_963277665.1 Viscum album
AGATTTTTGGTTGAGGCTGAGTCTCGAGAACATAGAATTCAATTATATTAAATTGTTAAATAATAATTAGATGGAAATGGAATTGGTAGGAGTATCTTCTTTTGAGTACTTCCTAGTTTACTGCTTTTCCATTACTGCACACTACTGTTGTACAAATTCACTGACAGTTGGGAATGGGCCTTTGGTGGTTGCCTACTGGGATTTATTTCTCACACCCTGTTTGGGTCATGTCTTTGGCCCAAACAGATTGTATTGTTGCAGGTTTAGATAAGGGAAAGGGTCCCTATATAGGTACTTGATTTTTGAAGAGGAGTATGAGAGCATTGGATCGTTCTTAGGCTTGCGATGCTGCTGAGTTCCTGCTGCACTGTTTTATTTTTCTTTGTTGTATTTTTCCCTTGTATTTTATTATTTTAGATTGAAGTGTATCCTATTTTGGCTACTTTCATAGACTTAGGTACATATTTCATCATTATATATGACCATTGGTCATTTTATTACTTCAGTACTGTGTCCATTTCAGCATTGGTATTGTTTACTGCTTCTGCTTTTTTATATGCTTGTATTTTGTTCCGTTGTGTTACACTTTGAAAAATGAGGGCATAGTTTCCCTACTATCAGGACTAGGCCCTCGCTGCTAGTTGGAAGCCTCTCGCATTTGGGGAAATGCACTTGAGGTCATGTGACCAACCGGGTTCGGGTCACCTGTTGAGTGGAACCTGGATTCGGGACGTTACAAAGTGGTATCAAAGGAGTTTTCTTTTCTCTGAGTTATTTTATTATTTGGTGACGACGGAAAGAGATATATTGCTAAGGGATTTGGTAATAACTATGCTCAGGAGTAGCTACCCCATGGACAGTTAAAGGCCGGATTGCCTTGAATTAAATTGTGATTTTCTATTTATTATTATTACAAATTATTTGATTTTCACAGTTGGGTGACACACTTGTGGTGTGTTGTTTATATTTTTATACTTGGGTTCTATTTAGTTGCAAGTCGATGAGATGAGGTTATGCCATCTCATGCATCATTTAGTAACATGGTAGAACCACATTCCATGTATAGTTTTCATGCCATGTAGGTGCATTAGAAATTGCATGCTGTTGTGATAGATGCGGTGCTAGTAAATGCATGTTGTTGTGATAGATGCCTTGATAAATACTATCTATTTGATAGGGTATTGTTATGTAAGGTTCTGTGAAAAAATTCCAAACTTTGGTTTTTGAGGAGTATGGGCCGTCATCAATCGTAATTTGGTGGATCATCGAATTTTCTACCTTGTTATAACACGTATAATATGTCACGCTTTGATTCGTAGGGAGTATGGGCCCTCGCGGATTGGAATTTGGCACTTAGGTGCTGGTTTCAGTGTTTTTCTGGGCTCCAGAGTATTTCCTGAGGCTTACTATCTGGAAAACCCAGAATACACACCGTGTAGTTTTGACTACATGCCATGTACTCTTCTGTTCAGGAAGAAAAGAAAAAAAAAATTAACTACACGCCATGTACCCTAAGTACATGCCGTGTAGTCTCTAACCATGTCATAGGTCGTGTGGCCAGAGACATGGGATGGAGATGTTCTAGAGGGAACACATCATGTACAATTTGTACATGTCGTGTCGTGTTGACCCTGTGTCCGTCGTGTAACTAAAAACACGGTAGGAGAAATTTTAGTTTATACACACTGTGTCAACGACGAACAAACCGTGTACACTACCACAAAACTGGGCAAGGAAGGCGCCTAACTTTATCAACGCTAATGGAAAAGTGCTGATAAAGGGGTAGGACTTTATCAGCGCTGATAAATGTACCCTTTATCTGCGCTAAAACAAGTGCTGATAAAGGTGTACCCTTTATCAGTGCTTTTTTTAGCGCTGATAAATGGTACATTTATCTGCGCTTCTTTTAGTGCTGATAAAGGGTACATTTATCAGCACTTTAAATATCCATTTATCATCACTTTTCTTAGTGTTGATAAATGTTACATTTATTAGTTCTTTTCTTAGTACTTATAATTTTTATTGTATACATTAAATAAAAAACACATGTTATAACTATATATATATATAATTATATAATTATAAGATTAATAATAATTATATTTATTAGATTTATTAGATTTATTAATTCATTAGATTTATTAGATTTATTAATTAATTATATTTAATATATATATTTATTATATTTGTTTATATTTAATTTATTTGTTTTATTTATAAATATATAATACTTTTTAATATATATCTATAATTAAAATTATTGAATATATGTTTGTTTTCCAATGAATTGGGGTCAATGAATATATCATACGTATATATATGTGCATGAATAATGTTCACTTATAGATTATGATTACATATCATGTTGATGTGTTATTGATTTATGATTCATTATGTTACCCATATAATATATATTTTCTAAAAATGTACACTTATAATTAAAATTACATTACATTTAAAAAATAAATATAAATTTTATTATATTTTCAATGATATATATATAAATATACCTTTCAAATAATTTTATAAGTATAAATAAAGATATATTTATGTAGAGTTATAATTATTAATAAATATATATATATATATATATTTATCAAAAATATTATTTTAAATAAATATATAATAATATAAACAAATTATTAAATGTATACATTTATAAGCGCTTTTATTAGCACTGATAAAGTATGTCTTTATTAGCGCTACAAAAGCACTGATAAAGGTCCATGTGGGATTTATAAAATCCACTGGGTCCTCCTCCTCCTCCCCGCACCCTGTCAAGCTTTCGCGGAAGCCCTACTCTGCGTCACTGCCTCCTCTCCACCGCTGCCACCTCTCCGTCGCGGCCGCCGCCTCCTTCTCCTCCTCCTCTTCCACGGCCACCGCCTCCTCCTCCTCCTCTGATGCCTAATTCTCCTCCTCCTCCTCTTCTGTGGCTCCTCTTCCTCCTCCTCCTCCACCACGGCTCCTCCTCCTCCTCCTCCTCCACCGTGGCCTCCTCCTCCACCTTTGTCTAGTCCACTTCCACTGCTGCCTCTAATGCCTCCGAGATGCCTCTGCTGCCTCCGCTACCTCTGTGCTGCCTCCGCACTGCCTCTATGTTGCCTCCGCGCTGCCTCTGTACTGCCTCTACGCTGCCTCTGCGCTGCCTCCGCTGCCTCTTTTTCCTCCATTGTTGACGCCTTCTCCTCCTCCGCCACTGGGTCCTCCTCCTTAAGGTGAGTAAAATTAAATTTTCATTAATTAATTATGTTTTCATTTATTGTCAATATTGAGATTAATTATGATTTGGCATGATTCTTGTGTGTGTGACAGTTCATCAGGATTTGAGGTGTAAACCATGTGACTATTACCTTTATAAAATCCTGAATGAACAGTGTAATTAGATTCCTTGAGAGATTTGGTTGGTTAATGGTAAAATATAGTTCTGCCTCATGGGTTTTTTTAATAGATGAGTAAAAGTATATGGTTCAAGAGATAGAGGATCCATTTATAGGTACATTCTATGATCCAAAAGGGATAGGACTTAAGTGAATGACTTATATAGGTCAGTTGAGGGTCCATTGGGATATTTAAGTTCCCTTGATGGTTTCGAGTAATTAATGAGTTTTGTGTTTTGAAGAAGCCCCTCAATAAGTGAATTGAAAAGGGTGATATGCAATTTGATCTTTGTAAAGTCATGATCATAGTATAATTTTTATTACACTAAGAGTATGAGTATTCCCACCAACCATTCTATAATTCGGTATGGTGAATAGATGGAGTAAAAATTGGAAACGTATTATTACTAGATTCAAAAGGAAATTTAGTCATGGGTTTTAGATGTATTTTACCAATATATGTATTGAAAAAATTATCATATATGAGTTAGCGGATCATTAAAGGTGAGAAAATATGAAAATATGAAAAAATTATGTTTTCGGTGGATAACAAGTGTCCCGGAATAAGGAGGACATGATTACACTTTTATGGGAGTGTTCCAAATGATGAATTTCACTCTAGTGTAATATATCACACCATAGTAGGGCCGGTGTAACTATGAAGGGTTTGAGATGTAGGAGAGACATATTGTAATATGGAACATTTAACTATAATGGATGTCTCTAAGGGAATATTAAGAGATAATTTCATTAGGATACCTAGCTCATGAAAATAAATGTTTCACTGGTTTGGGGGTCCAATGGTATCAGTATGTAATGAAAAGTCTCACGTTATAATAGTGTAATTTCATACTATAGTATATTGATCATTATTAATTGGTGTATCATTGTTTAAAGGGACGTTTTAGACCATGAGACAACTATAAGGGTCACACCGTGAATGGTATTCTATAGATATTGGTAAATATGAGAATACATGAATCACATTTCATGATATGTTATGTTAGGCCATAAAGGTGGTGAAGGATCTTTGGAATTTAGTTTCTAAGTCATTTGGAATTAGGATTCATTCCCTATGGAAATAATTAACATAAAAGAACATTTTATCTCTATAAATATATTGTTACATGACCCGAATAAATCATTTGGGTTTCAATGAATAATCCTTCAGTTACCTAACCATTCAATCCATGTATTGTTCCAATGATGGTTTAGTTAACATTTGAGGAGAATAATAGGGGTGCACACATAATCCAAATTCTATAGGAACTTATGGTCGACGAAGGGGAAATCGATGAAAATATAGATTTAGATCATTATATCACATACATGGGACTATATGGTTATATCCTTACTCTGTTAATTATTCTTATTGATAATAAACCAAGAACAAGATTCAGGACATCATGAACACTAAGGATAAGAAAATTTATAACAAGAGTTTGTGAACCATGTAATTATCCCTTGATCCATGCGAGTTATTTCATTGAATTATTATCATCAGTTTACCATCACTATCAAGATCCTTTTTTTCACTAAACATTATTCCAAAATGCGTTTAGATTATGGTTTTTTCATAAGCATTGATTCACCCCCACCTTTAAGTAGTCTTCTACTATCACCTAGTTTTTTCGCTTGTATGTGTGGGTAACTATCCTTCCTAGTTGTAGTTGGGTGGTTGTAATTATGATGTGTTCACCATTATGACTTGTTCATGATTTTTTTGTGAAATGGCCATAGGGTATAATGGCTATAATAAAAGTTATAGTATTTAGAAGTTGGAATTTGAATTGTTGTATTGAGAGCAAATCAGCTAAATCTTATGGGATATGAGATTGTAAAATAGATGATGGATATGGGTGGACATCCACAAGTAAAAACCCAATAGATTTTATAGGGAAGAATGTGGAATTCATTCCCATTAATGTGATGAGATTTCTGACCATTTCAGTTTAACTAGATTGTTTGTTTATTTTATAGTGCAGATGGAAAATATGGATTAGTAAGTGCTCAGTTGTGTTTTATATATAAAGGTATATTTTAGGAGTGACTATATTATAGTGTATGGGTATAAAAATAATAAAAGGAAGATTAAAAAATTCTAGTGGAGATCTAGGAAAGGGTTTGTGTATGTCTTATATGTGTGACGGTTTTTCATTTGGCCATGACAATACAACATGCCTATAAGGTGACATTTCTCTATTTAAGTGGGTTCATATTCTAGGGGATAATCATGATCTATGTTCCCCTTATATGTACACTACGGTAATGGATTATACCAATGGTGACCATTGTATTCATATATTAGGGGTATAGACTTGATTCATAGTGAAAATGGTATTGGTATGCCTGGGTTACAAACTAGATCCATGGTTCCCAATGTTGTGGTATGTTTGAAGACAAGAAAGGATCCATGGTGATTGAGGTGTCTGGATTTTAGGTGTCTAGATAAGATCCATGGTACTCAAGGTATGTGTTTTTGTATTCCTAAATAGGATCCATGGTTCATTTGTATCAGTTTATTATCAGCCCATATGAGATGCATAGTTCCTAAGGTTTGGGTATGTTTGGGTTTCAAAAAATATATGTGATGTATGTGGTATGGTTTTATTAGGAGATAAGATTGTTTTTTGGAACCCATGGTTTAATGTATTGATTCTCACTGAATATAGTGTTATTTTTTTATTAGTTTCCATACAACAATATTACTTTATTTCTTTCATAATGTGTGTTGTTTATTTATTTGCATTCATATAGATAAACCTAGTATATTATGATTTATATTAGGTTCCATGTTATTGGTGTCCTACTAATATTTTATCATTCAACCTATACAAGACCATTACTGTATGTATAGACCTTATATAAGATTAATGATTCTTACCACATATTATAAGTTATCATACAAGAGTAGGTTTATGGTATTATGTATAAAATGCCTAGGTGGGCCTTGGATACCCTATTCTAAGTCATCCAGACTATTACCATGACCTACACTTATATCATATCTCCCCTTGGAGATCTCTTAATCCAATTATAAGGAGGAAATCCTCTATGTCACACTTCACCAATCCCTATATGGAATATCCTACTCATCACACACATCATGACTCTTATATATCCTTAAGAGGGTGTTCCCAATCATACATGATATATAAAACTATATTATCCATCTTTTTTAGGCCTAAGACTCTAATACCTACTCAAATAGACTTATAAAACCTAACAAGGCTGTACAAATCTCATACCAAACCCAATCCTCTCATAAACACAACTAGAAACCTCACCTCCATGGAGACATAATCTCTGGATGATCACAAAATCACAAACATTCAATAGAATCCTCACTCTATCTCTTGGTGGATCAAAAACACCCTATTTATTTACCTAGGTTGCTCTTGATTTCTATCCCTTTCACTGGAACACATATACTCATGCATGAATGATCAATAATGCATAAATTGGAACATGGTTTTGAATTATAGGGTCCACCTACCTCAAAAAATGGAGTAACCCCCTCACCAAGATCAACTCATCCTTAACCAAGATTATACATGCCTTATCTAATCTTGTACTAATGATTGAGACCCAATCTCAAGGCACAATTCCCAAATAATTAATTATAGAAACTTATAATTAATTATTCACCTTAATATAATTAGGAATAATCTTTTAAAAACTCACTGGGAAACACAAAACCACCTAAACCACACAAAACATGGTGTGTTCATCATACGAGGATAACCTCTAGCCAATACAAATAAAATCTACATCATCTAAATTGAATTGAGGATGATATAGTGAAATCATCACACAAATCCTTGTTAAAATCATCCCAAATCATAGGGGAATAAATGATAATAGTAATGGAGGAAGTATTAGGGAATAACTCACTAACGCACTATAAAAAAACTCCTAAGAACCACCCCTCATCAGAGGGGATCGAAGAGAGGAAGAGAATGGATGAATCCCAAGAACCACCCAATATTTTCTATTAATGAGAACTCCCCCACCATTTTTGAAGTATCTAGTTTTTTATCTAAATTATAATCATATTCCTTCTCCCCTAACCTATATACCCATCCTTTGGATTTCAAATAGGATGAATATAAATAAAGAATGGATGAATGTCAATCGGTTGGAAAAAGAGTATGAAGAAGGCGTGAAAGAGTTTATCAAGTTTTCAAAAGATCATGCATTTGACCCTTCTCAAATCCTTTGTTCATGTTTACACTGTTGTTATTCAAAAATAATTAGTCTAGAGGAGTTGGAAGAAAACTTGATCTGTCACGGAATATATCAGAGTTATACATGTTGGAATACACACGGAGAAACAACGAATGTAGGTAGTGGCTGGGATAACACTGTGTTTTATGGATCATCTGATATGATTACAAGTATGAACAATGAATATGACCATATGGATGATGTTATTACATATGTGAATGATGATGAAGATCATATTGATGAAATGACAAGGACCATCGAAGATGAACTTCGTGATTGCCCAAAATTGTTTGAGAAGTTAAAAAGTTGTGCAAAGATGCCATTGTATCCTGATTGCACTAAATATACAGAAATGTCAGTTGTACTAAAGCTGTATAATTTGAAAGCAGACAACGGGTGGAGTTACACTAGTTTTACGAAACTACTTTCTCTCCTGAATGACATGCTCCCAGAAGATAATGATCTCCCGATCCAAACATATGATGCCAAATGAATGCTACACTTGATGGGTATGATCTCTGAAATAATACATGCATGCCCGAATGACTGTATATTGTTTCACAAGGACCAAAAATTACTTAAAGAATGCCCAAAGTGTGGTGCTTCTTGATACAAGATAGATGAATCCAATCTTACTAAATGTGTATGGTACTTTCCAATCATTCCAAGGTTTAGGAGCATATATTGAAGTGGGGAGACTACAGGACAATTGACATGGCATGTAGATATAAGAATTAATGTTGGGATACTACGTCACCTGGCAGACTCTCCTCAGTGGAAGAGAATTGTTCACGAGTATCCTGAATTTGAAAATGAGTCAAGAAACCTTCATCTTGCGTTATCTACAGATGGAGTGAATCCTTTTGGTTTTCAAAGCAACAGTCATAGTACATGGCCATTTATGTTGGTAAATTATAAATTACCACCGTGGTTATGCATGAAACAAAAATACATCATGTTATCATTGCTTATATCATCACCAAAACAACCGGGTAATGATATTGATGTTTATTTAGCTCCATTGATCGAAGACTTGAAATTATTGTGGGATTCAGGTGTTACATTGTACGATGCTTACAAAAAAGAAAGATTTAACTTTGAGAGACATGTTTTACGGGACGATAAATGACTTCCCTACTTATGGAAATTTTAAAGGGTATAGAATTAAATGAACTCAAGGGTGTCCCATTTTTTAACAAGGTACACAATCAATTAGGTTGAAACATTAATTGAAAACCGTGTTTCTAGGACATCGCATATTTCTACCCTGATGACATAAGTACCAATCTTAGAAGACATTATTCGATGGAAGTTCAAAAGAATTACATCACTGTCTCCACTAACAGATGATCAATTGTTTGGGAAAGTTAAAAATGTGGACACTACTTTTGGTAAACCGGCTTCGAAAAACCTTACGAAAATCGGTTGGAAAAAGAGATCATTTTTTTGAATTACCATACTGGAATTGTCTATATGTTAGACATTTTCTTGATGTTATGCATGTACAAAAAAATGTATTAGATAATGTAATCGGCAGGTTTCGAAATACACCTGGAAAAACAAAAGATGGAATTAAGGCTAGGTTGGACATGGTTGAGATGAGAATATGAGAAGAGTTGGCACTAGTGAAGGGTGAAAAATGAACATTTCTTCCTCCTACTTCTTACACTCTTTCTAGGCAGGAGAGATATCAGTTTTGAAACTTCTTGAATAACATAAAGGTTCTAGAGGGGTATTTGTAAAATATCAGGAACCTCATGTCAATGAGAAATTTGAAGTTAAAAGGTCTGAAATCACATGACTGCCATGTTTTGATGAAAGATCTCATTCCTATTGCTTTACGTTGCATTTTTTCCAAGAATGTATGCCATACATTAACGAAATTGTGTTTCTTCTTCAAAGCTATATGCATCAAAGTTATAGACCCGACGAAATTGCCAACTATGGAAAGAGAAATTGTCGTCATATTATGTGAATTAGAAATGTTCCTCCTGCCTTCATATTTTGATATGATGGTTCATTTGATGGTCCACTTGTTGAAAGAGATTCAACTACGTGGTCCTGTACATTACAGATAGATGTACCCCATTGAATGGTTTATGAATATTTTGAAAGGGTATGTCAAAAATCAAAGTCGAACAGAGGGTTGTATTACGGAGCAATATATTGTTGAGGAAGCCATTGAATTATGTAATGAATAACTGTCTGGTGTGGAAATCATTGGCCTACCAAAATCTCATCACACTGGGTGGCTTTAGGGTGAAGAAATTTCTGGAAGACAGGTTTTCACAATCAATAGTACAGATCAAGATCAGGACCACCTTTATGTTTTGCATAACAATTTCTACGTTGACCCATATGTTGAAACCAACAAAAAAATTCTTAGGAATTTGAATCCATCTAGGGATGAAAAATGGATATCAGATACACATAATTGACAGCTTATAGGATGGTTTTAGGACCATATTTTTAAGAAGTCAGATGAAAATCCAGAGTCAATTTCAGACCGACTTCGATGGCTAGTCGGAGGACCAAGTGTGTATGTATTATCTTTCAATACTTATGTAGTTAATGGTTATACATTTTATACTAATGAACATTATGAAGACAGTACCATGCAGAATTGTGGGGTTACACTTTTGGCTGAAGCGATGCATGTTTCCAGTGCTAAGGACAGAAATCCAATTTATGCGAATATGTCATACTTTGGCATCATCAAACAAATATGGGGGTTGTATTATATGGAATTCCAAGTTCCGTTTTTTCAATGCAAGTGGTTTGATAACATGAGTGATGTTAAAATAGATGAATTGGGATTCGTGAAAGTTGATTTCAGTAAGGAAGGGGAGAAAGATGAACCATTTATAATGGCATCATAGGCAGTGCAAGTATTTTATGTTCCAGATCCTGCAAACTGAAACTGGTCAATTGTTTTGTTATCGACCAAAACAACTAAAGGGTCAGATGAAAATTCAATGGATGATGACCCTTTCATTGGGACTTCACAATAATTTTGTAGTGGTCCCAATGTAGATGACATTTTTTATGTCAGAGGAGACCACAATGAAGGGATATAGATAGTCGATAGAGGGGTCAAATCCCTTCAGCCTTAAAAAAAAGAGTTCAATAATCAGGTTATTTTTTTATTGTAATATAGATTGTGTTACATTATGTTATTATATATTTGGTGCTGCTTTTATGTGATCTAAATTAAATGTTAAACCACTTCTACAAATAATGACTTCTACACCTGCCGATGCACCCAATCCTGAGACACAACAGGTTTCTCAACCTATTGTAGCTGGTCCCACTACTGAGGTACAATAGGTCTCTTGACCTGTTGTAGTTGGTCCCACTACTGATGTACAATAGGTTTCTCAACCTGTTGTTACTGGTCCCACTGCTGAGGTATAATCGGTTTCTCAACCTGTTGTTACTGGTCCCAGTGCCGATGCTAGCGCTTCAGAGGAACATAATGATGATGCAGAAACCGAGGAAATAGTAGGCAATGAAACCCTGGTAGCACAAAAAAAATAAGTGTTCCATAGTTCGACAGTTTTAGCCAAAATTCTTAAGGCAAAAGTAAAAGGCATCAAATATGAGGTGGGATGGAATAAGCGAGGCCATCATGAAAACCCCAACAAATCCATGTTTAGTAGCAACATTGGAATTATCACTCGGAAACACGTGCCAATTGATATAGAGTTGTGGCACCATGTTGTCAGCGGGCTGAAAACATTAATGTGGGAAGAAATTATGGTAACATTACGATATCATTTATTTAATTTATTAAAATAAAATTAAATTAAATACTAAAATATTGACCAAATCTACATTATCTCTTGAAGAGTGCATTTATAGTATATGTCTCACACAAAGAATATGTATTAAGACTGGCAGGAAGGGTTCATAGAGGCTTTTGCACCATTTTAACGAAATATCATCTGAATGATGCTGAAGGGAAAATCAAGCCACACCCACCTCCTCTTTATGCACACTTGATATCCCAAGGAGCGTGGGATGCGTTTTCCAACCCTCGTGCGGAGAAGACTTTTTAGGTACATTGTGTTTGGTAACACACTATTTAACGTTGCTTGTATTCATCACTTTTATTGACAGTTTTTTATTTACGAAACAAGTGGTGAAAATAAATAATGGGCAGCAAAACCAGTGTACCCCTACCATAAATCAAATATGGGGTACGCTTCAATTTAAAAATAGTTGGTATGTATTTTAAAAGTACTGTAATAATTTTATGTGACATAAAACAACATTGTAACCATGTTTCTCTTTTTATATTCATATTGTTGAATCTAAATCCCAAGAAACTTCCATCCCATGCCATGTGCTATGGAAGGAGGCTCATGTTAATAAAGAGGGGAAACTGGTAGATGTAAACACGCAAAAAGTGTGGGAAGCATGTGTAAGTATGACATATTATAAATTTGTTTTGCTTTAAATAATGATTATATCACGATGATTACTTATTTTCCAATATTTTATATTTGTTGTAGTCACAGGAATAAACAACACCGCACCGAATGAGAACATACTTTCAGCGGCCTTGAAACAGCCAAAACAGTATGGCCGCGTTAGAGGTGCGGGTTTTGGGGTGACACCCTGGACATATTTTCAGAAAAAAATCAAGAGGAGGAATAAACTAAAGAAATGAAAATGATGAGAGATAGATTATCTAACCTTGAAGAAAAATTCCAAAGTCAGGGAGAGTTGCGAGAAACTTTGATGGGGGAGAGGCGAAGAGAAGAAACAACTCAAGAACAAACCGCCCCACCCCCCACCAGCTTTGAGGCGAGCCATTCCCCTCAAAGACCTGACATAACTGAGGTAATCTATGTTCTAATATTTTTTTCTATGAAATTTGAATAACATAGAAACTGATACCTTTCTTATAATGATATTCTATAGGGTGAAAAAGACTGTGATTTATACATGTTAACTCCCACCCATCGCCTTGTAGCAAGGGCTACGGTGTTCAATGTGCAGAATGACACGCTACACTCCAGACCACTTCCAACCGGTCATGTAAAAGTTTCGATTAACATAGCTCATGAGCCGAGTGCCGAGCTACCCATGCCAAACGATGATGACGACATTCATATGGTGGAAAAAGATGTTGGAACATCCGTTGCATGGCCATCAAATCATGTAAAAAAACATGTCGACTAGAAGGTATTCATTTCCAATTCATTTTTCAAGTAGAACCTTTAACATTTAATTATAGAAGGGATGAAACGATGAATTTGATTACAAAAGGACAAAAGGAAGGAGCTAAAACAAAATAACAGCTCAAAAGGATCAACCAACCAATCAAAACAATCTATTGAGGGAACCTTCACCCCGCCCGTTCTATATCCAAATTTAATATCATTGCAAGCTCATGTGGATATGAAAATTAAAGGCATAAATAATCACACAATTGTTTGTGAAAAAGATATATGTGGAGAGGAAACATTATATTTCGTTAGTGCTAACATTGTAGCTAAAATCGTCACGTACGACTGGTTAGGTGCCTCAGTTACAAATGTATACATGAGGTATGTTTTCATGATTTGATTTTATAGAAGTTGATATACTATGATAATTATGGATAAATACATTTCATATTTTTCACAGGCGTATATATGAAAAACAATTGAAGGTATATGCTCGTGAATACAAATTTAGACTCTTTAGTCCTCACACCATGTCTACACAACAAAAAGAAATAGATTCCGATTTTCTGGTTGAATTAATGTCAAACCTGCTCAGATCATTTCAATGAAAAATTACAACTGACAGGATCTTTTTAATACCAATGTTACAGGGGTAAAACTCTATATTTTAATCATATCAATTATATTTTCATTTCTATGATGACTTATTCCTCTTTGTGTTTTTAGGCAGCATTGGATGCTCATTGTAGTCAATTTGGATACTCCAAAGATTTATTTTTAGGATTCACTACATGGATATCCAACAAACCGACCACACATGATGGAGATTATCAATTTTTAATACACTAGATCCAACATTTTAGAACTAAATATCTAGTTATATAATTTATATTATCTTTTAATGAGGATTCTATTATGATAGGGCGGTGTATGAATATCGTCTAAAGGCTGGAATGAATCCAGGGTCTAAGGACGAAAAGGCGCACAAGATCTACAAATGGAAAAGTATCAGGGTATATATAATTATACAACACTATCCAAATACTTATCAAAATAGATTACATATTTTTCTCGATGTTTCTGCAGTGTTCGAAACAAACAAATGGAAAGGACTGCGGTAATTGTGTTTGTAAATTTATGAAAGAGATCATATTTCATGAACAAACTTGCATCCCTGAATAGGTATTTTTCAAAATAATTACTAGTTCATTTAAAATATTTATTAATCCTTTGTGTATTTATATTTTTTTAGTACTACTATGACTGTTGCAAAAACTCATATTCACAAGATGATATAGATGTGTTTAGAAACGAATAAGTAGTGTACATGGGGAAGAATGTAAACAAATAGGACAATGAAGGTGAATTCATACTACTTATGTTATCTTTATATCATCATTGATATCTCCCTTTTTTACACTTATTGAGCATCTATGATCACCCTTTCTTATGTTTCATATCCTTAGATTATGAAAAATGGTTTTAGAAATGATTTCAGTTTCTAGTAAAGAATAACTTAATGAGAGACTCTTATGAACTACTAACATACGGAACACCAAGCAAACATGTTCATATTATTTTGATATATTATGAAAACGATCCATGATTAATTTGTGATGTTTTCGAATCAACTGCACCTTAATCCGATGCACAGTGTAACCGGTATGGCTAAAAGTGTCGGATATCAGTTTCAAATTGACATAAACCTTAGAAAACAACACAAGTGACATACAACAAACCAAGAAAACGCATTTGGATTGATTTGATACTTTAAGAAAATGGTCCATGAGTCCTTTTTGAGGTATAAAAATTGACCATACCTTAATTCGACACACGGTGTGACCGGTATGGATAAAAGTGTCTGATATCAGTTTGCACTACTGGAAAACTAACCTTTACCAACGGTTTGGAACCGTTGGTACAGGCCTCCAAACCGTTGGTATAGCCTATACCAATGGTTTAGAGAACCGTATCCAAGTAAGCCATTGGGATAGGTCTATACCAACGGTTTTACAAAAACCATTGGTATAGACCTATACCAACGGTTTTGGAAACCGTTGGTATAGGTAATATGAAATCTATAATAACGGTAATGGAACCGTTGGTATATAAATTCCAAAAATAAAACATCCGCTGGGATTTGATCCCAGGACCCGTCGTTTATAATCGAACGACTTAAACACTAAGCTAACATCACTTTTGTAAACATAATTTCATAAATATATATATGTATTATCATAATTATTTAAAATTTTGATTTATATAATGTTCTCGGTTAGTAGATCTGGAAAAAAATTAAAGAACCTATCCCAACGGTTTTCAAAACCGTTGGGATAGGTTATGGTGGGTTGAGTTTATTTAGGCCGAAGGTTGAAATTTTGGGTGTTTTTCCCAACGGTTTTGGTGAACCGTTGGGAAAGAGGCTCAATACACACCCTTTCCCAACGGTTTTGGTGAACCGTTGGGAAAGGTCACTCTTTCCCAACGGTTTTGGTGAACTGTTGGGAAAGAGGCTCAAAACACACCCTTTCCCAATGGTTTAGCATAAACCGTTGGGAAAGAGTGACCCTTTCCCAACGGTTTTTACAAACCGTTGGTATAGAAGTGTTGGGAAAGATCATCTCTCCAGTAGTGTTGAAATTGACATAAACTTTAAAAAACAACAATAATAACATACAGAAAACTAAGAAAATGCATTAGGATTATTTAGATACTTTAGGAAAACGATCTATGAGTCATTTTTGATGTGTACAAACTGACTAAACCTTAATCCGACGCACAGTGTGACCAGTATGGCTAAAAGTGTCTGATATCAGTTTGAAATTGACATTAACTTTAGAAAACAACATAAGTGACATACGGAATAATGAGAAAACACATTCATATTGTTTTGATACTTTATGAAAACAATCCATGAGTCATTTTTGAGGTTTAAGAATCGATTGCTCCTCAATCCGATGCAAAGTGTGACTGGTATGGCTAAAAGTGTCTGATATCAGTTTCAAATTGACATTAACTTTAGAAAACAACACAAGTGACATACAAAAAACTAAGAAAATGCATTCAGATTGTTTTTATACTTTAGGAAAATGATCCATCAGTCATTTTTGACATGTATGAATCGACCTCACCTCAATCTGACGCATAGTGTGACTGGTATGGCTAAAAGTGTCTGATATTAGTTCCAAATTGACATAAAATTTAGAGAACAACACAAGTGACATACGTCAAACCGATAAAATGCATTTGTATTGTTTTGATACATTAATACAATGATCCATAAGTCATTTTTTAGGTGTATTAATCAACTTTACCTCAATCCGACACACGGTGTGACCGGTATGTCTAAAAGTGTCTGATATCAGTTTGAAATTTACATTAACATTAGAAAACAACACAACTGACATACGTAAAAATGAGAAAATGAATTCATATTGTTTTGATACATTAGTAAAAAGATCCATGAGTCATTTGTGACGTCAAAGAATCAACTTCACCTAAATCCGATGAACAGTGTGACCGGTATGGATAAAAGTGTCTGATATTAGTTTCAAATTGACATTAACTTTAAAAAAGAACACAAGTGACATATGGAAAACCAAGAAAATGCTTTAGATTGTTTTAATACTTTAGTACAATGATCCATCAGTCATTTTTGAGGTGTAAGAATCAACCGAACCTTAATCCGATGCATGGTGTGACTAGTATGGCTAAAAGTGTCTGATATCAGTTTGAAATTGACACAAACATTAGAAAACAACACTACTGACATACGGAATACTGAGAAAACGCATTAAGATTGTTTTGATACTTTAGGAAAAAGATCCATGAGTCATTTTTGATGTGTAAGAATTGACCACACCTCAATCCAACACACGGTGTGACTGGTATGACTAAAAGTGGCTGATATCAGTTTGAAATTGACATTAACTTTAGAAAACAACACAAGTGACATACGGAATACTGAGAAAATGTGTTCGGATAGTTTTGATACTTTAGGAAAATGATCTATTAGTCATTTTGAGGTGTACGAATTGACCGCACCTCAATCTGATGCACGGTGTGACCGGTATGCCTAAAAGTGTCTGATATCAGTTTCAAATTGACATTAACTTTAGAAAACAATAGAAGTGATATATGAAAAACCAAGAAAACGCATTCGGATTGTTTTGAGAATTTAGGAAAAAGATCCATGAGTCATTTGTGACATGTAGGAATCGACCGCACCTCAATCCAATGCAAAGTGTGACGGGTATGGCTAAAAGTGTCTGATATCAGTTTCAAATTGACATAAACATTAGAAAACAACACAAGTGACATACAAAAAACTAAGCAAACGCATTCAGATTGTTTTGATACTTTAGAAAAACAATCCACGAGTCATTTTTTATGTGTATGAATTGACTTCACCTCAATCCAACACACGGAGTGACCGGTATGGCTAAAAGTGTCTGATATCAATTTGAAATTGACACTAACTTTAGAAAACAACACTACTGACATATGGAAAACTGAGCAAACGCAATCAGATTATTTTGATACTTTAGGAAAATGATTCATGTGTCATTTTTGACATGTACGAATCAAACACACCTCAATCTGATGCACGGTATGACTGGTATGGTAAAAAAGTGTCTGATATCAGTTTCAAATTGACAATAACTTTAGAAAACAACACAAGTGACATACGAAATACTAAGAAAAATCATTCGGACTGTTTTGATACTTTAGGATAACGATCCATGAGTCATTTGTGACATGTACAAATCGACCGAACCTCAATCCGACACATGGTGTGACCGGTATGGCTAAAAATGTCTGATATCAGTTTCAAATTGACATAAACATTAGAAAACAACACAAGTGACATACGGAAAACTGAGCAAACGCATTCAGGTTGTTTTGATAATTTAGGAAAATGATCCATGAGTCATTTTTGAGCTGTATGAATCGACTGAACCTAAATCCAATGCACGGTGTGACCGGTATGGCTAAAAGTGTTTGATATCAGTTTGAAATTCACATTAACTTTAGAAAACAACACTACTGAAATATTTAATACTGAGAAAACACATTTGGATTGTTTTGATACATTAAGAAAATGATCTATGAGTCATTTTTGACGTGTACGAATCAACTGCACCTCAATCAGACGCACGGTGTGACCGGTATGGATTAAAGTGTTTGATATGAGTTTCCAATTGACATTAACTTTAGAAAACAACACAAGTGACATATGTAAAACTGAGAAAACACATTCGTATTGTTTTGATACTTTAGAAAAACTATTAATGAGTCATTTTTGATGTGTATGAATCAAATTCACCTCAATCCAATGCACGGTGTGACCGGTATGGCCAAAAGTGTCTGATATCAGTTTGAAGTTGACATTAACTTTAGAAAACAACACAAGTGACATACATAATACCAAGAAAATGCATCCAGATTGTTTTGATACTTTAGGAAAATGATCCATGAGTTATTTGTGAGGAGTAAGAATCAATGAAACCCTAATCCGATGCACGGTGTGTCCAGTATGGCTAAAAGTGTCTGATATCAGTTTCAAATTGGCATTAATTTTAGAAAACAACACAAGTGACATACGGAAAACCGAGAAAACACGTTCAGAATGTTTTGATACTTTAGGAAAATGATCCATGAGTCATTTTGGATGTGTACGAATCGTCCTCACCTCAATCCAATGCACGGTGCGACCGGTATGGATAAAAGTGTCTGATATCAGTATCAAATTGAAATAAACTTTAGAAAACAACACAAGTGACATACAGAAAACTAAGCAAACACATTCGGATTGTTTTGATACTTTAGGAAAATGATCCATGAGTCATTTTTGAGGTGTACGAATCGACCACACCTCAATCCGATGCACGGTGTGACTGGTAAATCTTTTCATTAGATAAAGAATCAGTATTTATTAAATGAGATAAATCATCCATAAACATATTGATTTTACATTATTCCTTTTCATTTTAATTAGAATGAAAACATTTGAGTTTATCATTTCTATATTTTAGTTTCACATTTCCATATTAATTTATTCTTTTATATTAATGTTTTAATTTATTTCATTATTGTATTACTAACATAATATTTGTTTTCTTATATAGGTGAATTATTTTCCTTGAGTTCAGATGCTTTGTTCGGCAACAAATACCGTGGATGACAATTTTTGAGAGAGGATCACTGATATCAAAGGATGAAACATTAATATTTATAATAGTTGTTGGATATTTGTTATTGTAACCATTTAAAACATTGTTTGAAATGTATATAGCAATGTGTTTTTTGTATTCATGAGGTTTAGTAAATGTATATAGAATTTTTTGTCAAAATATTGTGTGCGGGTGAAATTTTGTGCTGGTGTTGAGGTGATATTTTGTGCAGGTGTGCTGGTTTCTGTAGGTGTGTAGGTGTGCAGGTGCTGGTTGTGCAGGTGTAGAGGAAGGTGCCTTTATCAGCACTTTTATGAGCGCTGATAAAGGACACCTTTAACAGCGCTAAAAGAGTGCAGTTAAAGGGACATATTATCAGCATTCAAGTTAGCACTGATAAAGATGTCCTTTATCAGCACTTAAAAAGCATTGTTAATGCCTGCATAGATAAAGGGGGGTTCCCTTTATTAGCGCTACAAAAAGAGCTGATAAAGGGGGTACTTTATCAGCACTTTTTTAGCACTTATAAAGGTCACCTTTATCAGCACTTTTCAGAGCGCTTATAAAGGGGACCCCCCTTTATCTATTCCAGCATTAATAGCACTTTTCTATCATTGTTAATGTCAGTTTTTAGCACTAATAAAAGTCCAAGTTGTAGTAGTGGTAGGTTGACCTGGGGATTCGGTTGTGTAACTAACAAACACGGGTCATTGTTACCTCTTCCTAAACACGACGTGTACATGAGGGACACGCCTAGTAGTCTTGACCGATGGGAGGCCATGTGGACATGGTCTTGAGGCTGAGAATATAGGGTGGTGTACACACCATGTGCGGGTGTAACACGATGTGTAGTGTCATCCGAGTATCCGGCTGTGTCACTAACAACACGAGAAGTTTGAATATAAGTCATACACGTCGTGTCTATCTAGAAAATGCCGTGTAGAGTGAGCTGTGTACTCGATCGTGTAACAGGCAACACGGGTTGGTGAAGCTCATCTAGTACATGTCGTGTAGATCTTATACACGCCGTGTAGTCTCGTTCAAAAGAGAGCGGTGTGTCTTAGTCGTGTAGAGGGACTCGGGCAGGGGAGAAAAAGCAAGTACACGTCGTGTTTGTGGACAACACACCGTGTGTTTTGGGGTGTTACACGACTAGTGTTGGCAGAGTACACGCCCATGTTAAAGACTTAAGGTAACATGTCGTGTAGTTTTTATACACGCCGTGTATTATTGTTTGTAAAACTTGAACATTTTCTTTCTCATGTTCCCTTCTTACACTCCTTGTTTTCAGTCCTTAATGATTTTAATATAAGGTGTGTGTTTGACCTTATAGAGTCATGCCGCCAAGACGACCATGATTTTTTCACCAGGAGAGTGGCAACGAGTATACTCCAGAGATGGTAGGCCACAAGCTACCAATAGATCCTCCAGCATAGCCAGATGTGGCGCCAGCCATTACACCGGACATAGACGCAGAGGCACAGTTTTGTAAAGGCTTCTTGCGGTTCATGCAGACCTTCCAGATAGCACTGCAGGCTACCAAATCTATGGTAGAGCTGACTCATATATTCTAGCAGCAGCATCCGCCTATGTTCTCCGGGGATGGCGGACCACAGACTACGGAGTCTTGGCTGGCTTCTATGTAGACTATTTTCGAGCATCTGGAGACGCCACTACGGAAAAAATGGGTATTTGTGACGGGTTATTTGCAACGGGAATAAATCCCGTCGCAAATAGTCCCGTTAAAAACTTATTTGTGACGGGGGTAGTTACCCGTCGCAAATAAATGGGCTTTTGCGACGGGATTGCTTTCCCCGTCGCAAATAGTTTTCCCGCGATGCGCGCCAAATCGCGGGAAAACTATTTGCGACGGGAAAATATTCCCGTCGCAAATAACCGGCGGCGGTAAAAGGTATTTGCGACGGGACCCGTCGCAAATAACTATTTACATGTTGACCGTAATAAATGCGGGCTAAGGTATTTGCGACGGTACCCGTCGCAAATACTAGTTTTTGCGACGGGATACCCGTCGCAAATGGGCCCGTCGCAACTAATCTAACCTATAAATACCCCCATCCGTTTTTTTCAAATCATTCTCATTCTCTATCTTCTCCTGCTCTCAAACTTTGGTTTCTAAAGTTGAGTTTTTCTTCAGTTTAAAATTTTTTTCGGAGCTGATATTAAAGTTTTGAAGAACGATCAGAGCATATCAATTTTCAAGGTATTTATGTTCATTTTAATTTAATATTTATTTTTAATTTTTTATTAGTTTCAATTATTCTTAATTAGTTTTAATTTAATTATGTTTATATTGTTTTCTTACTTAATAAATTTAAATTATTAGTATTGTTCATAGTTAATGGTAATTCGGAATAATTAGTAATAATTTTTAATAATTAAGAATAAATATTAATAATTAGTAATAAATACCAATAATTAGGAATAACAACATTATTACATTATTAGTATATTTTATTATTAATATTAAAATAATATAATTTTTTATATATATACAATTCTCTTTTCATCTGTGTGTTTACTGTCTTCACATGTATTATTTGTATGTGGAGATAGAAAACGCACAGATGAAAGGAGAATTGTATATAAATCAGAAAATTATATTATTTTAATATTAATAATAAAATATACTAATAATGTTATTATTTGTAATTATTGGTAATTATTCCTAATTATTGGTAATTATTCTTTTAATTACTAATAATTAGGAACAATTATCAATAATTATCAATAATTAAGAATATTTAGTAATAATTAGTAATAATTACCAATAATTAGTAATAATTAGTAATAATTACCAATAATTAGTAATAATTAGTAATAATTACCAATAATTAGTAATAATTAGTAATAATTACCAATAAGTAGTAATAATTACCAATAAGTAGTAATAATTATGTATAATTTGGAATAATTACCAATTATTAACAATAATTAGTAATAATTAGTAATAATTACCAATAATTACCAATAATTAGTAATAATTAGTAATAATTACCAATAATTGCCAATAATTACCAATAATTAGGAATAATTAGGAATAATTAGGAATACTTAGGAATAATTAGGAATAATTAGGAGTAATTAGGAGTAATTAGGAATAATTAGGAATAATTAGGAATAATTAGGAATAATTAGGACTAATTAGGAATAATTAGGAATAATTAGGAATAATTAGGAATAATTAGGAATAATTATCAATAATTATCAATAATTAGTAATAATTAGTAATAATTAGGAATAATTAGGAACAATTATCAATAATTATCAATAATTAAGAATAATTAGGAATAATTAGGAATAATTATCAATAATTATCAATAATTAGTAATAATTAGTAATAATTAGTAATAATTAAGAATAATTAGGAACAATTATCAATAATTAAGAATAATTAATAATAATTAGGAACAATTATCAATAATTATCAATAATTAAGAATAATTTGTAATAATTACCAATAATTACCAATAATTACCAATAATTACCAATAATTACCAATAATTACTAATAATTAGGAATAATTAGGAATAATTAGGAATAATTAGGAATAATTAGGAATAATTAGGAATAATTAGTAATAATTAGGAATAATTAGTAATAATTAGTAATAATTAGTAATAATTAGGAATAATTAGTAATAATTAGTAATAATTAGTAATAATTAGTAATAATTAGTAATAATTAGTAATAATTATTTATAATTATTTATAATTACCAATAATTACCAATAATTACCAATAATTACCAATAATTACCAATAATTACCAATAATTACCAATAATTACCAATAATTACCAATAATTACCAATAATTACCAATAATTACCAATAATTAGCAATAATTAACAATAATTAACAATAATTACCAATAATTACCAATAATTACCAATAATTTGCAATAATTAGTAATAATTAGTAATAAATACCTAAAATTAGGAAAAATTAGAAAAAATTAAGAAAAATTAGGAGAAATTAGGAAAAATTCTCAATAATTAGTAATAATTACCAATAATTAGTAATAATTACCTATAATTAGTATTAATTACCAATAATTAGTATTAATTACCAATAATTAGTAATAATTAGGAATAATTAACAATAATTAGTAATAATTACCAATAATTAACAATAATTAGTAATAATTAACAATAATTATTAATAATTACCAATAATTACCAATATTTAGTAATAATTAACAATAATTGCCAATAATTACCAATAATTGCCAATAATTACCAATAATTGCCAATAATTACCAATAATTAGTAATAATTATGAATAATTAGTAATAATTACGAATAATTAGTAATAATGACGAATAATTAGTAATAATTACGAATAATTAGTAATAATTACGAATAATTAGTAATAATTACGAATAATTAGTAATAATTACCAATAATTAGTAATAATTACTAATAATTATCAATAATTACTAATAATTATCAATAATTACTAATAATTATCAATAATTAGTAATAATTAGTAATAATTAGTAATAATTAGTAATAATTAGTAATAATTAGTAATAATTAGCAATAATTAGTAATAATTTGCAATAATTACTAATAATTAGTAATAATTAGCAATAATTACTAATAATTAGTAATAATTAGCAATAATTACTAATAATTAGTAATAATTAACAATAATTAGTAATAATTAGGAATAATTAGTAATAATTAGGAATAATTAACAATAATTAGTAATAATTAGTAATAATTAGGAATAATTAGTAATAATTAGGAATAATTAGTAATAATTATTATTAATTACCAATAATTAGTATTAATTACCAATAATTAGTATTAATTACCAATAATTAGTATTAATTACCAATAATTTGTATTAATTACCAATAATTAGTATTAATGACCAATAATTAGTATTAATTACCAATAATTACCATTAATTACCAATAATCACCAATAATTACCAATAATTACCAATAATTAGTATTAATTACCAATAATTAGTATTAATTACCAATAATTACCATTAATTACCAATAATTAGTATTAATTACCAATAATTAGTATTAATTACCAATAATTAGTATTAATTACCAATAATTAGTATTAATTACCAATAATTACCATTAATTACCAATAATCACCAATAATTACCAATAATTACCAATAATTTGGAATAATTACCAATAATTTGGAATAATTACCAATAATTTGGAATAATTACCAATAATTTGAAATAATTACCAATAATTAGGAATAATTACCTTATTACATTATTTGTATATTTTATTATTAATATTAAAATAATATAATTTTCTATATTATATACAATTCTCTTTTCTTCTTTGTTTTTTCTGTCTCCACGTGTAATATTGGCATTCTTTTTCAAAATTATCAACCTACTCGCCAATGGAGAGGTGAAAGTGAATGCCAATATTACATGTGGAGACAGAATGTGAAACACACAGATGAAAGGAGAATTGTATATAATATAGAAAATTATATTATTTTAATATTAATAATAAAATATACTAATAATGTAATGATGTTATTATTATATAATTAATATTTATGAAAAAAATTATATTAGTATTATTAAAAAAAATAAAAAATCAATATAATATTAAAATTATCATTATTTGTAACAGGTTTTTCTTTATTCTCATTAAATTCAATCCTTGCTTGTGTTTTTTCTAACAAATTATTCAAAACCAGTAATGCTTTTATATTTTATAGAAAAATATGGAACAACGAGGTCGTCAACAGTCATTATTAGATGACCGCATATGGATAAATCAACGTAGATATACAAATGGTTCTCGTTTAAATCCAGTATATATAGAGGGTGTGGAGATTTTTTTATCATTTGTGGCATCAAATCCAGAATTTGTTTCAGAAGGAAAGATAAAATGTCCTTGTAGAAAATGTGCATTGAGAACGTTTGACACGTTTGACAAAGTGGGGGAACATCTCTTGCGTTTTGGTTTTCAAGCAGATTATGTTTTTTGGTATCAACACGGTGAACGCAGTTCCAGAGCAGGTGATACCAACTTGATTCCGGATCCATCCCAGTTTCAAGATTTAGTACATGATGTTGCAGGTTCATCTGTTCAACATACAGAAACTCCGACTGATATAGCTTCAAATCCTGAGTTGGGACCGTCTGAATTTTATGAGTTGTTGAAGTCTGCTGAGGATGCATTATATCCTGGCTGCAAGATGAGAAAATTAGAAGCAGTTGCAAAATTTATGGCTATCAAATCAGATAACAGAATGTCAAACACCTGTTTTGACCAGATATTTTCTTTGCTGAAAACACTGTTACCCGAAGGAAATGTTTTACCTGCAAATTACTATGAAAGTAAGAGGTTGGTTCGAAATTTGGGACTTACTTGTCAGAAGATTCATGCATGTTCAAATGACTGCATTTTATATTCTAGGGAAAATGAGTCGTTGGATAGTTGTCCCACATGTGGGCAACTGAGATATAAAGAAGGACAACACGGGAAGTCTGGTTTGATTCCTGTAAAACAGTTGAGATATTTTCCGCTTACATCCAGACTTCAGCGTTTATTCATGTCTAAGAATACAACGACAATGATGTCATGGCATAAAGAGAATATTTCAACCGATAAAAGCTTGAATCATCCATCCGATGGTGATTCATGGAAACATTTTGATAGAGTGAATCCATCCTTTGCTTTAGAAGCTAGAAATGTTCGACTGGGCCTTTCCACTGATGGTTTCTGTCCGTTTGGATCTTATGGTAGTCAATATTCATGTTGGCCTGTTTTTTTAACTCCGTACAATTTACCTCCATGGATGTTGATGAAGGAGCCATATATCTTTTTTACTTTACTAATTCCAGGACATCCGAAGAAAAATATTGATGTTTATTTGAAGCCATTGATTAATGAATTAAATTTATTGTGGAGTACTGGTGTCAGTACATATGATGTTGCAACGAAACAGAATTTCATACTGAGAGAAGCATTGATGTGGACAATAAGTGACTTCCCGGCTTATGGGATGTTATCTGGCTGGAGTACACATGGTCAGAAATCATGTCCTTACTGTATGGGAGAGAACAAAGCATTTATGCTCATTCATGGAAAGAAACCTTGTTATTTTGACTGTCATCGCAGATTTCTTCCAGCTGATCATCCTTTTCGCAGAAACAGATCTCATTTCAGAAAAGGAACAGCTGAAAGGGATGGACCTCCAAAAATGCTATCAGGTTCGGAGTTAAAATCGGTTGTATTTTCATTACCTCCCATCACTTTTGGTCCCATAATAAACCAACAGAAAATTTCTGGTTTTGGGAAAGAACACAATTGGATTAAACGTAGCATATTTTGGGATTTGCCATATTGGTCTGATTTGTTGGTCCGACACATGTTAGATGTCATGCATATTGAGAAGAACTGTTTTGATAATTTGTTTCATACAGTTTTGGATACGCCAGGAAAGAGCAAAGACAATGTAAATGCACGTTTAGATCTTGCCCAAATTTGCAGGCGTCCAGAATTGGAACTATTTGAGAATGTCAGAACAGAAAGGTTACTGAAACCAAAAGCAGCTTATACACTGTCTAAAGAAAACCGTTTATTATTTTTTCAGTGGATTGCAGATTTGAGACTTCCAGATGGTTGTGCTTCCAATTTGGGTAGATGTGTAAAGAATGGTCATATTACTGGATTAAAAAGTCATGATTGTCATGTTATAATGGAGAGACTTATACCCATTGGATTAAGAGGTCTGTTGAATTCTGTGATTTGGGATTCCATAACAGACATGTCTCATTTTTTTCGAGAAATTTGTGCGGCTACGGCAGATTATGATGCTCTAGGCAAACATGAAAAAGATGTTGTTGTAATTATATGTAAACTGGAAAAAATATTTCCGCCGTCTTTCTTCGACTCAATGGAACATTTGATGTTACATTTTCCATATGAAGCCAAATGTGGAGGTCCGGTACAGTTCCGATGGATGTACCCATTTGAAAGATGCATGCAAAAATTGAAAAGAAAAGTACGCAACAAAGCATCTGTTGAAGGATCTATTGCAGAAGCTTATTTGCAAGAGGAAATATCTTTTTTCTGCTCCCATTATTTTGAATCTGAGTATCCTTCAAAACACAACCGAATGGGAAGGAATGAGAGGAATATTGATGAAATCGACAATCAATTATCTGTTTTCAACCAGTTAGAGCTTGGTTTTGGTGGAGTTTCTGAACGCTGGCTTTCAGATGATGAACATCATAGAGCTCATACGTATGTTCTGCTCAACTGTGAAGAGATGACATCAGTTGTACTGTAAGTGTTTATATCACTTATTCTATCATTTATGTTACAGTAAATAACTTTGGTTTTTATAGGTTGTATGATAATAATATCAAGAAACAAATTCCACAAATTACAACAGCTGCTCTCGAAGAACGTCGACTGAAAAATTTCTCTCAGTGGTTTCAAAAACTGGTAACATAAATTCTTTATCTTTTAGAAACTCATTCAATGTATAGTTTACTATATTGATAATTATTTCACAAATTTTCAGGTGTCTCGACATGCTGATAAAATTGACAAACGGCTGTGTGTATTGAGTAACCCACCTTCCAAACTTGTTAAAACTTATAATGCATATGTGGTGAATGGATTTCGATTCCACACACATGCATATGGGGAGTCGAAAAAAACAATGAACATTGGAGTTAGCTTGAGAGGATCTCATCATCGAGAAAATGAAGTTGGCTTTTATGTCATACTTGATGAAATCATTGAACTCTGTTATCTTGGACAACATTACATAACCATGTTCAAATGTCGGTGGTTGGATACAGAGAGAGGCGTGCATGTTCATCCGACTCATGGAATCATCGATATTAAATGTAAAAGTGTTCTCGCAGTAAATGAACCATTCTTATTGGCTCAACAGGCATATCAAGTTTATTATGCAAAGTACTGTACAACATCAAGAGACTTGACTGATTGGTGGAGTGTAATAAAAATCAAAATTCGAGACAATCAGTTTAGTCAAAGTGAATGTGCTTTCACTGATGTGCAAAGAATTGAAGTTTTTCAAGAGAGTACTCAAAATCAATCTTTTTTACAAAGAGACATGAGTATCGATGACGACACCCCACATTTAAGAGTCGGTGATGACGATGATGTTAATGATGTCACATATGAATTTGAAACGGTAAGAGATGAAGAAACTGTAACTCGAATGGATATCGATGATGTTGAGGAGGAATATGAAGATGACATTGACATATATGAAGATGATGATGAAGATGAACACTGATAGCATTCCATGGTATTTATATACAATCATAATATGTATATATGTATATATAATAGTAATTATCAACTATTTGCTAACATTAACATTTTCTGTTTCAGATGGACGACGCCACATTTCGTGCGTTGGCGGATGCTGACCTGACTTTTGATGCGGATGAGTTGCTGACAGATGACCCTCAGCCTGCAGGCGCTCCAGGGAGTACGCGGAGGGGGTGCGGTCTTGCACGATTGATGATTCCTGACCCCGTCCCCGAGCGACGTCCACGTCTTGGGTTTGATCCACGCACACGGAGGTGTGATAACCTGTGTGATAACCTGTGGATTTGACTAAGATTTCATTAATCTACTCACATAATAAATGTTTATTATTTTTTCAGTTTTCCACATATAGCAGTCGGACAGGGCAGCGCTATTTTGCGCAACTATTTCTCTCTGCCGTGGACCACATGTGAGCAGATTCCCATTGATGTGCAGCAGGCCATGTTCGGCCATTGGTTGGTACGTACGTAAATAAATAATTTTTATTTTGAAAATTATTTCATTTCTAACTTGATATTTTGATTTATTTGTAGGGTTTATGGTATCCGATCGAGGATACCATGCGTGACGCCATCCACGAGGCATGGGAGGTGGCCATGCGTGATCGCCTTCGTCAGTTTTTGCACAATTTAAGAAAAGCTGCGATGAAGAAAGCAGGAGTGTCAGATTTTGAGGAGTCATGTAGAGCACACCGACCAGAGTATATTTCATCCCATGTATGGGATGGATTATGTGCGCACTGGTTGAGTGATACCTTTCAGAGGAGATCATCGGTGGGGAGGCAGAATCGGGGGAGACAGGAGGTGACTCATCGAGCTGGGAGTCGTTCTTTCAGTACTCATAGACAGCATCTGGTACGTACATTATTTATAAATATTTTATATAACTATAAATATTAACAGTTTATTTTTTATTCTTATAGGCTGTCGAGCACCCCGATATTACAGAGTACGACGTATATCGGAGGATGTATAGTGATCCTGCTACTGGGGAGCTCAGAGGTGATCGTCAGCATCACATCGTGGTCAGTATTATTTGTTTTCAAGTTTAAAAATTAACTGCATATAATATATTCACAATTTTAATTTTAAATTGCAACTATAGGAGTCATATGAGGGCGCAGCGGCACAGGCCCGGCCTGAGAGTCAGGCCGAGTCATCAGATCAGACCACTGCCTGTCAGTTTGATGAGGCGACATGGATGCAGGCCACCCAGTATGCCTTCGAGAAGGGCCGGGTAGTTGGTATCGGCTCTCGACTGACTCCCGGAGATTATTATGGCAGTGCTGCGATGTCGGCGTCCAGCTCGAGAGGAGCTCGTGCATCTTCTTCTACACAGTATGAGGATCAGTTGCGATCTCAGACTGCACAGATAGAGAGTCTCCGACAGGAGCAGGAGCAGATGCGTCAGCAGTATGAGGAGGAGCATCGACGCCAACAGCAGCTGTACGAGGAGCAGGCGAGTCGGTGGCAGCAGCAGCATCAGGAGCAGATGGAGTACATGCGCCGACTCACTCATGCTTTAGGGATGGAGTTTCCTCCACCACCATCTGCAGATCCCCCACCTCCCCCCCTCCCCCCCTCCTTCAGATTAGAGTTTGTATTTATGTTATAAAATTTGTGAAATCAAAATATTTTTTTTTCTATTCGTAGTTTCTGTCTCATTATAAAATATTAATAATATTATATTTTTAAATAACAATATTAATATGAATAATAATAATATTTATATTTTATAATATTAAATTATATATATATATATTAAAATTATATATATATATTAAAATTTTATAATATTATAATTTAATTGTATTTTTTGTAATACTTGAATTAATTTAATATTTGAATGTAAAATAATTCTATTATTTTTATATTAATTAAAATAACTTATTAATATTTTTTTTATTTATGAATTATAATTGTAATATTATTATATTAATTAAATCATTTATTAATATTCTATTATTTTTTATTTTTGAATTATAATTCTACTATTATTATAGTAATTAAAATAATTTATTATTTTCATTTGTAAATTATAATTCTATTATTATATTAATTAAAATAATTTATTAATAATTTATTTTTTTTATTTTTTTTATAGTATTTGCGACGGGATACTATACCCGTCGCAAATACTAGTATTATTAATAGTTTTTTTATTTTTTTTAAAAAATAGTATTTGCGACGGGTCCCGTCGCAAATACTGTCAATAGTATTTGCGACGGGATACGATGCCCGTCGCAAATACTAGTATTATTAATAGTTTTTTATTTTTTTTAAAAATCGTTTTTGCGACGGTACCGTCGCAAAAGGTATTTGCGACGGGACCCGTCGCAAAAACTATTTTAAAAGTTTTTTACAAAAATACGGAATACTATTTGCGACGGGGAGAATGACCGTCGCAAAAAAAGGCTTTAGCGACGGGCCCGTCGCAAATAAGTGTAGTTGCGACGGCGTTTTCAGCAACGATCTATTTGCGACGGGCCCCCGTCGCAAATAGCCCGTCGCAAATACCTGTTTTTCTAGTAGTGCGCCTCCAGGGCGAAGGGTCAGGCTCGCTACATACATGCTGCGTGATTCCTCCAAGAGGTGGTGGGATGTTACCACCCAGACCGAGCATCATAGAGACATGGCGTGGGAAGATTTTCAGGTAGTCTTCAATGAATTATTCTTCCCGGAGACGTTGAGGGAAGATCGAGATCGAGAGTTCATGAATCTGCAGCAGGGTGTTATGTCAATGATGGATTATTCTTCCCACTTCATCGAACTACATTGCTTTGCACCTGATCTGGTGGGTGATGAGTCATTGAGGGCTCGACATTTTTAGGATGGTCTTTGATATAACATCCAAGCACTGGTAAATGTTTTCAAGTTTCCTACAGTGCATGCTATTGTGAACAAGGCACTGATTACTGAGTGGAACCTACGGGAGGCTAGTGGTGCAGGTCAGGGTGGTTCGACACTAGTTTCTGGTACCATTTCTACTGGTAAGAGGAAGAGGCAGATGGATTTCTGTCACGGTGGTAGTACTAGCCAAAAGAACTCTTCAGGTGGCCAGGTGACGTGATACCAGTGCGGTAAAGAGGGGCACAAGAGACCTCAGTGTCCACCTGACCTAGTGGAGTGTCGATCTTGTGGCAAGATGGGTCATATGCAATGCTTTTGCAGGGAATTTTCACCAGTGACTGGTGAGAGGGGTTCTGTGCAAACTCCACATGCAGGAGTAGGGCCAGAATCTTATTACCAGTCAGGGAATTGGGATACGTCGAGACGTACATGTCGAGGTGGTGGTTGTGGCCATGGTATCCAGACACCAGGATCTCAGAGACAGTAGGGCGGCATAGCTTAGGCTAGCCAGGCTATGTCGCAGGGCCGCAGCAGTGGCCAAGCATATGTAGTGCAACAGACCCAACAAGAGTAGGATCCCGGACCTTCCACTGTCAGAGGTACTATTCTATTTGCTTCTGTTTTTTATCACTACTTTTCGATACTCGTGTTACACATAGTTTTATATATGTGCCCGTGGTGTAGAACCTTGGGCTCTATGTTTCTTCTTGTAACACCCTGATATTTTATGAGAAGTATATTTTTATATGTCTTATGTTATAAGAAACTTCAAAGTAATCTTTCACGGTACACAACACTATCTTGGCTTGCGTTACACGCAATCGTGACCTTCCTCGATAGCGTGTATAGTACACAATATCGAGTTTCACTAAACAACGATATATTATTATAATATTATAAACTAGCCGTTATGAATAGAATTAAATTAATTTTATATTTTATAACATTTCTACTTATCTTACATATTTTCTAGAACATGTTATGAGAACAAAATAAATTTTTCGGCTAAAATAAGTAATTTTCAAAAAATGCAGTTTTTCCACCTTTTGATGGATCACCCACTTTAAATATAGTTTTTGACAAGTTTATAAGTTCAATTTGACAAAATATAATTCTTCTTTAGAATTAGGAAATAAAAATTTACTTTGGATAAATTTTTCATAATATTCTGATAACATTCATATTTTAATGAATAGTAAAAACACGCTATATTTTAATTAAATACAACTTTTTTCACCGCAATGCTTTATATGGTTAAATTATAATATTTAATGGTTTTAAAGTATAAATAGAATATATTTTTCCATTTAATATAATGTATTTCCTTATCATTAATTTTACATTGAATTCATAGGTAAAAACATTTCAATCATTGGCAATGTTTTAACTTTTAAAACCCCGTTTGCTTAACAACAGGATTAATTTTAAATTAATTACTGCAACTTCTGTGTTTTAAATTTTTAAAAATTGATTCCATATTTGGATTCAATGGGTCCAAATTATGTTAATATGTTACTTTTATTTTTTTGAGATTATGAATAGTAACTACGGTAATTTTTATTTACTGCGGTTAAAGGTAAATAGGGTAATTCATGGTTAAAAGAATATTATAATAATTCAAAATTACCTTGAAACTTGTCTTAACCTTATTTTATGAGTATTGTCCAACCATGTTCATCCTTGGGTCGATTTTGGGACCCCATTGATCCACTTGGTAGTGATAATGACAATTTGGATTAATTAATTTTATGTAAAGACAAAATTGACATTAACAAAAAGCTTTTAGTAATTAATTTTTATAAGGGGTTATATAAATTATATTTTCGACTATAAATATTCATTGGAGAGATAAAAATATTTCATAAATTATGATATTTGTTTTATAATTTTTAGACATTAAATAAATTAAATTATTTATGACACAATAATGATGCAGTATTTACCTCATTAATAAATGATTTAAATAAATAAGATTATAATGATTAAGATATTTTTCAAAACATGTTCAATTCTGATTGGATGATTTTATTTCGACCATGAGTCATCTTATATTCATCTTTAATGATTTTTGGACCTTTTGAAATTGAAGATAAGTTTATAATGAAATAATATTTTCACACTTTCCAAAGGTGCCCCTCTCCCCCCTTATAAAAGGGAACCTCCTCCCTCTCCTCCTCACACCACTTTGGGACTTCAAGCTCGGCCAACCCCTGAAAATTTCCCTTCTCTACTTCCCTATAAACATCCTAGAGGTCCTGTTATTCTTCAAAGACCATCGTTAGTGCCCTAAGAGGAGGTTAAAAAGAGGCATGTCAAAGAAGAGGTAATATCAATTACCGACCCTTTCCAATTTCTTTCTTCTTCAAATTCTTCTACTTTAGTTTTTTCATTATGAAGTAATAACATAACTATTACTTATATACTTATATGTCATTATAAATATGAAACAGCCCTATTTCACCAACTATCCATCCTACAGTAAACGAAATCACCGCGCGTCCGTACGTACGGAGTATCGTCTCCACGCCGTAGTGTAATCAGTTTTTCCACCACCACCTTACTTGGATGAGTATAATAGTGTAAAGAATAACTATATATGATTATTATAAAGTTATATTGATTCTGAAATAGTATACATACACTTCAATACAATTCCAAGATCATGGGAACGATATCATCGCTTGTGCGTACGTACGACCTACCGTCTCCACGATGTGATGCGACTCTTTCTACATGATTTTCATTGCATAATGATTATATAAATGAATTTAATGAATAAATATTATATATATTACACTAATACAATTATGTAAATGAGGTATCTATAACCTAAAAGAGGAATAAGAATTTATTCGACAAAACACCCATAAGAACAAAAAGAAATAAACACCCGAATAACAAGTAACAATGAAATATTACTAATAAGAAGCTAAGAATATGACCACATATGATATCATAACAATGAGTACAATTATGGAATAAGTCAATAACATTATTTAAATCATTATACAGGAGTTTCTAACATGTACAAAGCAAATCGGACCTAAGGTAAGGGAAAATCTCGCAATCTCAATTTTTATCTGAGATTGTTTATACTTCAGAATTTACTGGGAATATTTATCATCCACATCCATGTTTCCTCAATATGTAATATTATTTATATCTTCCTACAATTTTTTAAATCCAATTTTATCCTTCGGTGAGTTTTTAGTAAAATATATGAAAGAAGTATTTTGTCATTTTTTGTACGAGGTACTTTTTAACTTTTCCGGCCAAAGTACGAGAAGAATGTTTTTTTAACTTATATGGAATGAATGGATTTTTATGATTTCATAGAACATTATTTCTATGAAGCTTACTTTACAATTTTTCAAGTTTATTTTTAATCAACTTCTTTTAGTTTAAAATTGTATGACATGTTAAGAAAGGAAAAATGTTTTTGAAGTAGAAAGGATATTTTCCTCAAGAATGGAGTTCAAGTGTTTTATCAAAATTATTTTCCATCTAAGATAATATAGGGTTCCGTTTATATCCCTATTTTTACATTTATTTGATTATTTTATGATGGAATTAATTTTATGATGTCCTTTAATCTTATATGGATTATGTTTTGATGGCATGATGTTTAAGAATCCCATTTTTATTACATGGGTTATGCTATGATGTATGATTTATAATTTTGTGGCACACATAAGAATGGTTTCATTATGAGATGGGTGGGACCAATATCTCTCTCCAATGCATTGGGTAAATATTTATATCTCATGAGATAAACATGGCTGGAACGACAAGTTAAACCGGTTCAGTGATACAGTACTAGAACGAGGAGTGAACTTGGTTCAGTAATGGACTCTGTCCGCTATGATAGTCTTGGAAATGAGTCTTGAATAATATGAAATGATTTTATATGATTATGTGTGTATGACACAAAGTATCATGTTTTATGTTATGATTATTTGGGATTACATTTCACCACTATGATTTATCCCATGCTATGATATTATGATCTCTTTTGTAGGTTAAGATATTCAAAATTTTATGTTCTTACGAATATGATATGATTGATATTTATTTTGTTTACCCTTTCTGAGCATTTGAGCTCACCCTTTTTTATGTTTTCTTTTCCCCAGGTCTGGATGAAGGGTATTTAGTAGAATATGCCAAAAAGGGACACTAGATATGATGAAATAAATGGGAGACAACGTAGATGATTTATGAACCAGTTGTTTATGTTTCCTAGTTTCTAAAGACACTATACCTATATGGTCCTTTCATGGTTTTATTATATGGTGTAATAAGCATGCTTCAATATTTGAAGTAATAACCATGTATGTAAAGTATGGGTTGTTATAGTTGGTATCAGAGGAAAGGTATAGTCAACCTTTAGAAACTAGGATGTGAAATCCTTAGTAAGAACCCTAAGGATATGTCTAAGCATAGAACACAATATTAGTGTTTTAGAAATGGCCATGAATAACCTTTGATAAGACCTTAAGTGTAAAATTTTATTCTTGATTATGTGGTTTTCCTAATATTATTAGTGTTTCTCACACTATGATTATCGGTTTTAGTCAATGGCTGGAACCTGAAGGAACCGTGTTAATGCTGAATGTTATGGGAAATGCAATGATTGTCCCCCTGTGCAACCTAACGTTTTGGGAGATGGAATGAAAAATCTTGTAGCCATTCTCACAAAACTTTCTCAAGCTATGAACCATGAAGGACTTCCAAACGAACAAAGGAAAGAGCAACATTCTGTTGAATCCTTCATGAGGCAGCGTACACCTTCATTCAGTGGGTCTTCTGATCTATTAGTGGCTGAAGAATGGATTAATACCACTGAAAAGATATTTTCTGTTCTACAATGTTCTGAACATGAAAAAGTCATCTTAGCAGTGTATCGTTTGGAAGGTGATGCTGATCAATGGTGGAATCTTATCAAGAATACGAGGCAAAGAGATGAAATTGAGTCCATGGAATGAGATGAGTTCAAGAACTTATTTTTCAATAAGTACTTCCCTCGTATTATTTGAACAAAGATGGATAAGGAGTTTCTTGAACTGAAGCGAAAGGATGATGAATCTGTTGGTACCTACAAAGAAAATTTTACAAGACTTGCAAGGTATGCTTCTGGGATTATTATCCAACCTAAGAGTAAGATCGATCGATTCTTTAGTGGCTTAAAACCAAGTCTTCAAAGTGCGTTAGCCATAAGAGACTTCAATAGCTATGAGGAAATTGTTTGATGTGCTCTCAAGGTTGAGATGGAGATTAGAGTAACCCATCAGTCATATGGGTTTGATAAGAAGAGGAAAATGGAATTCAAAAGAAAATATAAAGACCACACTAAAAAGAAGATGAGTATTCCTTTATTTCTCAAATTGTGGAAAGAAACATGGAGGGAATTGTCTTAAAGGGACAAGAAAATTTTTTAAGTGTGGAAAAGAAGGCCATCGGGTGGTTGAATATTGAAATAATGGGAAGAAGATGTCTAATGATGCGAACAAAGAAAGGGATACACAGAATGAACCTACTACACTTCAATGTTTCAAGTGCAAGTAGATGGGGCATTATACCAATCAATGCCCAAATCCAAGGGTTGTTGATGATGATCGACGTCAGCAAACTCTTAAGGCCAAAGAAAAAGGAAAGTCACATGTAATTACTATCGGTGATGTGGAGTATGATAATGAAGTGGTGAAAGGTACACTTACCATCCACTCTAAAGTATAAAATGTTTTATTTGATTCTGTATCCACCAACTCTTTTATTTATGAAGAAATTTCTAAGGGTATCGCCGTATTACCTCAACAATTAGATGTTGAGTTAGCTGTGACAACCCCTAATGGCACAACTATCGCATAAAAAGTTTACAATTCTTCTCTGATTGTAGTTTGTGGGAAAGTGATTCCTACAAATCTTGTGATCCTTCCTATAGTTGAATTTGATGTGATTCTTGGCATGGATTGGATTTCTTTATATGGAGCTCAAATCAATTTCCAAAGAAGGGAAATCACATTTCATTTTCCAGATCAATCTATGATCGTCTATCAATGCAAGGATTAACATAACCTTCCAGTGTAAATTTCATCCATCCTATGGGTCTTGATTCCACTAAATTAAGGTTATTTATCTCATATGGTTGGAGAGAAACACATTATTAAGAATACACCCATTGTATGGGATTTTGATGATGTCTTTCCAGAGGAATTGCTGGGTCTTTTACAAAATCGCGAAGTTGAGTTTTCAATAGAACTGGTACCAAGTGCTTTGCCTATTTCAAGGACACATTATAGAATGGCCCCAATTGAGTTGCAAGAATTGAAGAAGCAACTCCAAGAGAATATTGATAAGGGATTTATATGCCCAAGTGCATCACCTTGGGGAGCACCTGTTCTTTTTTTTAAGAAGAAAGATCTATCAATGAGACTCTGCATTGATTATCAAGAACTTAACAAGATCACTATCAAGAAAACATATCCTCTACCATGCATTGATGACTTATTTGACCAACTACACAGAGGTCAATACTTTTCCAAGATTGATCTTCGTTCAGGGTATCATCAATTAAGGGTCAAAAAAGATGATATACTAAAGACGGCTTTCCGTACAAGGTATGGACACTATGAATTTATAGTAATGCCATTTGGTATTACTAATTCCCCTGCTATCTTTATGGATATAATGAATAGAGTCTTTAGAGACTATCTTGATCAGTTTGTGGTAGTCTTTATAGATGATATTCCTGTCTATTAAAAGAGAAAGGAAGAACATGAATATCACTTGAGAATTGTATTGAAGACCCTAAGAAAGGAGAATAATTATACCAAATTTACCAAGTGTGAATTTTGGATTAAAAAAGTTGCATTTTTGGGTCACATAATCTCAAAAGAGGGGATATCTGTGGATCCAGCAAAAACAGAGGTTATCGAAAGATGGTCGAGACCAACAACGGTCACTGAGATCCGAATATTTCTTGGTTTGGCAGGATATTATCAGAAGTTTTGTGAAAGATTTTTCATGATTATCTAATCCACTCACCAGGTTTACTCGAAAGGGAGTTAAGTTTATTTGGACGGAGGAGTTTGAAGAGAATTTCAAGGAGTTGAAAAGAAGGTTATCCAGTGCACCTGTGCTCACACTACCTTGTAGTGGAGAAAGGTTTGTGATCTATAGTGATGCATCTAAGAAGGGATTGGGGTGTGTTCTCATGCAAAATGATATGGTGATAGCTTATGCCTCATGAAAGTTGAAAATCCATTAGCAAAATTACCCAACTCATGATTTGGAGTTAGCTGCGGTAATCTTTGCATTAAAAATATAGAGGCATTATCTTTATGGTGAAAGGTGTGATATTTATACTGATCATAAAAGTTTAAAGTATATTTTCACACAAAAGGAGTTGAATATGTGCCAAAGAAGATGGTTGGAGCTGATTAAGGATTATGACTTCTCAATTCATTATCACCTTGGGAAAGCAAACAAGGTGGTAGATGCATTAAGCCGACAAGACCATGCTAGCTTATCCATGATGAGGATCACAAAAGATCCAATATTTATGGATTTATAAAGGATGGATCTTGGAATTATAATGGAAAGGGAAAAATCTTTTCTTTCTCAAATGAATGTTCAACCATCTATACATGTGAATATTAAAGAGGCACAAAAATAAGATGTAGAGTTACATAAGAAGGTGATAAATGTTCCGAAATTCAACCATGATTGTGATGGGATAGTAAGGTTCACGAATCGGGTTTGTATTCCTACCATCCCAGAAATAAAGAAGGAGCTACTGGATGAGGCTCATAGTTCTTCATTCTCTATTCATCCTGGAAGCACAAAGATGTATAGGGACCTGAAAGAGTACTTATGGTGGGATGGCATGAAAAGAGATGTTGCTGAATATGTCTCTCAATGCTTGGTTTTTCAGCAAGTTAAAGCTGAGAGATAGAAGTCTAAGGGGATGTTACAACCATTACCCATACCTGAATGGAAATGGGAAAACATCATTATGGACTTTGTCACAAGACTTCATAAAACATCCAAAGGCAATAATTCTATCTGGGTCATAGTTGATTGTCTTACGAAGTTGGAACACGTCATTGCTATTAGAGAGGATTTATCTCTGGATCAGCTTTCCAGGATATATGTAAAGGAAGTGGTAAGATTGCATGGAGTACAACTTTCCATTATATCTGATTAGGATCCGAGGTTTACCTCGAAGTTCTGGCGAAGTCTTCAGCATAATCTAGATACAGAGTTGAGTTTCATCACTGCTTATCATCCTCAGACACACGGTCAGTCTGAGAGAACAATTGAAACTCTAGAAGACATGTTGAGAGCTTCCTCTCTGGATTTCAAAAGAGGTTGGTATTAACACCTACCTTTGGTGGGATTTTCATATAATAATATCTTTCAATCCAGTATTCAGATGGCTCCTTATTAAGCTCTCTAAGGAAAGAAATGTCAAACTCCAACTTGCTGGGATGAAGTTGGGTAAAGAAAGCTATTAGGACCTGATCTTGTTGATGATATGGTAGAAAAGGTCAGATCTATTCAACAACACATAAGAGCAGCTTATAGTCGACAAAAAAGTTATGCCAACAACTGAAGAAAAGACCTAGAGTTTGAAGTGGGTGATAAAGTGTTCTTACGAATATCTCCTTGTAAGAGAGTAATGAGATTTGGAAAGAAGGGAAAGTTGAGCCCTAGGTATATCGATCCTTTAGAAATACTAGATCATGTTGGGAAGGCAGCTTACCGATTGGCGCTTCCACCGAATCTCTCTCAAGTTCACGAGGTGTTCCATGTATCTCTCCTGAGAAAGTAAATACCTGATCCTTTACATGTATTCAGCTCAGAAGTTGTATCGTTGGAGCAAGATCTTTCTTATGAAGAACAGTCGATAGAGATTCTGGATCATAGTGAAAAAGTTCTACAAAACAAGACCACTCTCCTGGTTAAAGTTTTATGGAGGAACCACCAATTAGAATAAGCTACATGGGAGCTTGAGCATATGATGAGGGAGAGGTATCCTCATCTATTTGTTACGAAGTGACGACTTTCGAGTTCGAAATTCATTTTAAGGGGGATAGAATGTAACACCCTGATATTTTATGAGAAGTATATTTTTTTATGTCTTATGTTATACGCAACATCAAAGGAATCTTTCACGGCACACAACACTAGCTTGGCTTGCATTACACGCAATCACGACCTTCCTCGATAGTGTGTGTAGTACGCAATACCGAGTTTCACTAAACAACGATATATTATTATAAGATTATAAACTAGCCGTTATGAATAGTATTAACTAAATTTTAAATTTTATAACATTATTATTCATCTTACATATTTTCTAGAACATTTTATGAGAACAAAATAAATTTTTCGGGTAAAATAAGTATTTTTCAAAAAATGCAGTTTTGCCACCTTTTGATGGCGCACCAACTTTAAATCTGGTTTTTGACAAGTTTATAAGTTAAATTTTGTAAAATATAATTCTTATTGAAAATCAGGAAATAAAATTTTACTTTGGATAAATTTTTCATATTATTCTGATAACTTTCATATTTTAATGAGTAGTAAAATGATGTACTTATGCGTAATAACTCCATAAATGGTGAATTTGTATTAACCTAATAGTCACTTGGTGCATAACAATTGGCCTTATTGTGCACCTATTTTGACACTCTTAAAGGATGTACATAGGATAATTCACATTTTCTTTACAAAACATTTTGAAGGATTTGAGTAGATGATGATAATTTATTACCTTGGTTAAACCTAATGTATGTATGTATGTATGTATGTATGTATGTATGTATGTATGTATGTATGTATGTATGTATGTATGTATGTATGTATGTATGTATGTATGTATGTATGTATGTATGTATTTATGTATGTAGGTATGTATGTATGTATGTCTGTATGTATGTCTGTATGTGTGTGTGTGTGTGTGTGTGTGTGTGTGTGTGTGTGTGTGTCTGTATGTATGTATGTATGTCTGTCTGTATGTATGTATTTGTGTATGTATGTATGTATGTGAGCGTGTCTGTATTTGTGGATGGATGGATGGATGATGTATGTATGTATGTATGTATGTATGTATGTATGTATGTATGTATGTATGGATGGATGGATGGATGTATGTTTGTATATATGGATGTATGTATGTAAGTATGTATGTCTGTATGTATGTATGTATGTATGTATGTATGTATGTATGTATGTATGTATGTATGTATGTATGTATGTATGTATGTATGTATGTATGTATGTATGTATGTATGTATGTATGTCTCTATGTATGTCTGTATGCATGCATGAATGTATGTCTGTATGTATGTATGTATGGATGGATGGATTTATGGATGTATGTATGTATGTATGTATGTATATATGTATGTATGGATGTATGTATGTATGGATGTATGTATGTATGGATGTATGGGTGGATGTATATATGTATGGATGGATGTATGTATGCATGCATGCATGAATGTAAGCATGTATGGATGGACGGATGCATGGATGCTTGTATGGATGCATGATGCATGTATGGATGGATGGATGGATGGATGGATGTATGTTTGTATGTATGTATGAATGTATGCATGTATGGATGTATGGATGGATGTATGGATGTATGGATTGATGTATGGATGTATGGATGTAAGGAGAGCCCTTCCATAATGAAATGTATCCGCAAGCAGTTTGGAAACCATTTCACTAAACCCACAACTAAGAAATCGTGTAGTCGAAACAGAAAACGAAGTTGATGCACAGTGGCTTCCAACTCTAAATAAGCTAGTGTTAAAGGTAATAGAAAATAATAAGTTGATGAACTGGTTTACCTTGAATCATGGAGTGTTTTATCTGCAGGTAGTATTTGAATTTTATCAGAATTAGTGATTTATTTTTGGGAAGAAAGCCGATAAAATTTGGAGCAGCAAAGATGGAAAAGTGATTTCTTTCTCTTTAAGAAAATGGGAAAATGTTTAAAGGTTCCACATAAAGAAGTATATGAGTATTTCCAAGGAATTATACTGAGTGATAGTAAAAAAATTTGTAAGAACCATGTTCTTATTCTGAAGGTACGAGTTTTTTCTTTTCCTTTTTTCCTTTAAGGTTTTTTAGAAAATAAGGAAAATTGGGGAAAATCCCAATTTTTGTGGGTACACATTGGGTAAATTTCCACAGGTTGTGTACTTTGGTCGTGTGGGAAGAGTACATAGGACGTGTAGGCCTATCGGCAAAGAAGGGTGTAAAAACTGACTACATGTCGTGTACTTGGTTTTTACACATCGTGTAATCAGTCGGCAGGTTAGCAGTAAGGCTGTGGGAGTAGCCGCCAGCTGAGCGGCAGTACATGCCGTGTATTCAGAAATACTTGTCGTGTACTAATGTCGATAGATGAACAGTGTGTCAGTGAAAAGTAGCCGCCATAGGAACAGTTAAAAAATGAAAAGTACACGCCGTGTACTTGAAAGTACATGCTGTCTACTTGAAATTACACGCTGTGTACTTGAAATTACACACCGTGTAGTTTGTTTTTTTCACTTAAAATGGATAGTAGCCTCCTCTTTCGGCAGAGTAGGCATTTGATGCGTTTGGAGCACCAGGAGAGAAGGTCGGAGCTCAGAGGAGCTCCTGACCGCACACCAAAACACGAATTCCTTCGCTGACAGCCTCGATTGAACTGCGCGGGTGAGTTATTCAGTCCTCTTGAACCCTTCCTTCTAATTATTTCCCGAGGGAAAGTTATTTGATTTTGAACGAGTAGTTGTTAATCCCAGATCTATGCTGTTCTCAGGTGTTTCGGGAGGCGTTTTTCACATATATTGATCAGAGGAGATCAAGGTAGGTGATCTGATGTTTAATTCCAACTACTGACTATTTTTGTGTACCATTGTGCTACGCGCCCATGTTTGGGGTGTTGTATGGATGAGACCTTGATTAATTAAATATCTAGATTTTCATAGGTAATTTAAAGAATATATATAACTGTTGTTTGGGATCATTTCATGGATACAGGGCCACCCCTTGGGTGCGTTCCCTTGTTTAGCCGTTTGGCCAGAATACCCGAGGGTATGCCGTGATTTAGAATGCTTTGAGTTTTCTTGAGAGAAACTGTATATAATTTCTTGCTTATGTGTTGGGCTCAGCCCGGTTTCTTGTTTAGCATGAGGGTAGTGTTTCTCATGTCTGAGGGAAAGTGTTTTGTTTAGCCTGAGGGCAACTTATCTTATGCATGTGAGCAGTTGCTTCCATGCCTGAGGGCATTATCTCGTACGCCTGAGGGAAATATTTGTTATGCCTGTTATAAATCACCTGTGGGTTTTGATTCTGATTACCTAAGGATAATGTTTTTCATGTATAAGGACTTAGTTTACTTTGCATATTCCCTGAGGTGATTTCCCATGTTATACCTGCCAAGCTAAAGCATAAGATTGATATTGTTTTACCTTGTACTTGTTAGATAACTTATTGTAGTTTTTTTGAAACACTATTTAGGAGATTTTCAGCTGAGACTGAGTCTCGAGAACTTAAAATTAAATTATGTTTAATTGTTAAATAATAATTAAATGTAAATGGAATTGGTAGGAGTATCTTATTTTGAGTACTTCCTAGTTTACTGCTTTTTCATTACTACACACTATTGTTGTACAAATTCACTGACAGTTGGGCACAAGCCTTTTGTTGTAGCCAACTGGGATTTATTTTTCACACCCTCTTTAGGTCATGTCTTGGTCCCAAATAGATTATATTTTTTTTGCAGGTGTAGATAAGGGAAATGGTCCCTATACAGGTACTTGATTGTTGCAGAGGAGTAGGAGAGCATGGGACCGAGCTTAGGCTTGCGATGCTGCTGAGTTCCTACTGCCTTGTTTTATTTTACTTGGTTGTATTTTTCCCTTGTATTTTATTATTGTAGATTGTAGTGTATATTGTTTTGGATGCTTTTGTAGACTGAGGGACATATTTCATCATTATATATGATTGTTGGTCATTTCTTTACCTCAGTATTGTGTCCATTTCAGCATTGGTATTGTTTACTGCTTTCACTTTTTTGTATGCTTGTATTTTGTTCCACTACATTACACTTTAACGAATGAGGGCATAGTTTCCCCACTATCATACCTAGGCCCTCACTGCTACTCGGAAGCCTTTGGAATTTGGGTAAATGCTCTTGAGGTCCTGTGACCAACCGGGTTCGGGTACTCGTTGAGTGGAACCCATATCCGAGACGTTACAATTTCAATTATAAAAGGGCTCTCTAATAGTTAACTAGAGATGGAATACTAAGAATAGCTTCTGATGTCGATCTTGATAGTGAATTCAAGTTGCTTTTCAAATTTGTACAATATATTTTATGTCCAAGGAAAGGGGACTTCAATACAATGAGGTATCAAGATGTCTAATTTTTGTATATGAGGAAGAAAGGAAATAGTATAAATCTATGTAGTTTTTTAATGGCCCATATGCATGAGATGTGCAAGAAGCATGCCAGATAAAACTCTCTTATTTATCCTAAAATTATTTTTTCCATATTAGATGCAAAGGGTTATGTCAAATCTTAATAAGAATTTGTGGAAAAAAATTGTGGTTTTTGTTTGTGAAAAAATATTTTTACAAGGGTAAGAGTAAGTTGAAACTCATGGAAGGGATGTTGGGTAAGAGATAATGAATTTTTTTGACGATTTCAACCCTATTGATCATTATACTAGACCTAAGGACATGGTAGCTCTAGGTCTATAATCTTAAGAGATAGTTGAGTACTCTGATACTGATGTTGTTACTGAAAGAAATGAGCTAGTAGTGGAATAAGCATAAGAAGAATAACAATTATAAGTTGTTTCAGTTGAACAAGAGAGTTATCTAGAGACAATCAAATCTCTACTTAAAGTATAAAGTGGGCATGTCAACTCATTAGAATCTCTACCTACCAGAGAAACTCTTTTACCTGAAAATGATGATTAGGAAGATATTGATGTTTCTGGAGAAGCTCAGTTTGAATTTTCTACCTTTAAGAATTCATGTGGTGAGAATGGAAATTCAGGTAATGATATTTTTTCTAAGTAAGATGATAAAGAGATTGTTGATCTTGAAAAATATGATGAATATTCTATATAGGATGATGAGTATTCTGATGATGTAAAAAAAATAGTGGCCCTGATCACAGAGATGATAAAAAGGTGGTATTGATCATGAGGGAAGTGATGAGAATGAAAATGATCCTAATTCTGAAAAATAGATAGTTCAACATCAATCCTCTTCACCTATGGTATCTAGTTCTCATAGAGATGAAAATCAAACAAAGGATACCATGATGCATGATATTCCAACAATTCCTACAGAAGGTATGGAAGCTGCAAATGAGGGGGAGAAAACTCTAAATCATGAGGATCAAATTGATCAATTATAACTAGTAGAAAACATGGAAATCATTCATATAGAATTTATACTAGTTATAAGTGAGAAGGATTTGACTACTATTCTAGTTAATCAGTCACTTCTAGTGGATCAGTCTCCACAGACAACCAACTTGCAACTGTAACAAACAACACTTTTGCCCTCAACACTTGAAATTGGTTAAAGTTCTCAAGTTCCCAGACACTAAACCATACTACCTTATATTATACCATTAGTCATTTCTTTTGAATAATGGGATAAGTATCTAGGTTTTTTATACCTGAGCTTCCTTATACTAACTTAGATGATGATCCTGAATATTTTTTTCAGAAGAGAAGGATCCCAAATGAATCAGGTCGATCAAGATGGAGAGTTATAACCTTTTATCCCCATGGAAACTAATAGATCAACTATTCAACCTATTCAACATGTTATTCCTATTAATGTATTGAACCAAGATGATTTTATTTCTTTAAAAAGAAATGTGAATACAGATTTAGACTCATTGAGAATGAACATGATTTTAGATTTTACAAATACCTTGAGATCTCAACCATCTCCAATATCCAAACTCAGTGAATAGAGTACCATATATTTGGTCAAGATAGTTATCTCATATATCCAACCTCAAATAATGTTTCATGTTCAATAAATGAAAGTAGAGAATATAATATTTTCATTTGAATTAGTGTTGTTAAAATATTTAGTAGATAGTTTGACATCCTCTATATCAGAATCCATTAACTCCATTTCTCATAAGTTGGATAATTTAGCTTCTACTGCCTCTAATTCAACTGCACCTCCTCCTACTCCATTAAAAATTGATAGATATCTTTTGTAACATATTATCAGAGAAGAAATATTATGTTCTTAATATTTTCATTACTTATTATATACTCCCTTTACTGATTTTATATGAAATGTGTATAATTTGTGTGAAATATTAATGTTTTAATATTAAGTATAATTTTTGAGAATTTTTAGAAGTAGTCCAATTGAGTCAGTTTACTGTTTTAATAATAAATATCACTATACTGATCCAAATTTCATGGTTCTTGTTTTTTAGGATTCTACATTAAATATACAACATTTCATTAGAAGGTACCATGATCCAATTCTACAATTTGAAGGGCCATATATGTGAAGAAACTGGACTATTCATGAATATTGATTTACTGGGATAAATAAAGAAGTCCAAATTCCATTATTCTACACCATTTTTTTGGGGACACTTTAAGGAGTCCAGGATAAAAATTTCAAGGCCTAATAATAACTTAAATGGACCCAAATGATGCATTGAAATCCAGCCCACCATTCCGGTAGAGAAATACAATTAGCACACCAATATTGACATTTCTCATGATGTGGAAATCCATTAAAGGTAATATTATGCAGTGTGAAAGCGGAGATATTTACGGAAAACTCTTTTGAAGAAATTATTTTTATTTGAGGGCATCTTCATATTCCAAAACTCATTTACATTATGAATTTCAAAATATTCTGGATTGAAATGGATAGATCAGAATTGTTTAGTAAAACTGCCATAACCTTTTCTACATAAGTCAAATGGATGCCAAATTTTCACAGTAGACATAGTACTTTTATATCTACAACTTTAAAGAAGGAGATATTTCATGATTCTGCTTTACGAGTGTCCAAATATTTGAGAAAAGTGGAAGGGTAATTCTGGAATGCAAACAGTCCACCATCTTGGGCTATAAATACATCCCCTCCTCTCCTTTCAAACGGTAGGCATTTCAGAATAGAGGAGGATCAATTGGAACGACCAAGGCCTTTTACATAGGCCTAAGAGGAAATGAAAAACTCAAGTTTTCACATGAGAGACCCTTTCTCCTCTCTTTCATTTCATTTACTTTTGTGTTCTTCTTCATTTGAAATCTTGTTAGTGTTTGTTTTGTAATTCTGTTTTAATGAATGTTTCTTCTTCAATATATCTTACTCTCACCCACCTTCTATAGTTTAATATTAATTTTCTTAAAATAACCTTAATTAAGTTAAAATCCATTCTCTTATTTTGCTTCCTCATTCAATCTAAATTCTATATTTAACAATTTCTTCATCGTTTGTGTGTGTGTGTTCGGCGCACTACTCTAATCTTGTCCCTTTCTTTTTCTTCTCATTATAATTCATCACCATAAACATATATTAACAGATTAATAACCATCTTAATGTTTGATTAAATCACTCATCGGGGTGAGTTTTAATTTAGGTATGTTAAGTGATTGAGAGCTTTTTCTCGATGAATATTCGTTGAATTAACATTGTGTATGTTGGACTTAGCATGTCATGGATTAATGACTTGTTTTGTTTAACGTGTGGTTTATATGGATTATTGGAACCATAAATACACTATCATAAACAAGATATTATCAAGATTAGAACCCTATGTTAAGTTAAGGCTTGGATTAAAGCCTTAACACTTGGGAATTCCAATCAACGTCAACTTGTGACATGGGTGTTAATTTAAATGCAATATAAAGCAGAGCTCAAGGATATCACAAGCTTAACTACCTAATGATGAACTCACCCCAATATTTATCAAATTGTAAAATCAATCTTAATCAATCAATCATTTCATAATCTATGCAAACAAACCCCCCAATCAAAATACAATCAACTAAAAACAAACGACTATTACAAAGTATCATCACTGAGGATTCGACACGAGTGCTGCTATACACATTAGCAGAGCACCGGAACCTTGACCGGTCGATAGGCGATAATCGTCTGTGCATTTAAAATGGAACCATTGTTGAGGATGGTGCTTTAAGTAGTCATTAGTTTCTGGTTATTATAAAAAAACAAAAAAAAAACAACATTTTAAAAAAATTGAAAAAAAACACAAAGAAAAAATCGTCTTCTCATAAAAATAATAAATGGAAAATAAATAAAGAAAAACTCATCTTCCTTTTTCTTCCAACATCATTCTGAATGCCTCATAGCCTCCCAAACAATCCCTTGGATTTGTTTGACCCTGAAATTCAGCAAACAATTCACCAACTTAGGAGGAACATTAGAGATAATCAAATAATTCAAGAACCAGTTCTTGTCCAACCAGTTGAATTAGAAATATCCAATCCTAGGGAACAAACAATTAAAGAACATGATGCCCCTAATATGAATTAACAACCTCTTGGTATTAAATATCTAGACATAGAGTCTGACTTCAAACTCAAATCGATTTTGATTCATCTTCTTCCTCATTTCCACGGGCTAGCCGGTGAGGATCCACATCTCCACCTTAAAGAGTTCCAAGTGGTGTGCTCTACCATGAAGCCTCAAGGGGTTTCTGAAGAACAAATAAACTTCGAGCATTCCATTTCTCCCTAGCTGATACTGCTAAGTCATGTATTTACTACCTACCTCCTGGTTCCATAACCACATGGAATGACATGAAGCAAATTTTCTTAGAGAAATTCTTTCCTTCTTCTCGTACTGCTTCTATCCGAAAGGAAATAAGTGGTATCCATCAGTTCCCAAGTGAATCACTCCATGAATACTGGGAGAGGTTCAAAAATATTATTGCAACCTACCCACACCACCAAATCCCTGACTAACTCTTGATCCAATACTTCTATGAGGGGTTGTTGGATATGGAGATAACTCTCATTGATGCTGCAAGTGGCGGTGCTCTTGTTGATAAAACTCCTGCAGCTATAAGAAATCTCATAAGTAACATGGATGCAAACACACAACAACTCCATACTTTAGTACATTCTCAAGTAAAACAAGCTTAATATAATCAATCAATTGAGATGAACAAAATGACCGAGTGGATGAGTGAACTTACAGGTCTTGTGCGACAACTAGCTATGGCATCCAAATCCCCAACCCCGTCTTCTCTGCAATCAGTGTTCCCTGGACATGTCAAAAACTGTGGAATCTGCAACTCTCCATCTCATCCAACTGAAACGTGTCCACAACTTCAAGAGGATCAATATAATTCATCTGGTCCTATGGAGCTCAATGCATCATATGCTCAGCAGAACACCAACCCTCAACTATCAGGTTAGTTTTTTAGAAACATCAACTAACCACACATTGAGCCCTTCTCTTCTTATTATAACTAAGGACTGAGGTATGGTAATCCCGTCTCTCATCCCCCTCAATTCCCTCCTCAAAACCCAAACCAATTCCAATATGGTCAAGGTGTTGGTAACTTCCAACAACCTTATCCTTTTATTCCTCAACCTCAAAGGAACAATCCTCCTCCTGGATTCCATTATCCTAGTGAGCCTTCCCAATTCCAAAACAAATACAATCACTTTCCCAAGAACCAAAATCTAGGTAATCCCAATACCGAACAAGCCTCTTCTTCCAAGCAACCATGGGAAAGTGCAGTAGAAGATCTTGCCTCCTTCACCCGTTCTAGTCTTAAGAACATTGAAACCCAAATTGGTCTACTTGCATCCCACCTTAGTCAGCAGCAACCATCCAATTCTTCCCAGCTCTCAGCTCAACCATTACCCAACCCCATGGGTAATGTAAGTGCAATTGCACTTAGATCGGGAAAGAAAATTTCTATACCTCAAGATAATTCCTCCAAACCTCCTTTGAATGTTGACCTACAAAATGAAAAGAAAAAGAAAATTGAAAAGGAACATGAATCCATTCCCTTACCACCTTCCATTCCACTTAGGAATCCAATTCCTTTTCCACAAGTCGTTTCTAAGCCAAAGAAGTCCTTTGAACCCAATCCAAAAATGCTTGAAATGTTTAGACGTGCTGAAGTCAACCTTCCCCTCTTAGATGCCATAAAACAAATTCCTAAGTATGACAAGTTTCTCAAGGAGCTTTTTACCCACAAGAGGCAACTTAGGACCTTTGAAAATGTTTCCACCCAACATTCTATTCCCATAAAGTGAAAAGATCCAGAGACCTTTACGGTTCCATGCCAAATTGGATGTTCCAAATTTGATGATGCACTCATAGACCTAGGAGCCTCAATTAATGTCATTCCTAAATCCATATTCTCCAACCTTGGTCTAGGTCCCTTACATCCAACAGATGTTTTCATTAAATTAGTTAATTGAAGAACTGCCAATCCGGAGGGAATAATTGAGGATTTCCTTGTCCGAGTCAATGATCTTATATTCCCTACTAATTTCTATGTCCTTGACATGGAAGGTGAGAAAAACTCTTCTCGATCTCCCCTAATTATAGGAAGACCATTCCTCATGACTATGAGAACCAAGATTGATGTCCATTCAGGTATCTTATCCATGGAATTCGGTGACCAACTGGTCAAGTTAAACATTTTCCAAGCCATGCGATACCCATCTGAGGATCACTCTGCATTCTCAATCCATGCTTCTGAGAACACTTCTAAGATTCAATTGAACCCCATTCCATCATGTTCATCCTATTCTGATGATAAGGGGTCTTGTGAAATCTGTACCATGATTAACCAATTCATAAATGGTGAAGTTGATGTGGACCTCTCATTCATAGACTGCATAAATCTAGAGGAACTTGAAAACTCTCTTGAATCCCACATCAACTTTGATCTCTACTGATCCACCTTGGACAATATTAAAGAAAATGAATCTGAAGCAACTGAAGTCCCTTTCTCCATTCCTGAGTTGTATAACCCACAAATGAAACATGAGACTGACCCGAAACCTCTTCCTGAATACCTGAAATATGCGTTACTTTTCCATGATCACTCTTATCCTATCATTATCTCTTCTTCACTTACTAAAAATGAGGAGTCCAAACTTGTTTAGGTGTTAGAGGAAAAAAAAGGCCTAGTTTGGACCCTAGATGACATACCAGGAATCAACCCTGCTCTTTTCATGCATCACATCCATCTTGAGGAATCACCCAAACCAATTATACAACCACAAAGAAGACTCAATCCACTCATACTTGAGGTAGTTAGGGAAGAGATCACCAATCTTCTTCAAGCTGGTATTATCTACCCAATTTATGATAGTGAATGGGTTAGTCCAATTCAAGTTGTACCTAAGAAGGGTGGGATAACTGTTGTCACAAATGAACATGGGGAGGTAGTCACAACTCGAGTGAAGAACAAGTGGCGTGTGTGCATTGACTATTGGAAATTGAATGTCGAAATAATAAAATATCACTACCCTCTTCCATTCCTTTATTAAATGCTAGAAATATTGTCCGGAAAGACACACTATTTCTTTCTTGATGGATACACCGGATATTTCCAAATCCCAATCGCTCCTTAGGACCAAGAAAAGACTACTTTTACATACCCCTTTGGAACATATGCATATAGGAGAATGCCTTTTGGCCTTTGCAATGCTCCTGCAACATTCCATAGGTGTATGATGAGTATCTTTTCTGAATTCATTAAACACTACATGGAAGTCTTCATGGATGACTTTTCCATTTATGGTCAGTCATTTGAATCGTGCTTTAATTCACTCTCTCTAGTCCTCCAAAAGTGTGTCAAGTGAAACCTTGTGTTAAATTTGGAAAAATCTCACTTCATGGTTGCAAATGGGATTGTTATGGGGCACATAGTTTCAAAAGATGGTATTAAAGACGATCCTACCAAAATTTAAGTGATCCAATCACTTCTTGAACCCAACTCTGTTCGAGAAATCCGTTCATTCCTTGGCCATGATGGCTTCTATCAGAGATTCATCCATAACTTCAGTAAAATTTCCCTCCCACTCACTCGGTTACTCAAAAATGATGTCACTTTCCATTTCTATGAGTTTTGAAAGAGATCCTTCATTGAACTGAAAACTGCTCTCACATCTGACCTGATAATCCAACCCCCATATTGGTCCTTACCCTTTGAATTGATGTGTGATGCTTCTGATAGAGCTTTTGGGGATTTTATTGGTCAAGGAATAGAAAAGATTCCTCATGTCATATATTATGCATCAAATACATTGGATAAAACTCAATCTCACTGCACTGTCACTGAAAAGGAACTTTTAGTAGTGTTTTTTTCCTTAGATAAATTCCAGCCCTATCTCTTAGGTTCCAAAATCATCATCTTCACAGACCATTCTGCTATAAAGTTCTTACTCAGTAAAAGTGATTCCAAACCGAGGCTAATAATATGGATCCTAATGCTCTAAGAGTATGACCTTGAAATAAAAGATAGACCAGGAAAAGAAAACCATGTGGCTGATCACTTGAGTAGAATTTATAATTCTTCTCATTCTGAAATCATCAATCCTGAATTCCCCACTGAGCACCTTTCATCTCTCACTCCAAAAATACCATGGTATGCCCCAATTGTAAATTACTTGGTTTCTGTTGTTTTTCCTGAATTGTTTTCAAAAGAACAGAAAATGAAGTTGAAAAGTGATTCAAAATACTATTTTTGGGAAGAAAATAAACTTTGGAAAATTGGGGCTGACATGGTAATAAGAAGATATGTCGATGAAAATGAACATTCTTCCATATTAGAATTCTATCACTCACTTCCCGGAGGTGGCCACTTTGGACCACAAAGGGCCTCCCAAAAGGTCCTAGACTCTAGATTCTTCTGGCCTTCACTCTTTAAGGACTCACATGAGTTATTTCAATCACGTCCCACTTGCCAAACTTTTGGCACAATTTCTAAGAGAAATGAAATGCCCCAAAATCCTTTAATTTTCTGTGAGATCTTTGATGTTTGGGGTATCGATTTCATGGGACCATTTCCCCCTTCCAATGGATTCTCATACATCCTTCTTGCAGTTGATTATGTTTCTAGGTGGGTTGAGGTTAAACCCACTAGAATGGATGATTCACATACTGTTTGTGAGTTCCTAAAGACGCACATCTTCCACTGATTTGGCACATCTCTTTCCTTGATAAGTGACTTAGGAACTAATTTTTATAATAAAACCATGGAATCTCTTTTGAAAAAGAATGGGGTTGTACATAAAACTTCAACTGCATATCACCCCCAAACAGATGGCATGTCTAAACTTTCTAATAGAGAAGTGAAAAGAGTGCTTGAAAGAATTTTAAAACCCACTAGAAAAGATTGGCCTGAAAGACTTGGTGAAGCACTTTGGGCTTATTGAACTTCCTATAAAACACCCATTGGGATGTCTCCTTTTAGGCTAGTTTTTGGTAAAGCATGTCACTTACTAGTTGAAATCCAACATAAGTCATTTTGAGATGTGGAAACATGTAATTTTTATTGTAAAAAATCTGGTGAAGATAGATTGTTGCAATTAGATGAACTGGAGGAGCTTCTACTTGAATCCTATGAGAATACTACTCTGTATAAAGAAAAGGCTAAGGTACTCCATGAAAAACACATCCCGAGAAAGGTATTTCATGAAGGTGAAAAGGTATTTATTTTCAACTCTCGATTTCGTCTTCACCCAGGTAAGCTTAATTCTCGTTCGGAAGGTCCTTTTGTTATTATTAATGTTTACCCATTTGGTGTAGTGCAAGTCCAAGACCCCTCTTCCAACAGGACATTAACAGTTAATATACATCAGTTAAAGAATCACCATGATAGTATGCACAATTCTCGATCAACATCAACTTCCACTAGATCCCTAACTTTTGTAGTCGACCCACCACTAGATAGAGATGGCGACCAGCCAAATCCAAACCAGGGGGCACCTCTTTCCCTTTAACTCTCTCTCTATCTCTTCCTCTCTCTACCTCTTTCTTCTTATTCCTCTTTCTTTCATTTTTTTACCACTTTATTAATCAAAACCTTTATTTTTATCTTTCCCTTTTGTGTGAGTGTGTCTTTATTAAAAAATAAAAAAATTATAAAAAAACAAAACAAGACTCATAACAAAAAAAAATTATACAAAAAAATTAAGAGTCATGCTTACTCACCATCGAGTTTTGAAATTTTGTCCAACCTTTTTGGGGAGTCAACATGAATGTTTTAATCTTAAAAATTTTGTATTTTAATCATGACTTTGGATAAAAAAATTTGTGTCAAAAAAACACATTTTGAATGCTCAATTTTTGATTTGTAAAATGATATTCCCCACCCGTGAGGAACAATATTAGCTTTCATGCCAAGGCCACCTATGGCCATCTTTTCAAAAATGTGTGTTTTCACCCCCATTTTTGATTCTTGAGTTTGTGGAACTTCGATCTGAATTTCCATCTTTTGTGTGCATTTATATGATAGAGGTATTTTATGAACCACATGAGAATCACAATAGCCAAATACCCTCCCATTTAAAATACATTAATCCTCCTTTTGAAAGCCCCTTCGAGCCTATGGAAACATTTTCTTTGATAGCCACATTACAAGCCCAATACCTTTTCCCACCCAATATCAACATGGATTTTCATTGCATAAGTTTTTGAAATTTAAGTGTGGGGGGAATGGATTTCATTGTTTGGGTACTATTTTATTGATTTTAAACAAGATATCATCTTCTTGATGGAAAGAATCCATTTCAGTGTGGGGGAGAGGTTTTCATTCAGTGTGTTTTGGGGAATGTAATGTACTTCCATTTTATTTAATTTTGTAAATTTTATTGACAAGTGCTCAAAAAAATCAAAACTGATGAAAAAAAATTAAAATAAAATGGGTTGTGTCTTGGGTAGGTCAAAAATCACTCTTCCTCAACCTTTGATCTTGTTATAACTATTACAATTAGTGTCATGAGGAGATCAAACATGGGTTGGGATATGAGTGTGAGATCTGTTTCAAGGTCAACTTTCGAAAGAAAGAAAAAAAAGAAAAAAACACTTGCATTATATTCTTATTTCATTGGGAGAAGTTTTTTGATTTTTAAATATTTCATCTTCTAATCCCCTTCAAATTTTAGTCCTCTATTGTGTCTCACTTTACAAAATTGTTCCCTTGTAAATATGTGTTTTCATTTCATTCCATGTTTTATTTTAAGAAAATGTGCATTGCTTTTTCTATGTTGGTGTTTTAACCTTCTTCTTCTTTCTCTTAGACATTATATTCCTACCGTCCCATAGCCATAGAAAAAACCCATTAAAAATACCTCTTTATTCTTGTGCACTTTGGATAGGGATTGTAAGTTGAGAACCCTTTCAAAATCTAAGATTTTTACTTTTGGTTGGTGAAAGGGTGAACCTCGACAAATGAATTTTATCATCTTGAGAGGTGTGAGTTTTGAGTTTCCACATTTTCCATTTATAAATTTTAGTATAAAAAATTAATTAGTTTTGGAACATTTTTTCTTTAACAACTTGTGGTGGAATTTAAAATGTATGAGTGAAATAGTCTAAACCTCCCCTGATTGGAGAAAACAAAATTTTAATATTTGTTGGTGAGTGAAAATGATTTTGTTATGTTTTTATATTTGTTGCACATGAGGACATGCACAAAAATAAGTGTGGGGGAGTTCATGTTATTAATATTTTCATGAATTATTATATACTCTCTTTACTAATTTTATATGAAATGTTCATAATTTTGTGAAATATTAATGTTTTAATATTAAGTATAATTTTTGAGCATTTTTAGAAGTAGTCCAATTGATTCAGTTTACTGTTTTAATAATAACTATCTATATACTAATCCAAATTGTGTGGTTCTTGTTTTTTAAGATTCTAATTTAAATATAAAACATTTCATTAGAAGGTACCATAAGGCAATTCTGCCATTTGAAGGGCCATATGGTCCTCACAAACAAGACCAAAGAATCTATGAAGAAACTGGACTATTCATGAATATTGATTTACTGGGCTAAATACAGAAGTACAAATTCCATTATTCTCCACCATAGTTTGGGGGACAATTTAAGGAGTCCAGGATAAAAATTTCAAGGCCTAATAATAACATAAATAGGCCAAAATGATGCATTGAAATCCATCCCACCATTCTGGCCGAGAAATAAAAGCAGCACACAAAAATTGACATTTTTCCTGATGTGGACATCCATTCAAGCTGATATTGTTCATTGTGAAAGAAGATATATTTTAGGACAACTCTTTTTAAGAAATGATTTTTATTATATGGTATCTTTCTATTCCAAAACTCATTCACATTATCTCCTTCGAAAAAGTCTGGATTGAAATGAACAAATCGTAATTGTTTAGAAAAACTGCCATAACCTTTTCTACATAAGTCCAATGGATGCCAAATTTTCACATTATATAAAAGAATTTTTTATATAGAACTTTTAATAAGGAGATATTTCATGATTCGGTTGTATGGGTGTCTAAATCGGCGAGCCAAGTGGAGGGGTAAATCTGGAATGCAAACAGTCCAACATCTTGGGCTATAAATACATCCCCTCCTATCCTTTCAAAAGGGTTGGCATTTCAGAATAGAGGAGGATCAATTGGAACGACCAAGGCTCTTCCAAAGTCCTTGGAGTACATTCCAAACTCAATTTTTCACTTGAGAGACCCTTCCCCCTCTCTTTCAATTCATTTACTTTTGTGTTCTTCTTCATTTGAAATCTTGTAAGTGTTTGTTTTGTAATTCTGTTTTAATAAATGTTTCTTTTTCAATATATATTACCCTCACACACATTATGTAGTTTAATATTAATGTTCTTAAAATAGCCTAAATCAAGTTAAAATCCAATCTCTTATTTTGCTTCCTAATTCAATCTAAATTCTATATTTAACAATTTCTTCATCATTTGTGTGTGTGTTCGGCGCACTACTCTTTTCTTGTCCCTTTCTTTTTCCTCTCTTTGTAATTCATCACCATAAACATATATTACCAGATTAATAACCATATTAATGTCTGAGTAAATCTCTCATTGGTGTGAGTTTTAATTTAGGTATGTTAATCGATTGAGATCTTTTTCTTGATTAGTATTCGTTGAATTAACATTGGGTATGTTGGACTTAGCATTTCATGGATTAATGACTTGTTTTGTTTAACATGTGGTTTCCATGGATTATTGGAACCATAGATACACTATCATAAACAAGATATGATCAATATTAGAACCCTAAGTTAAGTTAAGTATTGGATTAAATCCTTAACACTTGGGAATTCCAATCAACATCAACTTGTGACATGGGTGTTAATTTAAATGCAATATAAAGCAAAGCTCAAGGATATCACAAGATTAACTTCCTAATGATGAAATCAACCCAATATTTATCAAATTTTTAAATCAATATTAATCAATCAATTATTTCATAAGCTCTACAAATAAACCCCACAATCAAAATACAATCAACTAAAAAACAAACGACTATTATAAAGTATCATCACCGAGGATTCGACCTGAGTGCTGCAATACACATTAGCAGAGCACCGGATCCTTGACTGGTCAATAGGTGACAATCATCCATGTGTTTCAAATGGAATCATTGCAGATGATGGTGCTTTAAGTAGTCATTAGTTTCTGATTATTGTAAAAAAACAAAATTTAAAAAAAATTGAAAAAAAACACAAAGAAAAACCTGTCTTCTCATAAAAATCATAAACGAAAAAAAACCGTCTTCCTTTTTCTTCCAACATCATTCTAAATACCCCGTAGCCTCCCAAAAAATCCCTCGGATTTTTTGGACCTTGAAATTGAGTGAACACTTCATCAACATAGGAGGAACATCCTAGATAATCAAATAATTCAAGAACTAGTCCTTGTCCAACCAGTTGAATTAGAAATGGATAATCCTTGGAAACAAACCCTTAAAGAAATTTCTGCCCCTGATATGAATTACCAACCTCTTGGTATTAAACATCCAAATATATAGGCTGACTTAGAACTCAAATCAGGTTTGATTCATCTTCTTCCTCATTTCCACAGGCTAGCTGGTGAGGATCCACATCTCGACCTTAATGAGTTCCAAGTGGTGTGCTCTACCATGAATCTTTGAGAAGTTTCTGAAGAACAAATCAAAATTCAAGAATTCCCTTTCTCCCTAGCTGACACAGCTAAGTCATGGATTTACTACCTACCTCCTGGTTCCATAACCACATGGAATGACATGAAGCGAATTTTCTTAGAGAAATTCTTTCCTGCTTCTCGTACTGCTTCTATCTGAAAGGAAATAAGTGGTATTTGTAAGTTCCCAAGTGAATCACTACATGAATACTGGGAGAGGTTCAAAAATATTATTGCAACATTCCCACACCACCAAATCCCTGACCAAATCTTGATCCAGTACTTCTATGAGTGGTTGTTGGCTATGGAGAGAACTCTCATTGATGCTGCAAGTGGCGGTGCTTTTGTTGATAAAACTCCTGCAGCTGCAAGAGATCTCATAAGTAACATGGCTGAAAACACACAAAAATTCCATACTCGGGCACATGCTCAAATCAAACAATCCCATGATAATCAATCAATTGAACTATACAAGATGAACGAGTGGATGAGTGAACTTACAGGTCTTGTGCGACAACTAGCTGTAGCATCCAAATCCCCAACCTCCTCTTCTCCGCAATCAATGTTTCCTGGACCTGTCAAAAACTGTGGAATCTGCAACTCTCCATCTCATCCAACTGACACATGTCCACAACTTCAAGAGGATCATTCTAATTCATCTGGACCTATAGAGCTCAATTCAGCATATGCTTAGCGGAACACCAACCCTCAACTATCAGGTCAGTTTGTTAGAAACTTCATCCAACCTCACTCTGAGCCCTTCTCTTCTTCCTATAACAAAGGCCTAAGGAATGGTAATCCCATCTCTCATCCCCCTCAATTCCCTCCTCAAAACCCAATCCAATTCCAATATGTTCAAGGTGTTGGTTAATTCCAACAACCTTATCCTTTTATTCCTTAACCTCAAAGGAAGAATCCTCCTCCTGGATTCAATTATCCTAGTGAGCCTTCCCAATTCCAAAACCAATACAATCGCTTTCCTAAGAACCAAAATATAGGTAATCCCAATACGGGACAAGACTCTTCTTCCAAGAAACCATGGAAAAGTGTAGTGGAAGATCTTGCCTCTTTCACCCGTTCTAGTCTTAAGAACATTGAAACCCAAATCGATCAACTTTCATCCCACCTTAGTCAGCAGCAACCATCCAATTCTTCCCAGCTCCCAGCTCATCCATTACCCAACCCCAAGGGTAATGTAAGTGAAATTACACTTAGATCGGGAAAGAAAATTTCTATTCTTCAAGATAATTCCTCCAATCCTCATTTGAATGTTGACCTAGAAAATGAAAAGAAAAATAAACTTTAAAAGGAATCTGAATCCATTCCCTCACCACCTTCCATTCCACTTAGGAATCCAATTCCTTTTCCACAAGCCATTTCTATGCCAACGAAGTCCTTTGAACCCAATCCTGAAATGCTCGACATGTTTAGATGTATTGAAGTCAACATTACTCTCTTAGATTCCATAAAACAAATTCCTAAGTATGCCAAGTTTCTCAAGGAGTTGTGTACCCACAAGAGGCAACTTAGGACCTCCAAAAATGTTTCCACCCAATAGTCTATACCATAAAGTTCAAAGATCTAGGGACCTTTATGGTTCCATGCCAAATTGGAAGTGCAAACTTTGATGATGCACTCATAGACCTAGGAGCCTCAATTATTGTCATGCCCAACTCCATATTCTCCAACCTTGGTCTAGGTCCCTTACATCCAATGGGTGTTGTCATTCAATTAGTTAAACGAAGAACAACCATTACTGAGGGAATAATTGATGATGTCCTTGTCTGAGTCAATGATCTTATCTTCCAAGTTGATTTCTATGTCCTTGACATGGAAGGTGAGATGAACTCTTCTCGATCTCCCCTAATTCTAGGAAGACCATTCCTCATGACTGCGAGAACAAAGATTGATGTCCATGCAGGTATCTTATCCATGGAATTCATTTGTCAAATGGTCAAGTTCAACGTTTTCCAAGCCATGCGATACCTATCTGAGGATCACTCTGCATTCTCAATCCATGCTTTTGAGGACACTTCTAAGAGTCAATTGAACCCCATTCCATCATGTTCATCCTATTCTGATGATAAAGGATCTTTTGAAATCTGCACCATGATTAACCAATTCATAAATGGTGAAGTTGATGTGGACCTCTCATTCATAGACTCCATAAATCTAGAAGAACTTGAAAACTCTCTTGAATCCCACATCAACTCTGATCTCTACTGGTCCACCTTGGACATTATTAAAGAAAATGAATCAGAAGCAACTGAAGTCCCTTCCTCCATTCCTGAGTTGTCTAACCCACAAATGAAAAATGAGACTGATCTAAAACCTCTTCCTGAACACCTGAAATATGCATTCCTTTTCCATGATCACTCTTATCCTGTCATTATCTCTTCTTCACTTACCGAAACTGAAGAGTCCAAACTTGTTCAGGTGTTAGGGGAAAACAAAAAGGCCTTAGGTTGGACCCTAGATGACATGCCAGGAATCATCCCTGCTCTTTTCATGCATCACATCCATCTTGAGGAATCATCCAAACTAATTAGACAACCACAAAGAAGAATCAATCAACTCATACTTGAGGTAGTTAGGGAAGAGATCACCAAGCTTCTTCAAGCTGGTATTATCTACCCAATTTCTGATAGTGAATGGGTTAGTCCAATTCATGTTGTACCTAAGAAGGGTGGGATAACTATTGTCAAAAATGAACATGGAGAGGTAGTCACAACTCGAGTGAAGAACAAGTGGCGTGTGTGCATTGAATATAAGAAATTGAATGTTGAAACAAGAAAAGATCACTACCCTCTTCCATTCCTTGGTCAAATTATAGAAATATTGGCCGAAAAGTCACACTATTTCTTTCTTGATGGATACACCAGCTATTTCCAAATCCCAATAACTCCTCAAGACCAAGAAAAGACTACTTTGACATGCCCCTTTGGAACATATGCATATAGGAGAATGCATTTTGGCCTTTGCAATTCTCCTGCAACATTCCAGAGGTGTATGATGAGTATATTTTCTGAATTCATTGAACACTACATGGAAGTCTTCATGGATGACTTTACCATTTATGGTGAATCATTTGAATCATTCTTGAACTCACTCTCTCTAGTCCTCCAAAAGTGTGCAAGTGCAACCTTGTGTTAAATTTTGAAAAATATCACTTCATGGTTGCAAATCGGATTGTTCTAGGGTACATAGTTTCAAAAGATGGTATTGAAGTCGATCCTGCCAAAATTTAAGTGATCCAATCAATTTCTGAACCCAACACTGTTTGATACATCCGTTCATTCCTCGTCATGTTGGTTCTATTAGAGATTCATCCATAACTTCAATAAAATTTCCCTCCCACTCACTCGATTACTCCAAAATAATGTCACTTTCCATTTCGATGAGTTTTTAAAGAGATCCTTCATTGAACTCACAATTGCTCTCACATCTTCCATGATAATCCAACCCCCAAATTGTTCCTTACCCTTTGAATTGATGTGTGATGCTTCTGATAGAGCTGTTGGGGTTGTTCTTGGTCAAAGAAGAGAAAATATTCCTCATGTCATCAATTATGCCTCAAAAACATTGGATGAAACTCAATCTCACTATACTATCACTGAAAAGGAAATTCTAGCAATGTTTTTTGCCTTAGATAAATTCTGTCCCTATCTCTTAGGTGCCAAAATAATCATCTTCACAGACCATTCTGTTATAAAGTTCTTACTCAAGAAAAGTGATTCCAAACTGAGGATAATAATATGGATCCTAATGCTCCAAGATTTTGACCTTGAAATAAAAGATAGACTAGGAACAGAAAACCCTATGGTTGATCACATGAGTAGAATTTATAATTCTTCTCATTCTAAAATCATTGATCCTGAATTCCCCACTGAGCACCTTTCATATCTCACTCCAAAAATACCATGGTATGTCCCAATTGAAAATTACTTGGTTTCTGGTGTTTTTCCTTAACATTTTTCAAAAGAACAGAAAATGAAGTTGAAAAGTGATTCAAAATAATATTTTTGGGAAGAAAATAAACTTTGGAAAATTGGGGATAACATGGTAATAAGGAGATGTGTCGATGAAAATTAACATTCTTCCATATTAGAATTCTGTCACTCACTTCCTGGAGGTGGCCACTTTGGACCACAAAGGAACTCCCAAATGGTCCTAGACTCTGTATTCTTCTGGCCTTCAATATTTAAGGACTCACATGAGTTCTGTAAATCATATCCCACTTGTCAAAATTTTGGCACAATTTCAATGAGAAATTAAATGCCCCAAATCCTTTAATTTTATGTGAGATCTTCGATGTTTGGGGTATCGATTTCATGGGACCATTTCCCACTTCCAATGGATTCTCATACATCCTTCTTTCAGTTGAATATGTTTCTAGGTGGGTTGAGGTTAAACCCACTAGAAAGGATGATTCACATACTATTAGTGAGTTCCTAAAGACACACATCTTCCATCGATTTGGCACACCACGTGCCTTGATAAGTGACTTAGAAACCCATTTTTTTAATAGATCTATGGAATCTCTTTTGAAAAAGACTGGGTTTGTACATAAAACTTCAACTACATATCACACCCAAACAAATGGAATGGCTGAACTTTCTAATAGAGAAGTGAAAATAGTGCTTGAGAGAATTGTAAAACCCACTAGAAAAGATTGTCCTGAAAGACTTGGTGAAGCACTTTGGGCTTATCGAACTGCCTATAAAACACCCATTGGTATGTCTCCTTTTAGGCTTGTTTTTGGTAAAGCATGTCACTTACCAGTTGAAATACAATATAAGTCATTTTGGGCTGTGAAAACATGTAATTTTGATTGTGAAAAATCTGGTGAAGATAGATTGTTTCAATTGGATAAACTGGAAGAGCTTTGACTTGAATCCTATGAGAATTCCACTCTGTACAATGAAAAGGCTAAGGTACTCCATGACAAAAACATCCTAAGAAAGTTATTCCATGAAGGTGAAAAGGTATTTCTTTTCAACTCTCGATTTCATCTTCACCCAGGTAAGCTTAATTCTCGTTGGATAGGTCATTTTGTTATTACTAATGTTTACCCATTTGGTGCAGTGCAAGTCCAAGACCCCTCTTCCAACAGGACATTCACGGTTAATGGACATCGGTTAAAGAATCACCATGATAGGATGCACAATTCTGGATCAACATCAACTTCCATTGGATCCCCAGATTCTGTAGTAGACCCACCACTTGATGGAGATGACGACCTGCCAAATCCAAACCCGGGGGCACCTCTTTCCCTTTAACTCTCTCTCTATCTCTTGCTCTCTATACCTCTTTCTTTTTCTTCCTTTGTCTTTAATTTTTTTACCACTTTCTTAATCAAAACTTTTCTTTTTCTCTTTCTCTTTTTTGTGAGTGTGTCTTTATTAAAAACTAAAAAAAATCTAAAAAAACAAAAAAAAAGAATCATAACAAAAAAAATATACAAAGAAATAAAGAGTCATGCTTACTCACCATTGAGTTTTGAAATTTTGTCCAACATTTTTGGGGAGTCAACATGAATGTTTTCATCTCAAAAATTTTGTATTTTCATCATGACTTTGGATAAATAATTTTGTGCAAAACCAAAACATTTTTAATGCTCAATTTTTGATTTGGAAAATGATTTTCCCCACCCATGAGGAACAACAATAGCTTTCATGCCAAGGCTACCTATGTCCATATTTTAAAAAATGTGTGTTTTCACCCCCATTTTTGAGTCTTTAGTTTGTGTACCTTTGAGCTGAATTTCCATATTTTGTGTGCATTAATATGATAGAGGCATTTTATGAACCACATGAGAATCACAATAGCCAAATAGCCTCCCATTAACCATACATTAATCCTCCTTTTGAAAGCCCCTTCGAGCCTATGGAAACTTTTTCTTTGATAGCCACATTATAACCCCAATAACTTTTCCCACCCAATATCAACATGGATTTTCATTGAATAAGTTTTTGAAATTTAATTGTGGGAAAAATGGATTTCATTGTTTGGGTACTCTTTTATTGATTTTGAACAAGTTATCATTTTCTTGAGGGAAAGAATTCAATTCAGTGTGGGGAGAGTTTTTCGTTTAGTGTGTTTTGGGGAATGTAATGTACTTCCATTTATGTAATTTTGTAAATGTTTTTGACAAGTGTTCAAAAAAAAAATCAAAACTGATGAAAAAAATCAAAAAAATGAAAAAATGGGTTGTGTCTTGGGTAGGTCAAAAATCACTCTTCCTCAACCTTTTATCTTGTTATAACTATTACAATTAGTGTCATGAGGAGATCAAACATGGGTTGGGATATGAGTGTGATATCTGTTTCAAGGTCACCTTTCGAAAGAAAGAAAAAAAATAACACTTGCATTATATTCTTATGTTATTGGGAGAAGTTTTGTGATTTGTAAATATTTCATCTTCTCATCCCCTTAAAATTTTAGTCCTCTATTGTGTCTTTCTTCACACAATTGTTCCCCTTGTAAATATGTGTTTTCATTTCCTTCCATGTTTTATTTCAAAAAAATGTGCATTGCTTTTTCTATGTTGGTGTTTTAACCCTCTTCTTCTCTCTCTTGGAAATTATATTCCTACCGTACCATAGCCACAGAAAAAACCCTTAAAAAGACCTCTTGATTCTTGTGCACTTTGGATAGGGATTTTAAGATGACAGCTCTTTCAAACTCTAAGAGTTTTACTTTTGGTTGGTGAAAGAGTGAACCTCCACATATGAATTTTATCATCTTGAGAGGTGTGAGTTTTGAGTGTCCACATTTTCCATTTCTAAATTTGAGCATAAAAAGATGAATTAGTTTTGTAACATTGTTTCTGTAACAACTGGGGGTGGAATTCAAAATGGATGATTGAAATAGTTTAAACCTCCCCTGATTGGAGAAAACAAAATTTTAATATTCGTTGGTGAGTGAAAATGATTTTGTTATGTTTTTATATTTATTGCACATGAGGGCATGCACAAAACTAAGTGTGGGGGAGTTGATGTTATTAATATTTTCATAACTTATTATATACTCCCTTTACTGATTTTATATGAAATGTGGATAATTTTTGTGAAATATTAATGTTTTAATATTAAGTATAATTTTTGAGCATTTTTAGAACTAGTCAAATTGAGTGAGTTTACTGTTTTAATAATAACTATCACTATAATGATCCACATTTTGTGGTTCTTGTTTTCTAGGATTCTCTTTTAAATATAAAACATTTCATTAGAAGGTACCATGAGCCAATTATACCATTTTAAGGGTCATATGGTCCTCACAAACAAGACCAAGGAATCTGTGAAGAAACCGGACTATTCATTAAGATTGATTTACTGGGATAAATAAAGAAGTAAAAATTCCATTATTCTCCACCATAGTTTGGGGGACAATTTAAGGAGTCCAAGATAAAAATTTCAAGGCCTAATAATAACAAAATTGGGCACAAATGATGCATTGAAATCCAGCCCACCATTCTGGCCGAGAAATAAAAGCAGCACAGAAATATTGACATTTCTCCTGATTTGGACATCCATTCGAGATGATATTTTTTAGTGTGAAAGGGAAGATATTTCTGGAAAACTCTTTTGAAGAAATGATTTTTATTTGAGGGAATCTTCCTATTCTAAAACCCATTCACATTATGTCCTTAAAAAAAGTCTGGATTGAAATGGACAGATCAGAATTGTTTAGTAAAACTGCCATAACCTTTGTTACATAAGTCCAATGGATGCAAAACTTTCACATTATATAGAGGAATTTTATATATATAACTTTTAAGAATGAGATATTTCATTATTCGGCTTTATGAGTGTCCAAATCGACGAACCAAGTGGAGGGGTAATTATAGAATGCAAACAGTCCACCATCTTGGGCTATAAATACATCCCCTCATCTCCTTTCAAAAGGGTTGGAATTTCAGAATAGAGGAGGATCAATTGGAACGACCAAGGCTCTTCCAAAGGCCTGGGAGGACATTTAAAACTCAATTTTTCACTTGAGAGACCCTTCCTTCTCTCTTTCATTTCATTTCCTTTTGTGTTCTTCTTTATTTGAAATCTTGTAAGTGTTTGTTTTGTAATTCTGTTTTAATGAATTCTTATTCTTCAATATCCCTTACCCTCAACCACCTTCTACAGTTTAATATTAATTTTATTAAAATAGTATAAATCAAGTAAAAATCTATTCTCTTATTTTGCTTCCTCATTCAATCTAAATTCTATATTTAACAATTTCTTCATTGTTTGTGTGAGTGTTTGGCACATTACTCTTATCTATTCCCTTTCTTTTTCTTCTCTTTATAATTCATCACCATAAACATATATTACCAGATTAAAAACCATCTAAATGGACATGTAAATTTCTTATTGGGGTGAGTTTTAATTCAGGTATGTTAATCGATTGAGAGCTTTTGCTCGATGACTATTCGTTGAATTAACATTGTGTATGTTGGACTTAGCATATCATGGATTAATGACTTGTTTTGTTTAAATTGTGGTTTCCATGGATTATTGGAACCATAAATACACTACCATAAATAATATATGATCATTATTAGAACCCTAAGTTAAGTTAAGGCTTGGATTAAAGCCATAACACTTGGGAATTCCAATCAACATCAACACGTGACATGGGTGTTAATTTAAATGCAATATAAACCAAAGCTCAAGGATATCACAAGCTTAAATACCTAATGATGAACTCAACCCAATATTTATCAAATTTTTAAATCAATCTTAATCAATGAATCATTTCATAAGCTCTACAAACAAACCCCCCAATCAAAATACAATCAACTAAAAACCAACAACTATTACAAAGTATCATCACCAAGGATTCGACTCGAGTGTTGCTATACACATTAGCAGAGCACCAGAACCTTGACCAGTCGATAAGTGACAATCATCCGTGTGTTTCAAAATAAAAAATGCTTTGGGTGATGTGAGCACTAATGAAGAGAAAATTCATCAGATACATATTTATGGAGAACATATCCTTGATTTCATAAGTGGCTATGTCAGATATCATAGGCAAGATAAGGTAGTCATAAAGAAATCATTAAAATACTACTTTTCAAGGATCTATACCAAACATGAAATTCAGGATAATTTCAAAATTCTTATTGAGAACTTGAGGATACCCCTAGTGACAAGTTCCTTCAAAGAACAGGTCAGTCAACTAAATTTTCTCACACCATCTCTTCAAATATTTATGGATGAGAAGCAATGCTTCTTTAATGTGATGGAAAGGGGAGGTTTCATAATTATAGAATTCATAAATCTCTTAAAACCCTACCTTCAGGTCCATAAAAAATATCATTTCTAGAGAAGAAATCTCTATTTCAAAAATTCTTTCAACCACATCCAGAGACTCATTTCTGTACCAGACTACTCTAATCTCTTAGTGAGATAGTATTATGACTCAACTATATCAACCTTTGAGTTTGTCACCAGTTGAAGAAATTAGAAAACATAGACCATTTTTATTTTGAGAATCACTCCATCCTTATACCACCCTATTTTCCATTATAACCTTTTCCCCAACATACACTTCTACTGTCTCATCATAAAATAGTTACAGAGACAGTGAAAAATACAAAAGGTATGGATAAAGTTGATCAAACCCCATCTTCTACACAATGAATCTGTTTAGATGTTATTTTTATAGGGATCATTTTTATTTTTCCTTTCATGCTTATCTTTTTTACTCATTTATTTTTGGCACCTGTATAATGAAAATTCCTTGTGATCTTCTATTTTCTCTATAATTTTCCCCACTATTTTTAAATTTTTGATATTCTCAAAGGGAGAGATAAATTGGGAATTTAGTTTTATTTTGGTAAGTAAATAATTTTTAAACTCAAATAAATCTCTAATTGTTTATGATTACTCATTTAGTACATGATTTATAAAATTCCATGTTTTGTGATTATCAAAAAGGGGGAGAATTTGGGAACTCCTTATATGGAGTGTGTTTGACACTCTCTTATTTTAATGATCAAAAACCATGATTCTTTTAGTACTACTGTTTCACAAGTTGTAAGATATAATTTTATATGATAAGACCGATTTTGTGATATTTCTAATAATTATTATAGATAGTCACCATTAGATGGGTGACACTATTACCGCCAGAATCTGAGCCACCATTACCGCCAAGATGAGTTACTGCCAGAACAAGTCACCATCAACACTGATAGGAGCTACCACCTGGATAAGTTACCACAAGGATGATCTACTTCTAGAGGTGAGTTCACACCAGATGAGTCACTGCCAGTGGAGTCCCCACCAGAGGTGAGTCACTGCGACATACTGAGTCACCACCAGATTCTTGTTTTCATTTTTTTTCGAGGTCTTTGGTATTATTTTATCAATAGGTTAGATCTATTCTTGGAAAATTTGACCAAGTATTCAAGACTTAGTAAAATATGATCCAAGGATTTAGGATCTCCTCCAATCGATGATACTATGTATTCATAAAGGATATCTCTCTCACACATACATAGAGACAGAATGACATATACATACAATCTCTTACAAACCTACACTAGATTGTGCTACCAAATTTGTGAATTCTCACAAACTTGACGATTCACATTCTATGAAGATCAATGATATAGAAGCACAAAACACATTACCTAGACTGATTGAGACATCAGACAGAGATCAAATGAAACATACCTCATATTTCTACGATCCTCTATTATGAATCAATTTTACAGAACAAAGAATAGACTTCTCACCAATGCTAATATGAGGACTACGAACATAAATAACACATCACACTAAGATTTTTCTATTATTATTTGTTCTGTATCTTTTACTTTTGAGAAGTATGTTGTTTTCCTGATATCCAACACAGACTATCTCCTACACATTCCTAGATAATACGTGTTATTCTATTCTTCCTTAATTTTTTTCCCACTGTGTTTGTGGAAGAGGTCCCTATGTGACTTGAGATATTCTTAAATCCAATGAATAACTATGGAAGAGGCTTTTTAGCATGGACATCTTGTTTTCATTGACTTTATACCTAATATATGTTTTGGATTTATTTGATTATATTTATAATCTTCTTGGCAGTAGGTGATTTACCAGTGGAGGGGATTATGTCTCACCTTTAGACCAAACCTCTTGTTTATTATGCTGAATTATTATTATTTTTTACTATCATGTTCAAGATAAAATTATATTAGCAAACAATTCTATTACTTTGATAATTAATCTCAACTAGTTTTGATATATGTTTTTATCTAAATAAATTGAGTTCAAAAGTTTATGTTTTTCTAAACAATATTTTAACAGATACTTAATCATTATTTAATAAATTTTTTCAATGGATAGATCTTATACTGATCTTCTATTTTGGTTAATTATCCAGTTTATTTTTATTAAGGGGACTTTTACATTAACCAAATATTGAATATAAATTTTTATTGGGAACTCAATTCACCCCCTCTTGAGTTACTCACTCCAACCAACACATCACATGCCAACTCAACACTAAGGTCCAACTCCCAAGTTTGAACCCTTACTTGAATGAAAAATAAAGAAATATACATGCTTCCCGAAGAACCTATATAGGTTGTGAGAAATAATCTTAGTAGGCCACCCCTAATGTGTGCCTATCATACATTTTTAATCTAGTAGGCGTGTACTAAAAATAAAGAAATACAATGCATGAATTTAAATAAATACAATATTCCTTGGTTCTCAATAGCCACTAGGATGCTGTCACCTACTTGAGCCCACACTATTATACTATATAGGAGATAATCCTTAGCTCATAGACCAAGGAATACCCTAATGTAAAATAGTCCCAACTAAACCCACAATTTCCACCTACAAATTTCGCCTGGAACCTTGCCCCGTCAAACAAGTAACCGAAATCCTGAAGGCACATCCAAAAAATCAAAACCTAGTCCCACAGACCCCTTCTCCAAAGAACATGTCAGATTGAAGACTGACTTTCAAGGAACATTAATGTATTCCCTCTATGTAATATCATCATAATCTCAATAGCTGACATCCCAATTAATGGTGATATTCGTCCTCCCAAATAATTCTCAGCCTAATAATCTCAAGCATGGTGATCCCCAACCCCCAACTGACAGTCTCAACATTGTCATCTGGTGGATCCTCACCATCCCCATGGAATTCTATGACAAGAACCTCCAACAAAAATTCCTAATCCCCATATACTGAAGGCCTCTATCCACATGATTGGTCAAAACAAGCTCAAAATTTGAGTCATCCTTTGTGAACATGACTCCAAATGGTGCTTTAGCCAATATGGGTGAGTGGAAATCACAAAATAGAACCTAAGCCACATAAACCATCCCTTCATGCCCCTATTACCATATCGCTCAAATCTAATGTCCATGACATCCCATATATCTCAATCCATTCCCACAACTTGATGGACCCTTCACCTCAATAAATGACCAAGTCGCCCAAACTTTGATCAACATCACCAAGAAAATATATATAACTCGGGCCATGTCTAGCCTAATGATCACATCGCCACAATCTAGATATCAAACTTCATCTCAATCCTTAGGATAAGCCCATAACATTACATTGTAACTTAGTAGTGAATCACAAGAAATTCAAATATATATAAAAATTTAATATAATTAAATTGAACAACTCAATTTAAATAAATCACCACTCAGGCCTAATCTTCCTATGGTTCGGCCTCTCACCAAGCCTCACCCACTTGTAGGATTTAAGATCAAGTTCATAAAAAAATTCAAAGGGTTAAATAAATTAATTACTATAAAAGAATTAAATTTTTAGGGTCTCGATCGGATTACCCAATGGAACGCTCAAAGAGGAACCCCCAAAATACTTGTATAATCACAAAGAAAGACAAGAACCACCTATCACATGCTGGTTGACACCTTCATGTCTAGTATTTAACTCTAAATCAGACTGATTTAAAAGAAATGTGCATTTTATATGAACACCCTAAAAATTGGGTAAAATCAATTGCATAGATTTAGCATACCATATGGCAAGGGAAAGGGAAAAGAGAAGTAATGGGATTTAAATCATTACCAATACATATGAAAAACCATAGATGAATCAAGAAATAGAGTTATGATATAGGAGATATATCACACCCTATCATAGGAGGAGGAGAACCCATGGAACATGGAAGAATATGGCCCCACAAGGGAAGAAGAAAAGAAGAAAATAAAGAAAAATATGGAGAATAAATTTTTTAATTTCACACTTTTATTGGGTGGCATGGTTTACCAAACCATGGGGAAACCCTGTGGCTTCTAATACTTAAGATCCAGAACTTTCATGTTTATATCACATGGTTAGGAAAAACCATGCATTGACCTTGTGTGTTACAGTGCATAGGTACTGCCCATTTGATACTAAGCATGCATCTTTCACATGATTTTCCCAAACAGTGTGTAAACCGTGTAGACCCATCTTCTAAAAACTGTATAGGTTCTCTCATAGCCAGATTCCCCCTCATGAATGGTTTAATAAACTATTATTAGTGAAAAATATGGTGCACTATTACACCTTGTAGGTCACATGGTTAAATCTAACTGTGCACCTAAGCTTGCACTTTGTAAAAAATAGGGCCTTTGGGCCACCGACAAACCTACAACTGAATGAAAACCCCAAAACACTTGCTGATCATTAAGACTCATATAAAAAAAGGTATTGGGTCAATGAAAGTATCAATATTAAGATCTAATAATCAATAAATATGTTTTTCTACCCATCAAACTCCATGTATTCAAAAGGAGCAAGGAATTCGACCCTCTCTTAAAACACAGGACATTACAATATCCTCACTTTAATATAACTTGTCCTCAAGAAATAAAAAACTGAGTTATAGTACCGATCATACCCATCCCTTTCAAATTACCTCCGCCTACCCCAATCTCAAATCCACAAGTAAATTACCTCAATGTTCTCCCCATATTAGGAGTTTCCTACCCCAGTCGCATCCCAACCCAAGAATCAAATAAAACCAAGTGTCCACCAACTATCACTAGACTCAAATTCCTCCCATGACACATCATCACTCCTACACCTCATTAAGTTCTCATGTGTCATACCTAACACCCATTATGTCTTTAACTACATCGATGTCCGCCTTGTGCCCATGCCATACATAGGACCTATGAAGTCCTACATCTTAATAGATGCTTAAAAACATCTTGGGGACTCACACCTCAAACATGTCCCAAATTGCAATGATGACCAGAATCCAACTCACCTCAAGTAACTTGTATCTCCTTAACACCTTGATTCCAACACACCTTAAGTAACTCACATCTCCTTGATGCCTCGATGCCAACACACCTTAAGTAATCTATGTTATATACACATAATATATATCTATATATATATATATATAATGCACCCGATCTAGTTCCAACCTATAAACCATCATCTAGTTAGTTTATAAACACATCATGTTCACCTCATGTACCAAAAATAGACATAGACGTACCTAAAAAGGCCATTCCTAAAAAAAAGAGTACCTCAGTCATGACCATGACAAACCTCTGACCGTCATCGGCACACCAACCTACTCTAACCCTAGCTGCTCCACAACATTCACCTGGCCTGAATCCCAACTACATGAAGTATTACTTCCCAACTGTGCTGCACCAGCTATTGGCCACTAACCACACTACTGGGTCCCACTATCTCTTCTATGACCTTTGTGTGTAGTTCAAACTCATATACTATCACCCATTACCACTCCTGGTCTGATTTCAGATCCCTAAGTTTTCCCTGGTCCCTGATTGATGGCTACCCGAGAAGGATTCCTACAGAACCTCTTGAGATGCTTGACCTATCAACATTCCTGGAACTCATTAGGAGGTCACTCACACTAAGTCTGTACATGTCCTTGATGCTCACACTAAATAATACCATTAAAGACACACTCCCAGGTGGTCTTCCTACATTCATGGCCCGACTACCCTATTAGAACTCATCTCGACCTTGCTTCCTATTATCTGAATAATCTTTATAAAAATCCACTAACACTATCACCTGGATTTAATACTATTTATATGTCAATTTTATCTTGTATATGAGTTTTTAATTCACCACCTCTGAGATTTAGGACAACCTGATGATAATTACCTACATCTGAATGGAATGTCATAAACCATCCTAAAAATACTCACTATCGAGGTGTCATATCTCACCATTCCATGTGAAAAGTGATAAAAATTAGTGAACATCACTACATAGAACATGACAGAAATTTCACCCAACTGGAGACTCAATAACTCCCAAGATCTCTCCACCCTCAGTGTCTCCGAGAATAAGTACTCAAAGAACCTAACCTTAATGTTTTTCCAGGCCAGTCCCTCATGTCTTACTACCTGAATCTGTACATCCAACTAGTGCTTTGCTGGTCCCCTGAGCATATAGGTCACCAGTTTCACCCTTCACCCTAGATCCATCTATAGCGTCATGAAGATCATTTGCAGTAACTTAATCCAGTTCTCAACTACCTATGGTCTACCCTCACCCTGAAATAGTGGTGGGTGTTGTGACCAAAACTCAAAATTCAGTTAATCCATATAATAATCTAATCCCTAATCTCACCTTTCAATCCCTTGGATGACACACACCAGGCTCTCTCTGACCTACAAGTAAATCCAGGTCTAAAAGTGGCCCAATATAATGGATTCCCCTCCTTCACATGAGCCTACACCTATGGATCATGGTCCACCTGACCCTTTGGGGCCTCATTCGAACCCTTAGGGGTATCAACCTATTCCCACTCTAGAGTCACCCTATCACTTCCCACATGACACTCCATTAGAAACCATCCAGGTGGCAGCATGCTAAATACCAATACAAGGTGAGACAACCCAAATAACATATATTTATAACATATATAAAGAAATTAGTAATAGGAAGAAAAATATCACTACCATTACCCCTTACCCATCACAACCATGTCACAAGACATATTAGCCTCATGGCCTCCTTACATGCCCATATCAGGGCTTGGTATCATATATGCCTTGGTCCATGCCTATCCTAAAAACCATGTCACCTCAAACTGATGACTAAGTCACCCAACCAAGTGATCAACATCACCTCACATATTCATCCCTTACTATTTCTAAAAGATCCAGTCCCATACATATATATATCACATATCACTAACAGGTTTCATTGGGTTCACTTGCCTAGGCTGGTTGAGTAATATTCTACCAAAGAGAAGCTATGCAAGAAAACACTACTTAGCTTCATTTGTTGACACTTTAGACAACCCAAACACACTTAGCACAATCTTGGTCCCCAATGAAAATAACAATCATTTATCATAGGCACATGAATATATATATAATTTAAACATGTTATGTTCCTATTCAGAAGCATAAAAAAACACCCCTTTCTATACTGATCCAAGGGTCTAATATCTCATCTCTTACCTTACTAGGTCAAGGTTCACATGTCAAAATAGGTAACAATAGCACCCAATTGTGCCATTAAAGGAGGAAATAACATCAACTATAAAATTATAATAATATAAAAGAAATTACCACACTTATAAACTTGGTATGTCCCTGCATGGGGATGTAGGCACCCAAACACAAGTTTAAAACCCAGCCCAAACAACATTCTAATCTCCTATCTACCATAGCCCAAATATTAAGACCAAACAAAAAAATTGGTACCATCAGTATTCATCCATATGTTTCTACTAATTCAAATTCAAGAACTACACTAAAACCATTTTTAGCACCTTGACCCATTTAGCCACCCAAACAGTGCTTCGGGATGAGTACCACTAGCCTTGTCCGTGTATCCCCATATGCTAAAGGTTTTTAACTAGCATCAAGGGTGTAACGAAGTAAAAGTAGGGAGAATATACCCTATGGTGATGATATAATAATGGTAAAAACAAATATATTATATATAGTGGAAAGGAAATTAACGATAAAATTTGGATCAGTAATTCTCCATTGGTGTAGGAACAACCAATATCATAAAATAGAAGAAGCAATAACCAACAACAACAGTAGAATAAATGAAAAATATAAACATGCCATTTTTAAACACTAAAGATAAAATTCATACATGATAGGTCATACATTACAATAAGCATAAGGTTCTTCAATGTATTTCCTTCAGTATATACATATACAAGTATCATGTTGATACAAAATAAAACAAAAAAGTAAACTCCAATTGAGGAAAGAACCAATGGTCTCTTCCCTTCCATCCCATGCCAACTCAATACTAAGGTCCAACTCTATTACTTGAACCCTTACCTAAATGAAAAAAAAATCTACATGTGTCCTAAAGGGTCTATGTAGGGTGTGAGAAATAATCTCAGCAGGATACCACCAATGTGTGCCTATCTTAAATTTTTAATCTAGAAGGTGTGTACTAAAAATAAAGAAATGAAGAACATGAATTTAAAGAAAAACTAGATTACCTGATTCTCAACAGCTACCAGGAATATATCACATGATTCAGCTAATGCAGGTATATTATAGAGGATATGATCTTTAACTCATATCCCAAGGAATCACCTAATGTAAAATATTCCTAGGTGAACCCTCAGGTTCTACCTTTAAATGTCACCTAGAACCTCATTTCATCAAACAATTAATTGAAACCCTGAAGTCACATCCAAAAATTCATAACCCGGTCCCACAGACCCTTTCTAGAGATAACCCATCAGCTGGAAGCTCAACTTCTAAGGCACAACGATGTCTACCCACTAAGTAATATCATCATTAGCTTAATAGATGACGTCCCATGGAATGGTTATATTCTTCCTACCAAATAAGTCTTGTAACAATAGCCTCAAGCACAATGGGTCGTATCTCCCAGCCGACAGTCTTAATACTATCATATGATTACCCCTCATTATCCCTATGGATTTTTATGGTAAGAACCTCCAACCAAAATTCCTAATCTATAACTACCAGAGGCTTCTACCCACATGCGTTTTCAAAACCACCTAAAAATCTATTTCATATTGTGTGAAAAATACTCCAAATGTCACTTTTTCCAACATGGGTGAGCAGAAAACATCAAATAAAACCAAAACCACATCAACTATAACCTTATGCCCCTACGACCATGTCTCTCAATTCATACGGCCATAAAATCCCATATATTTTGGGCCATGCTCACAATCTTATGGACTTTCCACCTTAACCGATTATTGAGTCACCCAACCTGTATTCGACATAACCCATAAAATATATATAACTTAGACCATTCCTATAGTAACGATCACATTACCTCAATCTATATTTCCAACACCATATCAATCCTTGGGTCGATCCTATCACATTCTATTAGTTCTCAGTAGTGAATCACTATAAATTAACATATATATAACAATTCAATATAACTAAATTCAATGAATCAATTTAAATAAATCAACACCCTAACCTAATCTTCCAAGGACCAACCTATAACCTATAATCAACCACTTGTAGGATTTAGGAGGCATATGTAATGGGTTCAATTAATTAATTAATTAATAAGAATTAAATTTATAGGGTCTTACTCGAACTACCTAATGGTTCACTCAAAGCGATGCCCATGAAACACTAGCACAATTATAATGAAATATGAGAACTCCCTATAGTGTGTTGGTAGATGTCTGCATGTCTGGTTATAGCCTCCAACTAGGACTAATTTGGAATAAATCATCATCTAATATGAATTACCTGAAAATATGGTAAAGTCACTTTCACAGATTTAGTTCACCATAGGGAAAGTGAAAAGATAATCAAGAGGATTCCAAGACATACCGATACAGATCCAACACTATAGATGGATTGAGAAATGTAGTCTGAATGGAGGAGATAGCTCACACCCTATAGGAGGATGATCACCCATGGTTCATGGAGGAATAAGGTCGCATGAGGGAATAAGAAATTAAGAAAATAAAGAAATATAGGGAGGTTTAATTCATTATTTTCAAAATTTTAATGGGTCACATGGTTAGATCACACGGTTTTCCAAATCATGCGGTAACTATGTGGATCATGTTTCTTAAGATCTAACCATTTAATGGTTAACTTTTACAATTAGGAAAAACTATGCACTAAATTTTCATGCTACGGTTCATAGATACTTCCCATTTGGCACTAAGCATACGACATGCAGATGTTTTTCCCAAACCGTGCACAAACCATATGAATCACTCTAATAAAAACTATAGAGTTTCTTGAATGTATTTTCACCCCATATTTAATGTTTTACTAAACCATACTCAGTGAAAAATTATGGCATACAGTTACACCTTGGAGACCACACAATTAAATCTAATCGTGCATCTAAGCCTACACTTCTTCCAAAACAGGGCCCTCGGGCCTCTGATGCACTTAAAACACAACAAAAACTACAATACACATGTCTAGCATTAATAATCATCTAAAAATAAGGTATCGAGTCAATGAAAATCTTATAATTAAGTTATGATAATCAATAAGGAAGTTGGTTTACCCACCAAACTCCAAAAATTTAAAACGGGTGAGGAATTCAACTCGCTCCAAAAACTCAGGATGTTATAGTGTGTATGTGTGTGTGTGTTTTTGTGTGTGTGTGTGTGTCTGTTTTTCTTGGTATGTGTGTATGTGTGTATGTGGGTATGTGTGTATGTGTGTATGTGTGTATATGTGTATGTGTGTATGTGTGTATGTGTGTCTGTATGTGTGTCTGTATGTATGTGTGTCTGTGTGTATGTTTGTATGTGTGTATGTCTGTATGTGTGTCTGTGTGTATGTGTGTATGTGTGTATGTGTGTATGTTTGTATGTTTTTATGTTTGTATGTGTGTATGTGTGTATGTATGTGTGTCTGTCTATATGTGTGTTTGTGTATGTGTGTCTGTATGTGTGCATGTGTATCTATGTCTCTGAGTGTCTGTGTATGTGGGTATGTGTATCTCTCAGTGTGTGTGTGTGTGTGTGTGTGTTTGTGTGTGTGTGTGTGTGTTTCTTTTTATGTGGGTGTGTGGGTGTGGGTGCATGTGTGTAAATGTGAATGTGTGTCTGTGAGTGTGTGTCTGTGTCTGTGTCTGTGTTTGTGTGTGTGTGTGTGTCTATGTGTATGTGTGTATGTGTATGGGTGTGTGTGTGTGTGTGTGTGTGTGTCTATGTGTGTCTGTGTGTGTGTGTGTGTGTGTGTCGGTGTGTGTGTGTGTGTGTGTGTGTGTGTGTGTCCTTGTATGTGTGTATGTGTGTATGTGGATGTGTGTGTGTGTGTGTGTGTGTCTGTGTGTGTGTTTGTTAGTGTGTGTTAGTGTGTGTGTCTGTGTATGTGTGTATATATATATGTGTGTCTGTGTGTGTGTGTATTTGTGTATGGGTGTATGTGTGAATGTGTGCATGTGTGTGTGTTTGTATGTGTATTTTTTTATGTTTGTGTGTCTGTGTGACTGTGTGTATGTGTGTCTGCGTATGTATGTATGTATGTATTTATGTATGTATGTATGTATGTATGTGTGTGTGTGTGTGTGTGTTTATGTATGTATGATGGTATGTAGGTATGTTGGTAGGTATGTATATATGTATTTATGTATGTATTTATGTATGTATGTATGTATGCATGCATGCATGCATGTATGCGTGTATGTTTGTGTGTATGTATGTGTGTATGTATGTATATGTGTGTCTCTATTTAGGTAGTTAGGTATGTAGGTAGGTAGGTAGGTGTGTATGTGTTTATGTTTGTATGTATGTTTGTTTGTTTATTTGTTCATATGCATGTATACATGTGTGCATGTATGCATGTGTGAATGTATGCATGTGTGCATGTATGTATTCATGTATGTATGCATGTATGCGTGTATGTACATATGTGTGACACCCTTGTTGTCATGGTATTTTTATTTTGTATTGTTTTATATTTTTATGGAGCAGGTTTGAGTTCTAGTATATGGAGGGCTATAATTTCTATTTTTTGATGCCTTTTTGGCAATGCACGATTAGCCCAAACTGTTTGTCGAACCATGTGCCACTCATTTGGGTGGGTCTTTCCATTGGATAGAAATATTTTTCATGGCTTCTACAATGTTTTTCAAAGCGTTTGGAGCTCCCCAATGATCGTGTGACATCTTGGGTGTGTTCGGAGTGTGGTGCATGATTTTTCTAAACTTTGGGGCCTCTTAGGGGAAACCGTACAGGGTGAGGTGTGTCTAAGCAGAGCCACCCACACAATTGGTGCACTATTTGGAAAATCGTACGGCCCAACTGTGTCGTTTGACCAGGGAAAAGTGATTTTTTATTTCTTTTTTTCTCTCTCTATCTTTATTTCTCCCTTCTTATTTTTTTCCTTTTCCTCTCCATTATCCACTCACACAACAAAACCCCTTAGACCTCTCCTTGGCAACATGTGATGCCCCCTTCTCAACCTCATATCCTCTCACTAATTTCACTAAATTTCTTATGTATTCTCACTCTATATCTCAAGTTATGACCTCTTCTTGACGCCTTCTGTTTTCTTCCAGTGTTTTTCTCTTTCCCATCACCCATATTTTCTCTACGAAACCATATGTTATGGGTTTACCCAATATTTGGTATTTTATTTCATTGGTAGGGTGTGTGTTGGGTCTCTCGGGTAGGCTTTGTATGTGTTTCAACATCCAGTTCCAAAGGCGAAGCATTTTGATCCATTTCGATTCACCTACTGCCATTTGAGGTAGGATTTCTATTCCCTTTGGTTTATCCCATTTCTAATTAGGATATTTTGGTGATTTTGGGCTTCTACTTGGCCATTAAAGATGCCTTTCAGTTCTTTGGAGGCGACATACACATATATTCATATGTAGGTACATATATATATATATAGAGAGAGAGAGTTCCCCTTTATATATATTCACTTTTGGGGGTATAAATATGCACATTGGGGCTAGGTGTTCTAATACAAATATACATACATGTATATAGGCATATGTGTGTAATTTTTAGGGTGGATTCGGGTGGTCTCTATTGAAGATATTTATCTCTTCGGTGTTTCAGCTTGATTCTCATCCTTTTGAGGAAACTGTTACTATGAAATTGTTAATTTTTGGAATTCCAGTATTCTTGTGATTTCTGAATTCCCTTTTTATGAAAGTATAAATATATTTTACATCCTTGTGATGTATTCAAACCATTTCTGTGTGTTTTGTTCTTATAATTTTGGTTTTTCATGTGAAATCCATGTTCATGTTTTGAAATGGAAAGTTTAGTTATGAAAATATTTTATTAAATTCCTTTGGGTATTTTTGAAATGGATTTGAGAATTGGGTGATGGGTTTAAACCAAATTTTGGTTTTCATTGAGTGAAAAAATGTTTTATAGGTAATTTTTGTTTTAAATTTAGGTGTTGAACTTAAAGTAAATTGAATGTTTTTTTTTTGTATTTAAAATGGTGGTTTGAAATGGGAATTTGTTATACCCCTTATGAAAATACAACGGTGTCTTCTTTAAAAGTGGTTGATTTAAATGAAAGGTCTCGGGCCCTATTTTGGTTTTTTATCGCATAACTTTGAAATGTTTAATGAAATCGATGATTTTTTTAACCTCTTAAAATGTTTTTAAGTGGAGTTTTGTGAAAAGTGTGGTGGAAATATAGGTATTTATCCATGTTTTAGATTTTCAAATAATAAATCACTTCTGTATGGGTGACTTTGAAATGCTTTTAAATCTTGGGTTTTTTCCACCATTTTCCAAATTCATTTAGAAAAGGTTTTTTAAAATGTTAAAAGGGATTTACATTTTGAGTTGTGCTTTGATGTTAAAGGTCTGATTGTCACTTTGGTTTTTTAAATGTTGCAAGTTACAAATTTATTACCCCTTATTTTTACCCATTATGTGGGTTGTGATCATTATGTGATGCTTGTTTGATTCCTTTGTGTGGGAATGTGTTTTTTATATCTTAAGTGCATGTTGTGTGGGTGGGTATTTTCATCATTGGTTGTTATGGGTGAAGATAATTTTGGTTGTTCCCTTTATATTATACTTTACTTGTTTTCACTATGTCTCACTTCCTTTTTGGTCATGGGAAATCAGGTAATTAATAAAAGATTTAACTTTTTCATCTAGTTGGTTCACAAACTGCTAGTTTCTAACTAGTTGTTCTAGGAACAGGGGATAGGTGGTAGTTTTTCATTCCAATGATTATTGTGTGGGCTAGGTGGATGGTGGTACAAACTTATCAGGTCACGGTAGCTAGTTTGGGTGGTTATACCCATATATAGTTAGATTCTAGGAATGTTTGTGTCTTTAGGAAGGACTATGACACATTCATTAAATAGTAATTTATTAATTATAACATTATTATGATTTAAAAATTCTTTTTTTATGAAATTATAAATATATTTTATAACGAACCATACTTTACATACATGGTTAATACTTCAAAATTGAAGAATACTTATTACAACATATAACAAAACCATGAAAGGACCATATAGGTATAGTGTCTTTAGAAACTGGGAAACATAAACAACTGGTTCATAAAGCATCTACACTGTCTCCCATTTATTTCATCATATCTATAGTACCTTCTTAGCATATCTTAATTAATAACCTTCTTCCTGACCTGGGTAAAGAAAACATACAAAAGGGTGATCTCAAATGCTCATTAAGGGTAAACAAAATAAATATCAATCACATCATATTCATAAGAACATAACATTTTTGAAATCTTAACCTGCAAAAGAGATCATAATTTCATAACATGGGATAAATCATGGTAGTGAAATGTAATCCCAATAATCATAACTTAAAACATGAAACTTTGTGTCATACACACATAATCATAGAGAATCATTTCTTATTATTCAAGACTCATTTCCAAGACTATCTTAGTGGACAAAGTCTATTTCTGAACCAAGTTCACTCCTCGTTTCAGTCCTGTTTCACTGAACCGATTTAACCTGCCATTCCAGCCATGTCTATCTCATGAGATATAAAATCTTTACCCAATGCATTGTGGGGATATATAGTTCCCACCCATCTCATAATGATACTATTCTTATGTGTGCCACAAAATCATAAACCATACATCATAGCATAACCCATGTAATAAAAATGGGAATCCTAAACATCGTGATATCATAAAACAATTCATATAAGATAAAGGAATTCATAAAAATATTTCCATCATATCAATGTAATAATAGGGATATAAACAGAACCCTATATTATCTTAGATGGAAAATAATTTTGATAAAACACTTGAACTCCATTCTTGAGGAAAATATCCTTTCTACTTCAAAAACATTTTTCCTTTCTTAACGTGTCATACAATTTTAAACTAAAAGAAGTTGATTAAAAATAAACTTGAAAACTTGTAAAGGAAGATTCTTGGAAATAATTTTTTAAAAATCCATTCATGTTGTATAAGTTAAAAAGCATTCTTCTCGTACTTAAGTCGGAAAAGTCAAAAAGTACCTCGTACGAAAAACTACAAAAGATTCCTTTCATATCTTTTACTAAAAACTCACTGAAGGGTAAAATTGGATTTAAACAATTGTAGGTGGATGGAAATAATATTACATATTTAGGAAACATGTATGTGGATGATAAAATACACCCCAGTAAATACCAAATTATAAACAATATCAGATAAAAATGAGATTGTGATATTTTCCCTTACCTTAGGTCTGATATGATTTGTACGTGTTCGAAACTCCTGTATAATGATTTAAATAATGTAATTGACTTATTACAGAATCATATTCATTGTTATGATATCATATATGGTCATATTCTTATCTTCTTATTAGTAATATTTCATTACTACTTGTTATTCAGGTGTTTATTACTTTTTGTTCTTATGCGTGTTTTGTTGAATAAATTTTTATTCCTATTTATAGGATATAGATACATATTTTATAGAATGGTATTAGTGTAATATATATCATATTAATTCATTCAATTAATTTATATACTCATTATTCAATGAAGATCATATAGAACGAGTCGCATCACATCGTGGAGACGGTAGGCCGTACGTACGCACGAGTGATGATATCGTTCCCATGATCGTGGAATTGTATTGAAGTGTATGCATACTATTTCAGAATCAATATCACTTTACAATAATCATATATAGTTATTATTTACACCATTATACCCATCCAAGTAAGGTGGTGGTGGAAAACAGATTACACCACAGCGTGGAGATGGTATTCCGTACGTACGCACGCGCGGTGATTTCGTTTTCCGTAGGATGGATAAGAGGTGAAATAGGGTTGTTTCATATTTATAATAACATATCAGTATATGAGGGATACTTATGTTATTACCTCATAATTAAACAACTAAATAAGAGGGAGTATAAGAAGAATGGAACTTGAAGAAAACGGTAGAAGGTATTACCTCTTTCTCGAAGTGTCTCCTTTAAACTTTCTATTAAGGCACTAGAGTTGGTCTTTTGATAAGACCAGTACCTTTATTAGGTTTCTAAGGAAGTGGGGAAGTGAAATGGGCAGGGGTTGGTCGAGCTTAAAGGCTCAAATTGGTGTGAGGAAGAGAGGGAGGAGGAGCCCTTTTATAAGGGAGGAGAGGGGAACCTTTGGAAAGTGTGGAAATATTATTTTATTATAAACATATCTTCAGTTTAAAAAGGTCCAAAAATAATTAAAGATGAAGATAAGATGACTCATGGTCGAAATAAAATCATACAATCAGAATTGGACATGTTTTGGAAAATATTTTAATCATTATAATCTTAGTTATTTAAATCTTTTATTAATGAGGTAAATACTTCATCATTATTGTGTCATAAATAATTTAATTTATTTGGTGTCTAAAAATTATAAAAAAATATGATTATGTAGGAAATATTTTTAGATTTCCAACGAATATTTATAGTCAAAAATATAATTTATATAACCCCTTATAAAAATTAATTACTAAAAGATTTTTGTTAATGTCAATTTTGTCTTTACATTAAATTAATTAATCCAAATTGTCATTGTCACTACCAAGTGGCTCAATGGGGTCCCAAAATCGACCCAAGGATGCCCATGGTCGTCCACTACTCATCCAATAAAGTTAGGACAAGTGTCAAGGTAATTTTGAATTATTATAATATTCTTTTAACCTTGAATTACCTTATTTACCATTAACCGTAGTAAATAAATTTTTTTTACCGTAGTTACTATTCATAATATCAAAAAAATAAAATTAACCTATTAACATAATTTGGACACACTGATTCCAAATATAGAATCCATTTTTCAAAATTCAAAACACAGAAGCTGCAGTAATTAATTTAAAATTAATCCCGTTGTTAAGCAAACAGGTTTTAAAAGTTAAAACATTGCCAAAGATTGAAATGTTTTTACCTATGAATTCAATGTAAAATTAATGCTAATGACATACATTATATTAAATGGTAAAAATATATTATATTTATACTTTAAAAACAATTAATATTATAATTTAATTATATAAAGTATTGCGATGAAAAAAGTTGTTTTTAATTAAAATATAGCGTGTTTTTACTATTCATTAAAATATGAAAGTTATGAGAATAATATGAAAAATTTATCCAAAGTAAGTTTTTATATCTTGATTCTAAATAAGAATTTTATTTTGTCAAATTGAACTTATAATCTTGTCAAAAACTATATTTAATGTGGGTGCGCCATCAAAAGGCGGTAAAACTGCATTTTTTGAAAAATACTTCCTTTATCCAAAAAAATTGATTTTGTTTTCATACCTCATTCTAGAAAATGTATAAGATAAATTAAAATGTTATAAAATTCAAATTTTAGTTAATACTATTCATAACGGCTAATATTATAATATATCGTTGTTTAGTGAAACTCGGTATTGCGTACGACACAAGCTATCGAGGAAGGCCGCGGTTGCGTGTAAAGCAAGCCAAGCTAGTGTTGTGTGCAGTGAAAGATTCCTTTGATGATTTATATAACATAAAAACAAAATATTTCTCATAAAAGTCTCGGGTGTTACATTCTACCCCCCTTAAAATGAATTTCGCCCTCGAAATTCATCACTTCGTAACAAACAGATGAGGATACCTCTCCCTCATCATATCCTCAAGTTCCCATATGGCTTCTTCTAATTGGTGGTTCCTCCATAAAACTTTCACCAAGTGAGTGGTCTTGTTCCGTAGGACTTTTTCGCTACGATCCAGAATCTCTATCGGTTGTTCTTCATAAGAAAGATCTTGTTCCAGCGGTACAACTTCTGAGCTGAGTACATGTGAAGGATCAGGTATGTACTTTCTCTGGAGAGATACATGGAACACATTGTGAACTTGAGAGAGAATTGGTGGAAGCACCAATCGGTAAGCTACCTTCCCAACACGATCCAATATTTCGAAAGGACCGATATATCTAGGGCTCAACTTTCCCTTCTTTCCAAATCTCAGGACCCTCTTCCAGGGAGATATTCGTAAGAACACTTTATCACCCACTTCAAACTCTAAGTCTTTTCTTCGGTTGTCGGCATAACTTTTTTGTCGACTTTGAGCTACTCTTATGTGTTGTTGAATAGATCTGACCTTTTCTGCCATCTCATCAACAAGATCAGGTCCTAATAGCTTTCTTTCCCCAACTTCATCCCAGCAAGTTGGAGTCCTGCATTTCTTTCGAAAGAGAGCTTCATAAGGCGCCATCTGAATACTGGAGATAAAGCTATTATTATAAGAAAATTCCACCAAAGGCAGGTGTTGAGCCCAACCACCTTTGAAATCCATAGTGGAAGCTCTCAACATATCTTCTAGAGTTTGAATTTTCCTCTCAGACTGACCGTCTATTTGAGGATGATAAGCAGTGCGGAAACTCAACTCTGTATCTAGAGTATGCTGAAGACTTCGCGAGAACTTTGAGGTAAACCTCGGATCCCAATCAGATATAATGGAAAGTGTTACTCCATGCAATCTTACCACTTCCTGTACATATATCCTTGCAAGCTGATCAAGAGAAAAATCTTCTCTAATAGCAATGAAGTGTGCTGACTTCGTAAGACAATCAACTATAACCCAGATAGCATTATTGCCTTTGGATGTTTTAGGAAGTCCGGTGACAAAGTCCATAGTGATGTTTTCCCATTTCCATTTGGGCATGGGTAATAGTTGTAACATTCCCTTAGACTTCTGTCTCACAGCTTTAACTTGCTGACAAACCATGCATCGAGAGACATATTCAGCAACATATCTTTTCATGCCATCCCACAAGAATTACTCTTTCAGGTCCCTATACATCTTCATTATTCCAGGATGAATAGAGAATGAAGAACTATGAGCCTCATCCAGCAGCTCCTTCTTTAATTCGGGGATGGGAGGAACACAAACCCGATTCCTGAACTTTATTATCCCATCACAATCAAGGTTGAATTCAAGAACATTTCTCACCTTTTTTTGTAACTTGACATCTTCTTTCTGTGCCTCTTTAATCTTCACAAGTATAGATGGTTGAACATTCATTTGAGAAAGATATGATTTTTCTCGTTTCATTATAATTCCAAGACCCATCCTTTGTAAATCCATAAATATAGGATCTTTTGTGATCCTCATCATGGATAAGCTAGCATGGTCTTGTCGACTTAATGCATCTTCCACCTTGTTTTCTTTCCCAGGGTGGTAATGAATTGAGTAGTCGTAATCCTTAATCAGATCCAACCATCTTCTTTGGCGCATATTCAGATCCTTTTGTGTGAAAATATACTTTAAACTTTTATGATCAGTATAAATGTCACACCTTTCTCCATAAAGATAATGCCTCCAAATCTTTAATGCAAAGATTACCGCAGCTAACTCCAAATCATGAGTTGGGTAATTTTGCTCATGTTTTTTCAACTATCGTGAGGCATAAGCTATCACCATGTCATTTTGAAAAAGAAAACACCCCAATCCCTTCTTGGATGCATCACTATAGATCACAAACCTTTCTCCACTACAAGGCAGTGTGAGCACAGGTGCACTGGATAACCTTCTTTTCAACTCCTTGAAATTATCTTCACATTCATCTGTCCAAACAAACTTAACTCCTTTCCAAATCAACTTGGTGAGTGGATTAGATAATCGTGAAAAATATTTCACAAAATGTCGATAATATCCAGCCAAACCAAGAAAACTTTGGATCTCGATTACTGTTATTGGTCTCATCCATCTTTGGATAACCTCTATTTTTGCTGGATCCACAGATATCCCCTCTTTTGAGATTATGTGACCCAAAAATACAACTTTTTGAAGCCAAAATTCACACTTGGTAAATTTGTCATAAAGCTTATCCTTTCTTAGGGTCTTTAATACAATTCTCAAGTGATATTCATGTTCTTCCTTGCCCTTTGAATAGACAAGAATATCATCTATAAAGACTACCACAAACTGATCAAGATAGTCTCTAAAGACTCTATTCATCAGATCCATGAAGATAGCAGGGGAATTAGTAAGACCAAATGGCATCACTATAAATTCATAGCGTCCATACCTTGAAGGGAAAGTTGTCTTTGGTATATCCTCCCTTTTGACCCTGAATTGATGATACACTGAATTAAGATCAATCTTGGAAAAGTATTGAGCTCTGCGAAGTTGGTCAAATAGGTCATCAATGCGTGGGAGAGGATATTTGTTCTTGACAGTGATCTTGTTAAGTTCTCAATAATCAATATAGAGTCTCATTGATCCATATTTCTTCTTAACAAACAGAACAAGTGCTCCCCAAGGTGACGCACTAGGGCGTATAAATCCTTTATCATGATTCCCTTGGGGTTGCTTCTTCAATTCCTGCAACTCAATTGGGGCCATTCTATAAGGTGTCTTTGAAATAGGCAAAGCACCCGGTACGAGTTCTATTGAAAACTCAACTTCACGATTTGGTGGAAGACTCGGTAATTCCTCTGGAAAGAAATCATCAAACTCTCGTATAATGGGTATATTCTTAATGAAACAACTAAAGAAGAGAGAGTAGAAGAAGAATGGAACTTGAAGAAAATGGTAGAAGGTATTACCTCTTTCTCGAAGTGCCTCCTTTAAACTTTCTCTTAAGGCACTAGAGTTAGTCTTTTGATAAGACCAGTACCTCTAGTAGGTTTCTGAGGAAGTGGGAAGTGAAATGGGCAGGGGTCGACCGAGCTTGAAGGCTCAAATTGGTGTGAGGAAGAGAGGGAGGAGGTTCCCTTTTATAAGGGAGGAGAGGGGCACCTTTGGAAAGTGTGGAAATATTATTTTATTATAAACTTATCTTCGGTTTAAAAGGGTCCAAAAATCATTAAAGATGAAGATTAGATGACTCATGGTCGAAATAAAATCATCCAATCAGAATTGGATATGTTTTGGAAAATATTTTAATCATTATAATCTTAGTTATTTAAATCATTTATTAATGAGGTGAATACTTCATCGTTATTGTGTCATAAATAATTTAATTTATTTGGTGTCTAAAAATTATAAAAAAAATATAATTATGTAGGAAATATTTTTAGATTTCCAATTAATATTTATAGTCAAAAATATAATTTATATAAACCCTTATAAAAATTAATTACTAAAAGATTTTTGTTAATGTCAATTTTGTCTTTACATTAAATTAATTAATCCAAATTGTCATTGTCACTACCAAGTGGATTAATGGGGTCCCAAAATCGCCCAAGGATGCTCATGGTCATCCAATACTCATCCAATAAGGTTAGGACAAGTGTCAAGGTAATTTTGAATTATTATAATATTCTTTTAACCTTGAATTACCTTATATACCTTTAACCATAGTAAATAAATAAAATTTACCGTAGTTACTATTCATAATATCAAAAAAATAAAATTAACCTATTAACATAATTTGGACCCACTGATTCCAAATATGGAATCCATTTTTCAAAATTCAAAACATAGAATTTGCAGTAATTAATTTAAAATTAATCCCATTGTTAAGCAAATAGGTTTTAAAAGTTAAAACATTGCCAAATATTGAAATGTTTTTACCTATGAATTCAATGTAAAATTAATGCTAATGACATAAATTATATTAAATGGTAAAAATATATTCTATTTATACTTTAAAAACAATCAATATTATAATTTAACCATATAAAGTATTGCGATGAAAAAATTTGTTTTTAATTAAAATATAGCGTGTTTTTACTATTCATTAAAATATGAAAGTTATCAGAATAATATGAAAATTTTATCCAAAGTAAATTTTTATATCCTGATTCTAAATAAGAATTTTATTTTGTCAAATTGAACTTATAAACTTTTAAAAAACTAGATTTAATGTGGGTGCGGCATTAAAAGGTGGTAAAACTGCATTTTTTGAAAAATACTTCTTTTATCCAAAAAAAAAACTGATTTTGTTTTCATACCTCATTCTAGAAAATGTATAAGATGAATTAAAATGTTATAAAATTCAAAATTCATTTAATAATATTCATAACGGCTAATATTATAATATATCGTGGTTTAGTGAAACTCGGTATTGCATACGACGCAAGCTATCGAGGAAGGTCGCGGTTGCGTGTAAAGTAAGCCAAGCTAGTGTTGTGTGTAGTGAAAGATTCCTTTGATGATTTATATAACATAAAAACAAAATATTTCTCATAAAAGTCTCGGGTGTAACATATTTGATATCCTTTTGATGTTTTGAAACCATTTTGGTGTGTTTTTTCTTAACATTGTGTGTTTTTAGATGCCCATATTTTTTAAATAAAAAGGATTTTTGGTTGATTTATTTATAGAGGAAATATGTGATCCACCAAGGGTGAATTTTTAAGGACATCTTGGATTGGTTTTCAAGAATTAACCTTGATGAAGGATTATTTCAAAGTTTATTTGCAGAAAATTGTGACTTTAAAAGAAAATATCTTTTGGTATGTGTGTTTTGTTCCCTATTTTAGGGATTGATGTTAACACAGATTTGGATTGTATTTTTTATTTTATTATTGAGAAGGAATAATTTGTGTTGTGTTTGAGGAATTTATTATTGATTTCCATGCCTTGTGTTGTTGTTTTACCGAGAATGGTCGAAATAATTTCTTTAGTATCAGTACCCACCTAGACTCCGAGTGGAGTGGTGGATGAGAATCCATCCTTATGAAAGAATTTGAGTGTTGGATTGCTGGATTTATCTATGTTTTTTTGGAATCAATGACACCTTCCCTTTTTTGAGTTTTTTCCTTGAGTGATATTTCAGTAGTGTTGTATTGGGAATCCTTTCATTTTATGGTTGTGATGTCAGTTATGGATCTTCGACTATTTTGGTTGCTTCTTTTTTATCTTTTACCTTCCTTGGTAGTTGCCTTGAGGATGGTCCCCTTTTTAGATTCTTGTGGGATGGTTAGATCATTCTCTTATGGCATGACTTGTTTGTTGAGGAATGTTTTCCTCCACTCTTGCACTCATGGGTGTTGTGTGGTTAGTTGTGAGTTCCATTTCTTTTGATCCTCGCTATTTGGGAAATCCATTCTTGAGGAATTTTTTCATGACTGTTCTTTAGTTGACCCATTGGGGTTCAAGGCATTTTGGACATGAGAGAGGCCTTGGGGGAATGATTGGTTAACCAGGGTATTCAGTTTACCAGTTGAGTTTGGTATACTAGCTGGTGTTTAGATGTAGCTTCTTAGGGTTCACCATGTGGAGGAAACGCTTTTATAGACCCTAGGTTGTCCATGAGTGTCATGACCTAGGTTGAGATATCATGTCGCTATTTTTAGGCTACTTGTGGTTGTTCTTTACCTATTGGGTTTGGGATAACGTTTGGTTGAGAGAGAGTTTCTCCTGTGGTTTCATTGTTTCTTGAGGATGTGTCTCCTAGTAGTTTTCCTTTATGCCACCATTTTATAACAACTCTAAATGGTGGGGATACCATGTTAGGTATCCCGTGATTTTTAAGGATTCTAGATCAGGATTCCTTTTAGTTTGTGCGTGGAAATTTCAATGCCTCATAGATCAAGCACACCCACCTCCACCAAGTGGTGATTTCCCTTTCCTTGTACTTATAAAAACATAATCTATAATGTTTGAAGGCAAAGATAGGGTGTGATATAAATATCCCATTATGGTCTTACTAAGTGTTCCATATGCAAATCCATAAAAAATAATTTATGATTTCAATTTAAATAAAAAATTTCATTAAAATTAATTTACATATTCTTAAACAAAAACATGATTTGAAATCAAGGAGATGGAAGATATGTCAAAAAATTCTTAAATGAAAATTATATATATATATATATAATTTATATAAAATAACTTTCATGCATAAAATATTTTTATAAACAATGGAATGTATAATAAATATAAAACAAAGTGCCATGGTCATATGCCCTAAGTTACATTAGTTTTTGGATATAGGATCCTCAAACTTCCCAATAATCAAGTGTGGATCAAGTATGTGTTCCCACATAACAATGCTTGTGCCAATGGATCTGGTCTATCGGCATCCCATCAGGGAAAAATCATGTCAAACAAGGTTTAGTTAGAGTTTTCAATGTTATCCCAATTCTAGGACGTCAAAATCTTAGTGTTCTATTCTCAATAACCCACTAACTACTTATCCTCACATGTTATTCAACTAATAAATCAATAAATCATAGGGAAATTATATCAAATTCATACCCCTAAAACCATATTTATTTTTAATCCAATTTTATCAAGAATTAATATCAAATTATATCTCATTTAAATCCATTCCTTTTCTCAAAATCTACCCAAAACTTTTAATTCCATTGAAATTTGAGTTTTTCATGATTTACATACCCTTTTTATATGAAACATCAAATCATCTCAAATCAAGGTTTTTTTAAATCACGTGAAGACCAATTTCAATTAAATAAATATATTTAGGGTTTAAATTATAGTGCAAACCATTGTGAAACCACCTACCTTTAATAATGCAATCAAAGCAACACCACTAATGGGAACTACCAAAAAATATTGAAGGAAAAATAGATCATAAAATCGAACCTATAAACAAGATTAATCGAATCAAAAATATAATACATAAAAAAAGTTAGGATTCAACACTCTCAAAATTAGAGATAAATAAGGGATAGGGAGAACCAAAACCAAGGGAGATAAAAACATACTGGGGAGGGATAATGACCTTAAATCTGTACTTCAATTCAGAAGAGAAGAGGTTGTAGGAGTCAATAAATCCTATATAAGGTCTCAAAAAGATAAGAAATAATTTTAGAGTAAAATGGGAGTATTTAGAAATCTTAAATTGGGGGGGGGGGGGGTCTAAATATTTTTAACTAAAATTTTAGGGTATTAAAAACATGTGTACATGGTTTATTGGTTGGGATGCATGGTTAGTAGTAATTTTTCTCCCTAATAGGGCGCCCTTACTGGGATTCTAGATGGGGTGCATGATTTGGCCACATGGTTAGTCTAACCATGTGATAACCATGAAAACCACCATTATCCATGAGCGTATGGTTTGGAGGGGTGGTCGTATAGTTTGGAAATACCATGCACCCCCTTTCAGTGCACCAACATAGACAACATGGTTTGCTAATCCAAACTGCATAGTTTTCCCTAATCATACGCCAAACATGAAAAACTCTAAAAACCTTCAATATTTTTCAAAAGTCACAAAAAATAAACTAAGTCAGTCCCAAAAAAATAGAGATCAAAACAAGGTTTAATTACCCAAAAATATGGGACAGAATATTACAATGTATGTATGTATGTATGTATGTATGTATGTATGTATGTATGTATGTATGTATGTATGTATGTATGTATGTTAGTTTGTTTTTATGTATGTATGTGTGTATGGATGGATGGATTTATGTATTTATGTATGTATGTATTAATGAATTAATGTATGTATGTATCTATGCATGCATGTATGTATGTTTGCATGTATGCATGTATGTATGTATGTATGCATGCATGTATTTGTGTGTGTGTGTGTGCATGTATGTATGTATGTATTTATATATGAATCTATGTAGGTATGTACAAACATATATCAATATGTATATATGTATGTATATATGATTGTATGTATGTATGTGTGTATGTAAGTATGAATGAATGTATATATGTATTTCTTATTATATAGAAGTATGTATTCATTTATGTACATATATTTGTATATACATATATGTGTATGTACAAATATATATATATATACATATATATATATATATATATATGTATGTATGTTTGTATGTACATGTAACATCCCAACCCAAACCACTGGGTCTGATTCAGAGTTCCGCATGACCTCTTGTGCACCTCCCCATACACAATAGGCTACTGATTAGCAGTAAGGGTCTTCTTCTCTTAGTGGAGAGACTATACCCTTAGAACCATATCATATGACCAATAATAAACAATAAACAATATAATAAATAATCATTGTTAACGTGTTGAAACTAATAAATTGCATACATGTCGTATAAATAAGATTAGCTCCTAATGTTGAAATCTTATCTAGCATGTTAAGTAGCATGTAAATAAATACATAGTAAAAAAAGCAGGGGTCATCCATAAGCTTTCCCAACCCACCACCTACTTCATTTTCCCCATATTATTATCCCGTCGTTGGTATCTTTCCCTTTACTGGTCCCCTCATGAAATCTACAAGTACATTGAGTTTCGCGAGTCGAGTGTGTGTATAAGACTCAATAGAACACCACCAATGTTTCCTCAACCTACTGTACTCAAGTATAAAAAGTTTATTATATAAAATAATAAAATCATACTGATCATGAACATACAATCCAAAACTGAGTTGTCATACGCTGACCTTTCCGCTGCAAACCCTCGGTCATGCCTTTATTGCCTCCATGTCAGTAGGATAATAGAAGGTGTAAAAAGTAACCCAATATTTCCACAAGATAGTAAATCAGGAGATTGGATACCTCATGAAGTCATGTGTAAAAACTACCTAGTGTTTTCTAGTATGTCATTCAACCAAATATCCTCTAGTGATAAACCAGGCTAACTCAAGAGCAAGGCACTAAATGCATACTAGGATACCTCAAGTTCATCCTCTCCACAATAATTATGGCATCCTCATAGCTCTACCATATGCTTAGGTTCCTTATCACCAGTGGCATAATTCAAGCACATTCACCCTCTAAGGGATGCACATTTCACTATGTTCCACCTATCTCATGTTCCTAACACAACCTCCAAGGAAATAGTAAGACACATCACAGGTTAAATGATGATAAAAAACATAACATCATGAGAGAAATAATTTCACCAAGCCAACATATGAACCAAACATCAATCATGGAATCCATTTATTCTAACTAGTCTAATGGAACCAATATCATATAGGGTCTCATGGGATACACACTCAACTATATATGAACATAATCAAGCATGGTCATTAATTATGCCAACAAAAATTATAACATCAAAACATGTGAAAACAAAATCCCAACATGGTTAGAGACTTCCTAACTCAAATTAATCGATGTTAATGGAAAGGATAAACTACTCAGTGTGGTTTGAAATCTATATTTGAAACATTAATAGTCAGGAACACCGTCTCATGGTTCTTATTATCATAGATTCCAACACCTCAATCCTCAAGGTTTGTTAAAGGATCCTAGAACCAAAACTGCCTATTTTATTTCAAGAAAAAATATAATATTACATGTAATGATACTTTCAATATCATAAATAATTTTTGAATTATCTTTTCCTGTCAATCCATGTTCTCAAAATATTCTCCACAATAATGATTTTAAAAAAACTTTTATAATATTTAAACCTCTCTAGTTTAATATAATATTTATGTGGTAGTCCATTAATAATTATTCAATGATACACCAAATAATTATCCTATAAATTTTTTTCATAATAATCCTCTCATAATTTTTCATAAATTATACTTTGATAAATTGATATAATTATCTTTTGATAATCCTTATAATTATCCTTTGAAAAAAATAAAATTATTATCTTTTTGTAATTTAAATAATTATCCTTTGATAATTCAAAGAAATTATCATTTGTAAATTTAAATTAATTATACCTTGATAATTCCATGAAATTATCATTTATTAAAATTATCATTTGATAATTTGTATAGATTATATCCTACAAATAAACCGGTGTCATTATCCTTGGGTAATTAGTTATAATTATCCCTGATAATTCTATAGTAATTATATTTTGATAACCCTTATAAATTATCCATGAAAAGTATATATAATTATCATTTGATAATTCTTTACCTTAATTTTAATAATTTACACAATTATTTTTTGAAAATCTTCCAAAATTATCTTTGTCAAAATCATGCTATTTTTATTTGGAAATTTTCAAAATTAACCCTATATAATTTTGGTTTATCATTCCATTTAAATTATCTTTCTTTATAATTTTGAACTAGGAAGGAATAGATATAAAATATAATAATACAAAAATAAAAACCAAATTTGTCATCAAGAGGCCACCCATAAAGAAAAGAAATACGGGGTTTCTTTACTGTGCCAAAGAATGAAACTAAACCAAAAGAGGTCGTTCAATCGATTATAAGGGGGTCTCAGGTTTTCTTGGATTCAATAGAAACAACCAAGAAAAAAGGTTGGTTATACTATATGAATCCCCACCACATATGTGACTATCTTCCCAAAGAAAAAAATTAAAACCCTGTTTTAAATCCACAATTCAACCTAAAATTGAATTCAGAGTCATTAATATCACTCATTTAATGATTTGTTGAATTTATCAGGTCAATGCATTTTAAAATCTAAGATTTGGATAAAATCATGTGAAATAATAGATTTTTTTAGGTTTGTGTCGAGGTGGTGAATAGTAATAATTGAATTTAATAATTAAGTTAAAAATAATATAATACAAATATTAAAAAAATCTTTAAGAGTGATTTAACCAAACACCAAATGCACACAAATGTTATATCACACCTAGGATGAACCTTGTATTCTAGACCAAACGATGATATCAGATTTCATATATAAGAAACTTTTTAGGATATATTTTATTATTTTTGAAAAAATAACTCATTCATAATATAATATATTTACCCTCATGTGTGATATAACTAAACACCCAGTGTGCACAATTATTATATTGTAGCTAAGGTAAATCCGACATTCTATATTTAATGGATGTATCATATTTCCAATTCAAGACATTGTTTGGGATATATTCCATTATTTCAGAAAAAAAATTTCCACATGACAATATAGAATAATTTTTTTTATTATATCATCACCAAGGCTCTACGGGCCTCAGAATCTTACATCAAATTTCATTATTTTAACAATACTTTTACCCTTAAATGAAGAACATGAGAATAAATCATTTATAAAGTGATTTTTTGTTGAAAATTTCCATATTTCTCTTTAAAACACTCATAAATTATTCAAAAAGGTGGTTTTATTATCATTAAATATTGATGATATTACATGTCTCCCCTATATCGAATTCTTATAACCGAGAAGTTACTCTAGTGGTCTTTCTTGATATAATCAGGCCACTGAGCTTGAACCTGAGACTCACACTCCCATGTCTCCTCTTAGATGCATCCATGCCACCTTCGAATTTGGAAAATTCGTATTCTATTCCCTTTTAGATCATTCTCACTCATGTAAAAAATCTACATTGGATTCCCCTTGTAAGATTCATTAGGATCCAACTCCATATCCTCACAGTTGATGAAATTCATTGGATCATCCACGTATCTCTGGAGCTATGACACATGAAACACATATTGCATACCTAAGTAGTGATAAATAAGATCTAGATGATATGCTAACATCCCAACCCATTCTATGATCATTAAGGGCCCTAAAAACCATGGTATTAGTTTTCCTTGATTCCTAATACATCGATGGTGTAACACCCCGACCCCAGTTACCCAGAGTCGGTGCATTATTTTAATACATTGGCATGATTACAAGGAATCAAGTCCTGATGTACTGATCAGTTTAGAAGTCTTGGAAAATAGATTACATACATGAATGTTACATTACATACAAAACAACATAAATAATCCTTTATGAATGCCATTATTCCCTTGGCTTAACCCAACATATCAATAACAATAAACTTCTTGGAATCCTTGGAAAATAAAACATAGAAAGGGCTGAGCTAAAATGCTCAATAAGGGTAAGCAATACAATATAAACTTTCCAAAATAATCATAAACAATTAAGGAAATGTATAAAATTAAAACAAAAGCCTTTTAAACTTGAACTTCAGCATAATATGGCAGAAATAAAATGAAATAATTCCATTTAATTATTCACATGGATATTCTACTAATTGAATAATCACATGTAATATTAATAACCACTTTCATAACGATGGAATGCATAATGCCGAACTTTAATTTCTGGGTCAAGGACTCGTGTCAAGACCTAAGGGATAACTGTAACTGAAACCCAACCCAGAGAGCCTCTGTAACTGGACTCCAACCCGGAGTTACTCTAATAACCGTACACCAACCCGGAGTGCCTCTAATAACCAGACACCAACCCGGAGTGCCTCTAATAACCGGACCCCAACCCGGAGTGCCTCTAGTAACCGAACACCAACCCAGAGTGCCTTTACTAACCAGACACCAACCCGGAGTGCCTCTAATAACCGGACACCAACCTGGAGGGTCTGCTATAACCGGTCCCCAACCTGAAACTTACTAGTCCAACACATTCATCTTAAGAATAGGATTAAATATAACATAAACATTCATTTTAAAACTAGCATACAAAATGCCAAAAAATTAATCATAAGCCATTAATGGCATAAAAATGACTCATCCATAGACAAACATATCACAAAACCTTAAATAAAATATGGAAGATTTGTATCATAATAAATCAACTTCAAACAAGTGTAAAATTTATCAAAGGATGTTGACATAGATGAAATCAAAACTATTTGAGAGAAATATCTCTTTTTTTAAATCATTTAAAAGTCACATAATTATAAAAGAAAACATTTACTTTGAAAATATTATTATAATATTGTAAGGGAAGATTCAAAGATTTTATAATGGTGGAAAATAGCTGCACCCACCATATAAGTTAAAAAAACATTCTTACCTTAATTTTGTCGAAAAGGTTAAAAAGGACCTTGTTTGGAAAACGACGGAAAGATTTATTTAGAAACCTCTTATAAAAAGTAAAACACAGGTATAAATGACTTTAACCCATATTCTATAAAATAGTAAGAATAATTTGAAATACATTTTTAATAAACATTGATGTGGATGATAAAGAGGTCCTAGTATATAATTACATATAAACAACCTCGGATAATGAAGAGATTGTGAAATAAACCCTTACTAATTTGGTAACTTACGAAACATAAAACCCATGAAAGAGGTATCATAAAATGAATATGTAAATACAAATAAATTAAAGTTTATTATACAAATAATAAAATTATGGGTAGTAAATACACCACACAAAAGGTAATAGTGCCAATATGGCATGAATCTCACGGGAATAAGGAATGAGATGAAAACCTCTTACCTTGCACTTTCCTTTAATCAAGGGTGCGTTTAGCCTCCTATATGAAGACTATAGTATGTTATTAAATTATACCAGAACCATATTATTATTTATGATATCATACATTATTCATTTATGACTTTATACTACCCATTTAATAAAAATTTCCATGTTATATTAATATTTCAGGTAATAATCGCTTTCTTTATCGTACGTCTTTTAACTTGTTACTCTTGATTGTGTCACTTAGATCATGATTTAAATACTTAAAAAATATAAAACATGATTTATTTATCATATATATTTGAATAAAAAAATTTATAATAGATGTGTATATGAAAAGAAAAACACTGTTTATGGAGATGGTAGTCCGTACATACGCATAAATGTTGTTTCCGTTTTCATATAGTATTGAACAAAAGTAAGTGAATAAGATATATGTAAGTAAATAAATAATTATATATATAAATATATATATATATATATCTCCAATAGCATAATTATTCCATATATTACATACTTATTAGTAATATATATTTTTATAATCGTCGGTGAATAGTGAACTTGGAAATGAATCTCATCGCGTCGTGGGGACGGTAATCCGTACGTACGCACGAGCGAAAATATCATTATTTTGATATTAATATAACATATAATTGGATGGTATATAATATATAAATAATAATTATCATGTTATATTTATTATTTACATCAAATACACATCATTATTATACCCATCCAAATAATAATGTATTGAATAACAATTACACCACGACATGGAGAGGGTAAGCCGTACGTACGCACATATGGTGACTTGTCATTCAAAGGGTGGATAGAATAATGAATTTGGATGTACCATAATTATAATAACATCATTGTATGTATAATATACTGGAGTTATTATTTTATAATGGGAACAACAAAGAAAAAGGAAGTGGAAGAAGAAAGGAACTTGAAAGAGGGTGGTGAAATTATTACCTCTTCTTCAGGCTCTTCCTTTTGATTTGATCAAAAGGGCTCCTTAGGTTAAATTTATGATAAAAATAAGGCCTCTAGGATGAAGGTAGGATATTTTATAGGGTATTTGGGCAGGTTTTGGCCGAGCCAAATGGCTTAGAAGGTGTGAATTAGAGAGAAGGGGGAGTGCCCTTTTATAAGAGGGGTGAGGGGCACCTTAGGAAAAACTTAAAATATTATTTTATAATAAATTAATATTCGGTTTATAATGGCTCCAAAGTTGATTATATAAAGTCTAAGGTGGGGATAGGTCTAAAACAACTCAACCAATAGGTTTTAGACAAGTTTAGGTTACCATTTTATCCTTATCCTTTAGATTTAACTCTAAGTTAAATAATTTAACTTTTACCGTGTATTCTTGTATTCTTACACTATATGGTTAATAAACTTACTATATACTGTCAATAGAACCCTAATTAGTTCTTTAATGTCATATATATTATTATATAAGTATTTTTGCCGAAACTTAGATTTTTAGGACCATTATATCAATTAATAATATAATATATTTTTTAAAAACTATTTTATGTCAATTTTGACACTACTTGGTATTTGTTTTTTGTTAAAATGATAACAATATGATTACTTAAAAAAACATACATTGAATCAATCCTAAAATGTCATATTCACCTATAAAATTCGTGTATATCATAAAAACTTTGAAATTATATTTATTTTAATATTTATAATACCATTTATTTGATTATTTCATGAATAAGGTAATTACTGCATCATCATTGTGTCCTAAATAAATTTATTTAATTAATTTCTAGAAATTATAAATAAAATACCATGATGTATAAAATATTTTTAGATTTCTAATGAATATTTATAATCGAATTTATCTTATGTAAAACCCCATATTAAAAATGTTTTAGTTATTAAACATTGATTTTAACTCTTTTAACTCTTCTTTGAATTAAATAATAATAAATGTCCTAATCTAATACAAGTGGACCTAAATTATAATATTTTATTCCTAAGGTTGTTTTTTTCAAGATAAACTTGTCCATTAGAATTAGGATATGTGTGACGGTAATATTAATATCATTTTTACCCTTAATTACCCTATTTACTTTTAACCGTAGTAAATAAAAGTAAAAAGTTACTATTCACAAAAACTTATTTTCAGCTCATTAAACCACATTTTACTAATTTATATTAACCATTTCTGTCAGATTTTTGAAATTCAGCTCACAGAAGGCGTAAAATTAAGTTTTATGTGAATTTGCAAAAGCTCCTAGGAGGTGGGTAAAAGACGGTGAAAAGTTCAATGAAATTTTTATATATCTAAAATTATTATAAACTGAATCCAATGAATTAAATTGAAATTATATAGGTATTATGTATCTAGTTTGAAATTAAATAATCTAAATAAAATAAATAATTATTTAAATAAAAATTCCGTTTTAAACTATAACTCAGTGTTTTTCACTATTCATCAAAAATTAAAAGTTTTCAGAAAAATACAAAAAATTCACCCTAAGATAATTTCAATATTCCAAATCAAAAAATGAAGTCAATTTTGAAAGATAAAATGTATAAAATTTCAAAAAGTGGGTATTACAATTCATAATGGCTAGTTTGATTGGTTGTGGTGTGTGTTAGAACTCGAAGTTGCGTACAACACACGCTACTGTATTATTCAAAGAGAAGCGTACCATGGAAGCTTGGTGTGTTAAATTCTCCCCTCCTTCAATAAATTGCATCCTCAAAATTTATGCTCGGTATTGGAAACTTGGGGTTGACATTTAAAAATATCTTAGTTGAAATCCCACATCGAAAAATGGATTAATGAGGCCTCTATTCAAAATAAAGAGTGGTAAGTATAAAGGTTACCGAAAATAACACATACTAGGGTTCCATGTAGGAAAATATGGATATGTAAGAGAAATTTAACCATCAATATCTGATGGAGAGTGGTAGAGAACATGGCTATGAAAAGTCCAACAATCACAAAGCCATAAATTACTGATGATATAAGGTACCATCTAGGACAACATTTTTGTTCTAAGTTCCTTTTATTAATGTTGAGGAATTTATTTATGAGATTGGATAAGATCATAAAGAGATATAATTACTTTATAATTATATTTTTATCCATTAATAAATTTCTACCACAAACTCATCTTTCACCCCAAAACATAATACAACTCAAAAATAATCTATTTATCCTAATCGTATAGGGTGACAAATATAATGAATTTATAATTCACATATCAGACCCTTTAAAAAAAGAAATTACATTATACCATCCAGGAACTTCACATAGTCCAGTGGTAGGCAATAAATACCAATCACACTATGGTTGTGGGTTCGATTCCTGCAGCTTTGTCCGACGCGACGGGTTGTCACACGGTCTGCGTGTTGTCCTTTTATAAAAATCCAAAAATACCCTTTCAAACTTAATCTATTCCAACCTTTAAACTTATCCAAAATACTACTATCCAAACTCACAGTCCAAAATTTATAAGGAAGTTTAACACAATGAAGATCCTTTTTCCATGTAATAACATGTGAACACCTTCACCATGTATTATTTTACAACATGGTAACATCCTGAATTACCATAAAACCTTATTGATTACATTCATGCTCCCTTATTCTTTATGGAATACTGGATATATTCCTTCTATCCAAAAATTTTGTAAACTCCAATGATGAAAAATCATTAATCATTTTCAAGGTAGTCAAGAATATCCAATATAATTCATCCAAATCAATCTTGTATTATTCCAAAATCACTACCTTAGTATCAAAACCATATTATGGTTTATCTTTCTCTCAGCCATATATTTTCCAAAAAATTAACCTGCTATTGAGTCACTTTTCTTGGTTCCACACAATCTCAAGTCCTTAATAAAATAGTAATGTAGTACAATCCTTATATACTTAATAATTATTATAACCAGTACATTATTGATACAACACTCAAATGAAATAATCCTTTAATAACAACATAAGAACACTAGTCATTCTTCTTCATCTGAGGTAGTATCATAACTTTATTATTATCAAATAGCATCATTTGGGGAATACTATGATGATTTTGAAATTGGTTTGCATAGTGTCCCAACTCTTTGCAGATTAATCATTGTACATTTGAAACCTTTTTCTTACACTTGCAGTCACGTACTTGGTGTCCTTCTTCTCCACACTTATAACATACTCCCATTCCCTTCAAGAATTTTCCAAGGTCATTCTTTCCACAGTTATCACATATGGAAAACCCTTCTTTACCTTCTTCCCTTTATCTGTCCTTCTCTCTACCGTCCTTTTCTTCTCTGGCTTCCCTTCAAAGACATAGGACTCTGAGAATTCTTTACTTATCTTATCAACACATGATACTATTTCTTCATATGATGATAATACATGGGAGACTATTTCCCTTATAAATTCTGTATTTGGACCATGAAGGATATGATCCTTCTTAATCTTTGGATCATGTGTATTGATAGAGTTCTCATTCCTTCTATTGGGCGCCATTTCTAAACAATGGTATACACTAGATTAGTTTATGAATAGTAATACCTAATCCTGAACATGTAAAAAACTTAAGATAAATTAAACAGTTTATGGATATAATCCATAATCATAAAAATGTTTTCTTTGAGTAATTATATACTCATAATCCCTTCATAATGGTTTGTAAAGAAAATGAGAATTATCCTAAGCATATCCCCCGGGAGTGTCATAACCAAGAGTGCAGCAAGGCCCGTTGTCATGCACGAGTTCCCGTTCGAGTCTAGCTCAAAGTGTTGTTTTCGGGTTTTACCCCTAGGTACATCTGTGCCAGAGCCACCTCTACCTGCTCGCATCCAGATATGGATGTATTTGCTTGGAAAACTCACAAAATATCTACATTACCAAAATTCTAGGAAGTTCTTCTTTACTAATCCTCAAAGTCTATCTTAGGGTAATGTGATCTAATTAGAGTTTATCTAAGTCTAGTTTCCAAGGATATTGCTAAACATCCTCTGATAACAACTGTAACACCCCGACCCCAGTTACCTAGATTCGGTGCATTATTTTAAAACATTGGCATGATTACAAGGAATCAAGTCTTGAAGGACTGATCAGTTTATCAGTCTTAGAAAATAGATTACATACATGAATGTTACATTACATACAAAAAAACATAAATAATCCTTTATGAACGCCATTATTTCCTTGGATTAACCCAACATATCAATCACAATACACTTCTTGGAATCCTAGGAAAATAAAACATAGAAAGGGGGAGCTCAAATGCTCAATAAGGGTAAGCAATACAGTGGAAACATTCAAAAATAAGCATAAACATTTAAGGAAATGTATAAAACTAAAACAAAAGCCTTTTAAACTTGAACTTCAGCATAATATGGCAGAAATAAAATGAAATAATTCCATTTAATTATTCACATGTATATTCTACTAATGAAATAATCACATGCAATATCAATAACCACTTTCATAATGATGGAATGCATAATGTTGAACTTTAATTTCTGTGTCAAGGCCTCGTGCCAAGACCTAAGGGATAACTATAACCGGAACCCAACCAGGAGAGCCTCTGTAACCGGTCCCCAACCCAGAACTTACTAGTCTAACATATTCATCTTAAGAAGAGGAAGAAATATAACATAAACATTCGTATTAAAACTAGCATACAAAATGACAAAACATTAATCATAAGCCATTAATGGCATAAAAATGAATCAGAAATAGTCAATCATATCAAAAAACCTTAAATACAAAATGGAATATTTGTATCATAATAAATCAACTTCAAACAAGTGTAAAATTTATCAAAGTATGTTGACATAGATGAAATCAAAACTATTTGAGAGAAATATCTCTTTTTTTAAATCATTTAAAAGTCACATAATTATAAAAGAAAACATTTAATTTGAAAATATGTTTATAAGTGTGTAAGGGAAGCTTCAAAGATTTTTTAATGGCAGAAAATAGCTGCACCCACCGTATAAGTTAAAAAAATATTCTTACCTTAATTTTGTCGAAAAGGTTAAAAAGGACCATGTTTGGTAAACGACGGAAAGATTCCTTTAGAAACCTCTTGTAAAAAGTAAAACAAAGGTATAAATGACTTTAACCCATATTCTATAAAATAGTAATAATGATTTGAAATACATTTTTATGAAACATGGATGTGGATGATAAACAGGTCCCAGTAGATAATTACGTATAAACAACCTCGGATAATGACGAGATTGTGAAATAAACACTTACCAATTTGGTAACTTATGAAACATAAAGCCCATGAAATAGGTATCATACAATGAATATGTAAATGAACATAAATTAAATTTTATTACACAAATAATACAATTATGGGCAGTACATACACCACACAAAAGGTAATAGTGGCAATATGGCATAAATCGCACGGAAATAATGACTGAGATGAAAACCCCTTAACTTGCACTTTCCTTTAGTCGAGGGTACGTTTAGCCTCCTGTATGAAGACTATAGTATGTTATTAAATTATAACAGAACCATATTAATATTTATGATATCATAAATTATTCATTTATGACTTTATACTACCCATTTAAAACTAATTTCCATGTTATACTAATACTTCGGGTAATAATCGCTTTCTTTATCGTAGGTGTTTTAACTTGTCACTATTGATTGTATAAATTAGATCATGGTTTAAATACTTCCAGAATATAAAACATGATTTATTTATCATATATATTATAATATAAAAATTTATAATAGACGTATATATGAAATGGAAAACACCGTTTATGGAGACGTAGTCCGTACGTACGCATAAACGTTGTTTCTGTTTTCATATAGTATTGAACGAAAGTAAGTGAATAAGATATATGTAAGTACATAAATACTTATATATATAAATATATATATATATATATATCTAGTAGCATTATTATGTCATATATTACATACTTATTAGTAATATATATTTTTATAATCATCGATGAATGGTGAACTTGGAAATGAATCACATCGCGTCGTGGAGACGGTAATCCGTACGTACACACGAGAAAAAATATCATTCTTTTGATATTAATATAATATATAATTGGATTGTATATAATATATACAGAATACTTATCAAGTTATATTTATTATTTACATCAAATACACATCATTATTATACTCATCCAAATAATAATGTATTGAATAACAATTACACCACGACATGGAGACGGTAAGTCGTACGTACGCACGTATGGTGACTTGTCATTCAAAGGGTGGATAGAATAATTAATTTGGTTGTATAATAACTATAATAACATCACAGTCTATCTAATATACTGGATTTATTATTTTATAATGGAAACAACAAAGAAAAAGGAACTGGAAGAAGAAAGGAACTTGAAAGAGGGTGGTGAAATCATTACCTCTTCTTCGGGTTCTTCCTTTTGATTTGATCAAAAGGGCTCCTTATGTTGGATTTATGATCAAAATAATGCCTCTAGGATAAAGGGAGGATATTTTAGAGGGTATTTGGGCAGGGTTTTTCTGAGAAAAATGGCTTAGAAGGTGTGAATTACAGAGAAGGTGGAGTGCCCTTTTATAAGCGGGGTGAGGAGCACCTTAAGAAAAACATAAAATACTATTTTATAATAAATTCATATTAGGTTTATAATGGATAAAAAGTGTATTATTTAAATTATAAGGTGGTTATAGGTAGAAAAAAACTCAACCAATAGGTTTTATAAAAGTTTAGGTTACCATTTTAACCTTATCATTTAGATTTTACTCTAAGTTAAATAATTTAACTTTTACCCTTTCTTCTTGTATTCTTACACTATATGGTTAATAAACATACTATATACTGACAATCGAACCCCAATTGGTTCATTAATGTCATATATATTATTATATAAGTATTTTGGACGAACCTTAGATTTTTAGGACCATTATGTCATTTAATAATATAATATTTGTTTTAAAAACTATTTTATGTCAATTTTTACACTATTTGGTATTTGTTTTTTGTTAAAATAATAAAAACATGATTACTTAAATAAAATACATTTAATCAATACTAACATGTCATATTCACCTATAAAATTCGTTTATATCATAAAAGCTTTGAAATTATATTTATTTTAATATTTATAATACCATTTATTTGATTCTTTCATGAATAAGGTAATCATTGCATCATCATTATGTCATAAATAAATTTATTTATTTAATGTCTAAAAATTATAAATAAAATACCATGATGTAGAAAATATTTTTATCTTTCTAATGAATATTTATAATCGAATTTATCTTTTGTAAAACCCCATATTAAAAATGTTTTAGTTATTAAACTTTGATTTTAACTCTTTTAACTCTTCTTTGAATTAAATAATAATAAATGTCCTAATCTAATTCAAGTGGACCTAAATGATAATATTTTATTCCTAAGGTTTTTTTGGTCGATATAAACTTGTCAAATAGAATTAGGACATGTGTAAGGGTAATAATAATATCATTTTTACCCTTAATTACTCAATTTACTTTTAATCGTGGTAAATAAAAGTAAAAAGTTACTATTCACAAAAAAAATTATTTTAATCTCATTGAACCAAATTTTACTACTTGATATTAACCATGTCTCTCGAATTTTCGAAATTCAGCTCACAGAAGCAGTAAAATTAAGTTTTATGTGAATTTTCAAAAGCTCCTATGAGGTGGGTCAAAGACGGTGAAAAGTTCAATGAAATTTTTATATATCTAAAATTATTATAAACCGACTCCAATGAATTAAATTTAAATTATATAGGTATTATGTATATATTTTTACATTATATAATCTAAATAAAATAAATAATTATTTAAATAAAAATTCGGTTTTAAACTATAACTCAGTGTTTTTCACTATTCATCAAAAATTAAAAGTTTTCAAAAAAATACCAAAATTCACCCTAAGATAATTTCGATATTCTGAATCAAAAAATGAAGTCAATTTTGAAAGATAAAATGTATAAAATTTCAAAAAGTGTGTATTACAATTCATAACGGCTAGTTTTATTGGTTGTGGTGTGTGTTAGAACTCGAAGTTGTGTAAAACACACGCTACTATATTATTTAAAGAGAAGCGTACCATGGAATCTTGGGGTGTTGCAGATGGCCTAACTAAGGAGTCACTCTCAAGAAAACCTTATCACCCATAGTTAACTCCAATGGTATCTTCTTATGTTTGGGATATGATATATTCTTTCTCTAAGTGCTGATCAACTTCTCATGAATTATGTGTTCTCTCTCAATGGTCTCCTAAACCAAATTTGGTCCCACAACCACAACATCACTGGCCTCATGCCAATAAAATGGTGAACAACAGGGTATCCCATAGAGATCCTCGTAATGTGCCATCTGAATCGAAGCCTGGTAGTTTTTATTTTATGAAAACTAAATTGATGATATATAATCATCCAATGCTCTATTGAAATTTATAATTTTATCATCTAATATGTGTATTACCCATTTGGACAATCCATCAATCTAAGGATGGTATACTATGATCAAGCACAATAGACTCCCTCAGGACTTCTACGAGACATACCAAAAATGAAATTAAATGATTTTTTCTTAATCTAAAACAAAACTTAAAGTAACTATTTGTAATCATAAATTATCTTAGATATAGATATTTCCCAATTCCTCCACTGAGTGAGTCTATCTAATTAGTAAGATGTTTGCAAACTTCATTAGCTTATCAATAATCACCCAGACTATGTCATGACTCCTCGGGGCCCTGGGTAGTCCCATCAAAAAGTAAATCTTGATTTACACCTACTTCCACATGGGTATATTTAGTTTCTAGAGAAATACACTAGGTCATCATTTCCTAACCTTCACCCTTTGATAGGTAGGGCATCATGAGAGGAAACTAGTAATGTCTCTCTTTATCTCTGGCCACCAAAACTAACATCTGATTTCACGATAAATATTGGTAACACCAGGATGTACAAACCATATAGAGGTATGGTAATATCTAATTATCTACTCTATTATTGATTCTAGGACCACTAATATCCCATGCACTTTTATTAAATTTTCATCACTACAATACCACTCGGGTATTAGATCATCTTTGGGTAGTTGTCTAGTCATTGAAACACACTCAAGGTGTGACTCCTAACTGGTATTCACCCAATAAAAAAGGGAGTATGTGATCACTAAAGGGTTACTAGTAAAAAATACACGATCCTATGAAGTATCCACACTTTGATTAGTCAACAAGCTTATTAAGCACCAAAGATACTCCGAAGGCTACTCACCAACTTCCCACCCAGCCTATTTCTTATGGATAAGAGCATATAGACTGATGTTACCCTTCCCAAGTACATAGGAATTATCAAATACAAACATATATAGATATTAAACCCATTTCATCTATCTTAGGTTTGGGTCCCTTTCTGTGAAAATATAGTGAAGGCTCTTGTGGTCCTTGTAAACAAAAAATATCTCATCAAAGTGATAGTGTCACCAAAATTTCAAAGTGTGGACCATGGATACAATATCAAATAATCATGTGTAGGGTAGCTCTACTAATTGGTTTCTATATTAAGAGACCCATAGGATACTACCTTCTCTCCCAGCATTAGTACCACTCCTAGACCTATGCCTCATTCATTACAGTGCACTGCACAACCAATCCCAGGATAAGGGAGTGTCAGTACTAGATTTTCCCGTCAAACATATATTAATCATAAGGAAAGATTATTTAAATAGTTTGGACAACTATAATTTCTCTCCCTTATTTGTCAGTGCTATCATGGGTACTAATAGTCGAAAGAAATCCTAAATAAATTTTCATTAATATCCTTCTAGGCCCAAGATTCTTTAGATCTCGAACACCTTTTGGGAAGTTTCCACGAAATTACTATGTCTAATTTATCTAGGTCTATGAATATACCCATCTCATAAACCACGTGAACAAGTAAATTTACCACTAAAATCAAGAAGGCACACTTCGACAACTTGGAATAAATATGATGCTTCCAAATCATACTCATGGATATCTATAAGTTCCTAGCATGCTAATCTGGTGTCAATGAGTATATGAGGATGTCATCAATGGAAACCATAATGAACCAGTCAAAATATGGGTGTAAGATCATGATTCTAATATCCTTGAACACTTCTACCATGTTTTTAAGTTCAAACTACACTACTAGGTACTCATACAACCCATACCCTATCTTAAATTCCATCTTCAGAAAGTCCTCCTCTTTAACTTGCAACTGATGATAGCCCAATCAAAGATCAATATTAGAGAACCCCAAATCTCATCATAATAGAGTGAAAAGTCCATATATCCTAGGTAAGGGATATTTTTTCTTCACCATAACATGGTTAAACTATCAATAATCAATATAGAGTTGAGTAATACCATCCACCTTCTTGGATAACAACACGGGTGAACCCCATGGTGAAGTAATCAACATAATGAAGTTGTTTGGATATAATCCATCTAGATTCCCCTTGAGATAATTTTTTCCATTTGGTGCATATGATATGAGGATATAAAATTGGTCCAGACACCCAACCTATGATCAATCTCAAAATCAAATCCTCTATCAAGAGGAAGCCTTGTGAAGTTATCTAATAAGACATCCTGATCGAGATCCACAATTGGAGGAAGATTCAAGGGGGGGTTATCACCGGTCCCACTGAAAGATCCAAACCTTCCATTTATGCTACGATCATCCCAAGCATACTCAAGTATGTCCTAACCCTAACTTCTCCTAATTCCCCCTCTCTATTCATTAAAAACTTATATCCATTTGGTGTAGGGAAATGCACCCATCTATGATAGCAATAAATGTGAGCTCAAAATTTGTTCAACCAATATATACTAAGAATCACATTAAAATTCATCATCTATAGAATCATGAACTCCAAAATATGTCCATAGTCACAGATGAAAACATGGAACTCTGAGAATTTCTATAAATGATACAATTTTTTTCCCGATAGTGTATCAAGTTAGAATAGTTCGTCAATTAATTTTACACATAGTTCAAGTCTAGAAACCATCTGTAGAGAAATGAAGGGATGGTAAGAACCAATATCAAACCAAGTAATAGATATGGTGGACACAATCAAAACCATAACTTTAATGGTATATGGACCTTATATATCCTATGTAGTTTACAGATTACATAGTAACATTATCAACTTTGATGCTCTATCCATGAGATTCATGGATAGTTAGAGTCTATTTAAAAGAGCTTCAACTAGATCTCTAGATCCCTATTCATATCTATCTCATACTCCTACCCTATGATTTGGAAAAAAACATATGATGATTTCATGCATTACCACACTATCAACACTATCTTCATGGTACTGATCACACACTAATATAATTTCAAAACTTCTTGTAATTAAATAATTATGGTCCATGTCTATAAGAAGATGAAGAATCCTTACTCTGCTCTACTTTCATACTGTTACTCTATCACGCATCCCTAGTCATCCTCATCCTTCCATTGATTGAGGTACTCATAGAAGTAGTAGGATGTCCAATTCTCAGATTAGTGAATGGTAGGTAAAGAAAACCTACCTGACCCTATTCGATGATCTTTTCAATGATAAGAGACTTCTGCAGAACCTAATGGTATTAAGACAAGTCAAAGCATTGGGCCTACTATCTAATGTCAGGTCGAAGTCTGATCTCGAACTTCCTTGCCTTATAGGCCTCTTTACTATCCAAAAGTGGACTGAAGTAGAGGATCTCAATAAAACATGATGAGTATGCTGATACTATCATAGATCCCTTCTATACCACCTTAAAATTCTATGCTCAATTGATCTTCATCATATCACGGAAAATATCTCTAAAAACAAGTCCTTAAAGGCCTCCCATGTGAGAACCCCACATCATCCAACCATCCCATAACTTCACACCAACTCCTAGTGGGTCTATATAGCATGAAAGATGAAAATTTCACCTTTATGTCTATTAGACTCTCAACAATATCAAATATACTCTCTATAATATCCACTCAATTCTTAGTATCTTATGGTCCATCAATTCCCAGAAATGTTAGAGCATGTTGTAGTAAAAAATCCCTAGCATATTCAACCATGTATCTTGATGGCATAAAGTATAGGACAACTACCTACACCACAAGAGACGGTGCAGAATCATGCTCTAGAGAAGCCTTCTCAACTAATAGTCCCACCATAAATTTGTGAGGTGACAAATTTTACAACATAAATAATTTAATTAAAAAAATATCATAACTAGTATATGGGACTACACAAGTTTTTCTTGAGAGTATACCCTCAACCAAAGTTATACCCTCCTAGAACTTAAATCAGTCTCTATCCTTGCTTGTTATTCATAGTCATCATATATACACTAACACAACATCATAATTCCTATAAATATATATCATAATATCATGTCAACATAGATATATTATATGAAAAGAAACTATCCTGAATAGATAAAAAAAATAAAGGCATTTAATTAAAGAACTACTATGTATCACAATAATATGTATATATATGGAGTGTTAACCTATGTGCCTAGCCATGATGCATGAACGCAACCAAAATCTCATAAATCACATATCAACATCATGTGCATAACCCAAGGTAAATTTAATCAATGGTAATAGAAAAACATAATTTCCCCCAATTTATACCCATTCAGGGGTCCAATATATAGTATTGGTCAGGCACTTTCATAGTTCCCAAAACTATGTCACAACCATCCTCTCCTCTGATACCATTTTTTAGCATCCCTTCTTGAACCACCAGGTTTGAGCTAGAGTGTGACATGACCTCATGTGCACCTCCCTGTATGCAAGAGGCTACTAACATGCAATAAGGGTATGAGTCTATCAATGGGGAGACTATTCCCTTAGTCTCATATCATATGATCATTAATAAACAATAAAAAATATAATAAAGAATCATATTAAACATGTAGAAACTAATAAATGACGTACATTTCATATAAATAAGAGCAACTCCCAATATGGTAATCCTATCCAGTGTAATAAGAAGTTGGTGAATAAATAAGTGATGAATTAAATAATAGGGGTCCTTCATATTTCATCATGGTCCTCCACTCTCTCTATGTTCCCCTACTCATCCATCCACTATAGGGTTTCTTCCCTTCACTAGTTCCCTTTTGAAATCTACAGGCTCAAAAAATGTCTAAATGGTTGTGAGTACAATACCTAGAAAGACAAAACTAAATCATCCTCAACATATTATTCTTAGGTATAAAAATTTTATTCCATGTCACACACTGAATTTTAATTTTTTTTATTTCATTATTTCTTGGATTTTGTTACTCTCTTTGAGGCTCTGGTTGAGTGATGATTTAATATTTTTTAGGATTTTTATTTTTGATGGGTTTTGGGCTGATTCACGAGCACAACAGAGTTAGCCGTAACCGTGCGGTCATCCCAAATGACCATGCGACTACCCAAATCTTAAAATAAATATATTTTATAAATTTTTATACCTTAATAATAATATTATTTTTATTATAGTGTAAATAATAATATTATTAGTGTTATGAAATTATTGTAATACTATTATTTCTAAAGTGATATTAATAGTGTTATTTGTATTAAATTTGTTATTAATATTTTTATTATTAAATAAATGAAATAAATGTTATTAATGTGGCTCTTATTAATATTATTAATAATATAATAACTACTATTACTGTATTATTGATATTATTATTATTATTATTATTGTTTTGTTGTTGTTGTTGTTTTAAGAAAAATAATTATAATAACTATGAGATTTTTTATTATTATATTATTGGAATTATTATTATTATTATTATGTTATTATTATTAACATTATTATTATATTTATTATTATTATTATTAACTTAATTGATTTATTTAAAAAAATTAACATTAAGTCTACCTGCTGCGCAAGAGCCCCCCCCCCCCATCATGTTTCCTCAATGCATTGTGCACCCCATCCCTCCGATCACTACCCTCCTCCATTGCTTCGGCACATCCTTGGCAGCCCAACCTGCTCCCCCTCTCCTTATCATGTGAGAGGTGTTGCATGTCCAACCTCACCCAGCCTAGACCGGCGCTCTGCCCTGAACGGACCTCCCTCCTCCTCACACTACACCAGAACTTCATGTCTCCTCCAACATACTGATATGAGTCCCCCGGTCCGACCACCTTTTTCGGCCGAACCCCCTTTCTGGCGCATGCACCCTGTTCGTGACCTCCCTGACTTCAGTTTGTTCACATTCTTCCCTTTGTCAGGTTTTTCTTCAATTTACCTAAAGACTAACACCTCAAATTGTGTGTTTCATGTTTATCTCATTGATTAGGGTGTTTTATTGGTCTACAGGGTGTTGTTAGTCTTTCAGTTGAAGTTTTCATCACATCTGCACTTGATTTGAGGTAGGCGTTTTTTGAACTTTTCCTTTCCCGCACAATCCATGGAACTTGTATGTTTCAAATAAATTTTTTAAATTCCATTCAAACATCCATAATTATTGTAGTTAACTCATTTTAATATTTTTATATTAATTAAAATTGATATAAATATTTTTTTGGAAAATTTTCTGATTTTGTGTAGGTAGTTTTTTGTATAAACATTACTTGATAAATTATTTTTCCTATATAATTAATTGATCGTGTTCTTTAGTGTATTTATTTGGTGTGAGCTTAGTTTTAAAGAATATTTAAAATGCATGTTTATGTTTTGTATAATTTTATGTTATAAGGAGTTTGTTCCTTTGTGAAAACCCATAGTGTGTTATTTACTAGTGTTTTATAAAAGGTTCTCTTAGTGTATTTAACTGTGAAAGGACTGGAAACTATGTTTTGGTGTGGAGTTAATGTGAAGTTAATCATAAAAGAAGGTTTTATAATGTTTTAGTATTTTAATCCATGCGTCAACTCTTTAAATTTTTGAATAATTCTTTCAAAGTGGTTTGTTTAATTATTAAAATGATTTCTTTAATTGTGAAAATAGTTTATTTGGTTGTGCGAGTTAAATTTTGAGATGTGAGAGAGTAGTTTTTCAAGGGTTTGGATATGAAATGGATTTTAAAATTCAATTTTCTTGTGAATTTGGTGAAATGGTGATGAAAGCATTGGTTTTTTCCATTGAAATGTTTTACTAAATGAGTAAATTATTTATTAAATGATGTTTGAAATGTGAATCATGGGTGCAAGGTGTTTCAGGGAGCATTTGGGTTTCGTTTAAAAATGAATGGTAACTTGGTGAAGACGGTTCTCGTTTTCTAAATTATGCTAGGTCCCTTGTGTGGTTTCTAAAATTGGTTAAAAATTGAGTCTCATGGGGAAATTCCCATTTAGATTTTCGGTGTGTGTGTTTTTGGTAAATGCCTGAATTGAGGGACTATTTGGTATGTTTTACTAGTTGGTAATTTTTTCCAAAATGGGGGTTTGTAAATGTTGTTGGTAAATGGACTTGGGGCATGTCAATTTAAAGTCCCATTTGTCACTTCCAACTTAAATTAATGTTTTTGTTAATTGTTATAAAGGAATGAGTTTTGGGAAACGTGTGATCCTGGTTGAAACTTAAAGTGCTTCGTGAAATGGTTTAAAATTTCATGTTATGTAACGGCTCAGTTGGAACCTTGGATGATATGAGATACACATGTATATATATATATATATATATATATATATCTTGTGAAAACCCTTATAAGATGCATAAACATTTACAAGTTATCATTTAGGGTGTCCGTGTTTAGGGTAGGCAAGTGCGGTGACAGCAGGTAAGGTGAGTCACGCATGCGAGGGACACTAACTTACACATTGTCACTACCACCATGGGTTCATGGGTGTCTTTTAAATGATCAAGTGAATATTTCTAATCAACCCTAATTAGACGGGTTGGTACCCCATGTATTTTCTGTTAGGCCAGGTGGGTTGTGCCACTAGTGAGACCCGGTTAGGGAAGCTAGTTTGTTATTGACATAGGTGATTCACCATACGCCAGAAGGTGGTTCCAAATCGAGTACATTTAGGGGTCTTTTAGAGATTTTTAGTATCACCCATGGTTTATTAATTATTTTCATTGCTTTTTTACTTTCTATTTTATTATTTTATTTCCATATTTAACTATTTACTTGTTTTATATTAGCCCAGCTTTGGTATCATTTGTTATGGGTTTTTTTATAAAAGGACAGTTGGTTTTGGAAATGGTATGTGTCATGTGTTGGATTTTTATATTTGAAAACATGTTTCTTATTCTAAACTGTGTAAACCCTACTTTTATATTTTTATTTCAAACATGTGTTAATGAGTTTTTTTGTGAAGGGAGATCCTTAGATTCAGTGGTTTATCTTAGAATTACTTCTGAGCATTTTAGTGCTCATGACTATCCTATCTTTTCCATTGCAGGTCTAGTTTTTGTTTAGGTTTCTTGTCCTAGGTGCTCGTTGTGAAGTAGGGTTGGATTGTAGTTAGAGGTGATCAATGGGTCACACATAGATCATGGTAGTGGGGTCTTGTTTCCAGTTTTGTTTCCTTTTATTCATACTCTTTAACTAGTTCAGTTGTTTTTTTATTATGATTTACTTGTTCTAGTTTGTTTTATTTTTAGTTTTTTTCATTTATATATTTGATCCAAGTTTTTTAGGCTGAAATCATTCCCTTTACTTTACATTTCAATGCCTAACACTATTTTCCATCCTGGGGGGATCAAGAATGCCCCTCAGGACATGTCATGGATCAGATCAAGTGACTAGTTAAGGGTCAACCCAGGTTGGTTCGTGAAAAAAATGGTATCATAATAGGTTCTTATTATTTTGAGTGTCTGGTAGATAGATATTAGGACTGTCGGGACTTGTGAGGTTGGTACGGGAAGGGAATCATGAACCCTCACTCATTATGAACCTCGAGTCACCAGGGGTAGTCTGGGAATTAAGTCCTTGTCTGGTTCTGGTTTGTTTTAGATTGAGGGATGACAATGGAGATGATCTGGTGTCATGTTGTGATTTCTCCTAGATTAGTGACCCATGTGATTTCCAAGTGCTTGATTCAAGTTTCATTTAGTGTTATTTTCTACCTAGGGCATGGATCACTACCATGTCAACGAGTTGGGAATAGATAATAGTCCCCCTATCTAGTAGTTTTGTGTATGTGGTGTTTTATATTGGTTCTAGTTGGTGTAAGTGTGTTTTTGAAAATGAATGGGATTTTGGAAATGATGATGCTTTCTTTTAAATGGTTTTGGGATTGTTAAAATTGGTTTTAAAGGAAAATATTTTGGCTCAACAATTTTGGTAATTGTTTGAAATTGGTAAAGAAATGGAATGGATAGACACATATGTGATAGTTCATTGGATCCATGGGTGTTTATTTGAAATTAAAGGCCTGATCTTGTTTTCTAAAGGTGGGTTTTAAAAGCGATGGTTTTGGCTTTGTTTATACATTTTTTGTTTTTGGGCCAGTTATTTTTGGATGAATTTGCTTTTATTGATGTTTCTTCATCTTGATATTGTTTTTGGCTCTGTGTTTTATATTGTTTTTAGAAAATTCAGCCCAGAAAGGTCCCCAAGGTTTTTGATAAGTCATGCCTGGTTTTTTGTCCTTCTCGGACATTGCATGTCCTTCATGGTGATTGGGGTCTGTTAAAGGTAGTGGAGTGGATTGAAGTGGTTGAGCACCTCTTTAGGGTATTGGGAACTCTCAAACCTATCAGAGTACATGCTATTTTGTGTATGTTCGAAGGTCTATCTCTGGAAAATGGGATTTGTTTTCCCTGTTTTCAATGCAAGTTGGCATGACATGGGGTGTCTTTAAATCCATCTTCATCTGATGGTTCATACCTGAAGAGGTGAAGATGAAAAAAAGTTAATAACTTAGGTGAATTAAACAAAGATAATGGATGGTGAATACATATGTCGATCATTTAAAGGAACTTTCATCATTTTCTATAGAGGTAACATCACAGGATTTGATGAATACTTCTCTCTTCATCAGGGGTCTTCTTTTAGAGATCAAGGATAAGTTACTCCATTCTAAGGACCATTATTTCGAGAAGCTGGTGGATGATTTATTCCTATATGAGTTGGTCTATGAAGCATACATAGTTGGAAATATAGTGTATCTATTTTCTTGTGAAGGTTCCCCATCTAGTGAGTAGGGTGTTCCAGAGGGACCATTTTTTTGATAAATCTCCTTTTTTGATTCTAGCTTCCAGTTCGTCAGATTATCCTTGTGTGTTCCACCGTTGTGGTCAGTTTGGCCACTCAAAACTGTCATGTAACATCCCTCTGAAGACGTACCATCATTGTGGATTCCTTGGTCATCTAGAGAAGTTTTGCAGAAAGCATCACCTGAAAAGGAAATTATGATTGGAGGAAGATATTGCCTGACAGTGAGGTAGGAGATGCTTCAGTCATCATAACCCAATCCACAGGTCTCGAGGTGAAGATCACTACTGGGGGTTGTGGAGCCTCAGTCCATGTTTTGTGCCCCATGTTAGGATTGGAACATTTTAAGTCTTTTCATTCTGGTTTCTCTACTATCAAAGTTGTATAGTAATTTTAAGTTCATCATTTTGTTGTGAAGTTATGATATACATGTTCGATTGTAATCCAAATAGTTCTATTTTTATGATTATGGTTTTCTGAATTGTTCATTTTTCTTAAAGTGTGTTTGAACCTTATATGGGTTGATCTTGGTTTAGCTATGTGTTTTTGGATATTTAAGTGAATGTGGAAGAATTGATGTTTGTAGTTATGCTTGGGTTCATTGGTTGGGTTAAGTTCTTCTCAATGGTTTTCTATAGTGTTGGTTGTTTTTGGTCTGGGTTGAGAGTTCCATGTTTCAGTGGAGGTATAGGTTTTTTCATGCTATAGAAGTTAGTTTGGATCAGTTGGGAGTTCCTACGTTGGCCCCCTTCATGGGGTAGTTTGTTTGGGTGTTGAAATTCTATTCTAGTTGAGTTCTTGAGGTGGGGATAACCCTATTGTGTTCTCCCATTCTCTTGTGTTATGGTTTCTTTCAGTTTCAATCGGGCATGGATTCAAGTTCTGTCTATTTTAGTCATGGTGTGACAATTCTCATGTACCAAACACAACCTCCATAGAAAATGGAAACACCCATCACATGGTAAATCATGATAGAAAAAATGACATCTTGTGTTTGATACTAGAACCAAATCAACATGTGAATCAAACATCAAGCTTATAATACTACTATTTTAAAAGGTCTTAATGAAACAAGATCATATTGGAGATCATGAGATATACACTCATCCACTTGCAAACATGATCAGTCTTGGTCAATAATTATTCCAACAAAAATCATAACATGGAAATTTGTGTAAATGAAATCCCAAAAAGGTGAGGAACTGTGTACATCAATGTTGTTGACATCAATGGTAAGGATAAACTACCCCATGTGGTTTGAAAGATGGTTTGGAAACCTCAACATTAAAAAACACCTCCTCTCATGCCTTATTATCATAGTCTCCAACATTTAAATTCTAACTGTATGTCAAAGGCTCCTAAAACCAAAACTAGCTATTTTATTTTAGGAATTAATAAAATATTACATTTGATGATACTTTCCCTATCCTAGATAATTTATAAATATTCATTTTATTTCAATTCATGCGCTTGAGATATTATCCTCATGAATAATTACAAAAACATATTTTATAATATTTAACCCTCTCTAGATTAATCTGAGATTATATGTATTAGTTCTTTATTAATTACTCTTTGATAAACTAAATAATTAACCAATAAAAATTCTATATAATTATCCATTTATAATTTTTCCTAAATTATCCCTTGATAATTATATATAATAATATTTTAATAATCCTTATAATTATCCTATGATAAACTGGCATAATTATCTTTTGATAATTCTAATAATTATCATTTGAAAATTTAATGCAATTATCATTTTTTAATTTTAGTAAATTATCTAATTATAATTCATGAAATTATCATTTTTAAAAATTAACTTTATAATTTTTATAGATCATATCCTTTTAATAAAATTGTGTCATTATCATTTTATAATTAGATATAATTCTCCAAGATAATTCCACATTAATGATATTTTTATAATCTTTATAAATTATCCCTAAAAAATAGACATAATTATCTTCTAATAATTCTTTACCTGTATTCCAAAAATTTATACAATTAGCTTTTAATATTTTTTCAAAAATTATCATTGTTAAAATCATTCAATTGTAATATATGAATTTTCCAAATTATACGTAGATAATTTATCATTATCGTTTCATTTAATTTCATATTTTTTCATAATTTTTTAGAGGGAAAGAATAGAGATAAGAAAAAAACATTTTCATTCTAGTGCCATGCATAGAGAAAATAAAGAGGGGGGTTTCACTTATATGCCTAAGAATCAAACCAAACTGAAGGGGAACTCTCAATAGATTTCAAGGGGTCTTAGGATTTATTAGATTCAATAGAAACATTAAATAATGAAGGCTGGATTGGATATATGAAACCACAGTGCGTAAGTATCCGGCTTCCAAAACAAAAAATTCAATTCTCTGTTATACATTCATGATTCAACCTCAAATTGAATTTTCAGTAATTAATTTCACTTATTTAATGAGTTGTTTAATTTATTGGGTCAAAACACATTAAAATCTAATATTTTCAATCAAACTATGTGGAAAACAGAGTTTTTTTTGGTATGCATGGAGGTGATGAATAATAAACATGAATTTTATAATTAAATTAATAAAAAATAATAATAAAAATATTAAAAAATATTAGACTATGTTAAATTTAACCAATCACCCAATGAGCATAAATGTTATGCCACGCCATGGGTAAACCACACATTTTGTACATAACAAAAGTCTCAGATTTCTCACATGAGACACCATTCTGGAGGTATTCCATTTTTTGGAAGAAGCATGTGTATGTAATATAAAATATGTATTCTCACATGTGAACTAGCTAAACACCCATCACATAAAATATTTATATCATGCCTAAGGTAAATTCCACCTTCTAAATTTAATGACAGTCTCATATTTTAATCTGAGACACCATTCAAGAGATATTTTATTATTTCAGAAAAACATAATGTATGTGACAATATATAGTTCATATTTCAATTATATCATTATCAAGGCTCTACAGGTATCAATATCGCTCATTAAATCATTGCCTAACTCTAAAAATATTCTATATAATATTCCAAAGTGTTTACAAGACTTTTAATGTTAGAAGAAATTAATTCAAAAAACCATTTAAAAGGATATTTTTTTTGAAAAATTAATATTTTCACATAAAAACTCATAAATTTTTAACAAATAGGGTTTTTTTATCTTTGGAAAAGAGGATATTACAATCTAGTGTAACACACTTAGAATAGTGTGGCTGAAAATACTAATTGTTACTATCCATGTCAACAAGGGGAACTTTTATTTTAAGGATCCTACATGATTAGAACTTTGTAGTTAAGTATGATTGTCCTGGTGTAGTGATTAGGATGGGGACCTCCTGGGATGCTTCATAGGGTGTGTGTCAGTGAGGAAAAAATGCACTGAAAGAACATGTTTTGTCTTATGGGGATAATCATTAATTTGATAGGTGACCCCTTTGGGTAAAAGAATTTGGTGTGTTGGGAAGGAAACAAAGGTATTATAAGATACCCAAGGGGTTAGATGAAAAATTTCATGGATCAAGGAGTGTAAGAACCTAGATATTCTTTTTTAGGTATGAATCTTTTTTTTGGTGTTTTTGAGAAAAGAGGAGTTTCTGGAAATTTCAGGAGTACACATCGTGTACTTATAAGTACACTCCATGTACTCGGTTGTCGCAGGTGACTGTGTATTGGTCGTGTAACTGCTGAGTACATGGTCGTGTGCGGTGACCTGGAGACTGCCTAAAGCGGAGGCTATAAAAGGCCAGAACATGGTATGTACTTTTAGAGAACATGTCATGTACTTTATTTTTTATTTAATTAAATGGACTAGGGTCACGTCTGATGGAAAGAACCATCTTCTTCTCGACCTATCTCATCCGGGAGAGAACAAGACCGCCAGATCTTCACCAAGGCCCTAACTCACCATCTATTCTCCGATTCGACCTCCATCAGTTGCATTGGAATCACATCGGTGAGTTCTATTTTCTTCTTGAACCTCATCCCTTGATCTCTCCTCTTTCATGAGATATCATTGGTTGAATATTTTTAGTATTTTTATAGATCTATGGATTTATGGGGTGATTCAAGGCCTGAGGTTCACGTATATCGATCTCACAACACTGAGGTAGGTGGTTTGTGCCTTTCCATAGAAATTCTTTGAATTTTATGTGCAAAAGTTCCCAATACCCAAGAACGGGGTATTATATGTTTATGGTTTTTAGCCCTATTATTTACTTCTATGACTTGTTTATTTGGATAGAGGTTAATTGTTTATGAATAGGGTTAACTTTTCCTTGTATGGAGGTTTTCCCATGTTTTCTTATTTTGAATGTTTGCTCTAGCTTCCATGTTATGTTGTTTTTCTTTCCATGCCTAGTATTGTTAGGATGGAGTGATTATTATCTACCATGACACATGTTGTAGATTTTTTATCCAAGTAGTTCTTGAAGTTTACTTTGGATTATATGTATTGTTTGTGCACAATTGACTTACACGCTGTTGTGGGAACCCGGTGTAGTAGACCATAGGGAGAATGGATGTTAAGGGATTCTCCAGAGTGTCTGTTTACTTTTAAGTTGCGAGACCATAGGGGGGATGGATGTAACTTCTCCCTCAGAGTGTCTATATTTTCCTCGATATGAGCCATAGGGGGAATTGGATGTTGAGTGCTTCCTCAGAGTGCCAATTCGTTACCGATACGAGACCAGAGGGGGGAATTGACGGTTAGTGCTTCCTCAGAGTGTCTTTATGAAAGCTTAACCAGAGGGGTTAGATTGTGTGTACTTTCCAGAGGGTTTCTTATGTTGTTTTGTTGAACCAGAGGGGATAAAATTTGAGTACTTCCCAGAGGGTTACCTATTTGTGATTATTTTCTTAACTAACATATGAAATAGAATGCAATTGAACTGTTGGATTGTTTACATTTGAGTACTTCCTTGTTTACTGCGACTTTTTTCTTATTTCTTGTCATATATATTCACTGACTGTTAGGCACAGATATTTGAGTGGTTTCCTACTGGGATTCATCTCACACCCTATTTTTGTCATTCTTTTGGGCCCAAATAGATTATATTGATGTAGGTGTAGATAAGGGAAAGTGCCCTTCTACTTTGTGTACTTGATTGTTGTAGAGTTGGGGATCATGGGACCAAGCTGAGGCTTACAAATCTATGGAGCTATTTACCTACTTTTCTTTTGTACTTGGGTTTAGTATTGTATTACAACATTGTGATTTTTTTGGATGCTTTCCTGGACATATGTATCATGCATCATTTATATATGTCTGCTCTAGTTGTTATTACTTCCAATCTTTTATTGTTTACTGTTGTATCGTACTATTACTGCTTCCTCTATTGTTATCTATTTAACCTCTATTGTGTTACTATACCAATGAGGGTATAGTTTCCCCACTATCACACCCAAGGCCCTCACTATTAGCCGGTATCCTCTGGCATTCAGGGAAATGCACTCAAGGCCATGTGACCAACTGGGTATGGGGTGCCTCTAGGAGGCTTCCAAAACTGGGACATTACAAAGTGGTATCAGAGTAATTCTTTTTCTTCTTGACTTACTGTTTGGAGCCTATATATAGGGATTGAATGAAATAGGTAATTAGTAATAAGTTGTTCCTGGGAGTAGCTAACTCGTGTACAAGAAAAAGCCAATTTACCTTGTTATTGTTTTTTTTTATGATTTTGTGAATTTACAGTTGATTTTATTTCACCATTGGGTGATTCACATGCTTTGTGCTATTATCATTGATAAAATTGATGTTCTATTTCTATTAAAACCTTATGAGATGAGGGTATTCCATCTCATGCATCATATAGGCACTTCATAGAAATCACAAGTCATGAATTCCTATTATCCCATTTATGGTGCATTAGTGATTGCATGTTGTTGTGATAGACGGCGTGCTAGATATGCATGCTATTATGATAGATGCCTTGATAAAATACCAACTTTTAATAGGGTATTGAATGGTGTAAAGATTTTTGTAAATAAACACGAAACAATTGTTCTTGAGGTGTTATGGGCCCTCATGGATCAGAATCTATGGGATAGTTGTCTTTTTATTCCTTAAATATGACATGTATAAGATGAAAAGCTTTGATTTGCTAAAGTATGGGCCCTCATGGATCGTAATTTGGCCCTTTAATGTTCTTTTTAGTGTTTTTTGGGTTCTGGAGTAATTTCTAAGTCTTAGTATCCGGAAAAACCCAGAATACATGGCATGTAATGATGAATACATGCCAAGTGTCCTTTGGTTCGGCAAGGAACTATTTTTCTTAATTACACACTATGTACTATATGTACACGTCATTTAGTTTCTAACTGTGTCACTAGCTATGTGGATAAAGACATGAGGTTGGGAAATCATGGTAGGACACTCTGTGTACTGGATGCACACTTTGTGTTGTGGAGACCATGTGTCCACCCATGTGACTAATGACATGGATGGATAAAACATAGGTTATACACGTCGTGTCAAGATTGAACATGACGTGTGGTGTGACCCTTATATTTAGTCAGGTAACAAACAACACGGGGTGGTGTAATCCTTATAGTACACGTTGTGTCCATCTAGAACACATCATGTAGAGTGAGCTGTGTAATCATCCATGTGATGAAAACACAGGTCGGTGTAGTTCGTCTAGTACATGTTGTGTCTGGAAATAACACATCATGTAGTCTTGTTCTAGGAGAACTATGTGGCTTAGCCATGTAGGGGAACTCAGGCAGGAGAATAGGATTCAAGTATACGCCAAGTGTTAGGACAACAATCTATGTGTTTGGGTTATTACACAACCTTGGTTGGAAAATGTACATGCCCATGTGAAGGCTTAAGGTAACACGTCATGTAGTGGTCATACACTCCATGTATCCATGTTTTGAAAAAACATGAATTCTTTCTTTCTCCTATTCCCTTCTTGCACTTCTAATTTTCATTCCTTGAAAATATTGATCTAAGGTGTGTGATTGACCTTGAAGAGTCATTCCAAAGAGACGTCCTCTAGTTGTACGCTAGTTACAGGGTAGTGATCATACACTGGACAAGGATGATCAATGACTATTATCAGATCCTACAGTTGTTCCAATCTTGGCACCAGCCATTATTCTAGACACAGGTTCTGACACACAGTTCCGAGAGGGATTTATGAGGTTCATGAAAACTTTTCGTGGGGTTCCACATTTTTTCCCTTCAATGGCAGAGTTGATGTGAGTTTTGCAACAGCAACATCCTCCAACCTTAACAGAGGACGGAGGACCTCAGGCTACAAATTCATGGTTAGAATCCATGCTTTCTATCTTTAAGCATCTAGAAACACCTCCATAGAGGAGGGTGAAGCTCTCTACTTATATGATTTGGGAATCTTCTAAGAGATGATGGGATGTGATCTAACTGGCAGGATTCTAGTAGGTTATGGTGTGGGATGAGTTTCAGCATTCCTTCTATTATTACTTTTACCCATAGACTTTGAAGGATGATCAAGCCTGAGAGTTCATGAGTTTGGAGTAGGGTACTCTTTTATTTATGGAGTATTCTTCTCATTTCACATAGTTGCAGCACTTCATGCCTATTCTAGGTGGTGATGAGTTTTTCCTAGCAAGGAAGTTTGAGGATGGTCTCAGGAACAACATTTGATCTTAGGTGAACATCATCAAGTTGACTTCCATCACTTCTATAGTTAACCAGGCACTAATCAAGGAGTAAAATCTGAGGGATTCTGGAGTAGTGAGCCAGGGTGGTTTGGCATTCAGAGTTGGTATCCCTCTTATTAACAGTAGGAAGCACCCCAGGGAGTCTATGCATGGGGATCTGAGTAGGTAGTATACTTCTTCTGGTATCCAGGTGATATGCTACCAGTGCGAGAAGATCGGGAATATGAGGCCACATTTCCTGAGAGACCCATTTGAGTGCTGATCATGTCAAAAAATGGGCCATCTTCAGTTCTTCTGTCAGTTCTTCTCACTAGAAGCTGGTGATAGGTGTTCTGCTCTGACTCCATGTTCAAGAGAAACACCACCAGTTTCTTATAAGTCAGGGAACTGGAGTTCTTCTGGCCCTTCAGGCCAAGGTAGAGGTCACGACTGTGGTAGCCAGTTTCCAGGATTTCAGCGGAAACAGGGTGGATTATCTCAAGGTCCTCAGGAAGGGTCATAGGGCTATGGTGTAGGTCATACTATTTTAGTGGAGTAGACCCAGTAGGAGCAGGACCCCAGACCCTCTACAGTTTGAGGTACGATTCTAGTTGTAGCAGTTTTGGCTTCTTCTCTTTCTGATACAGGGGCTTCCCATAGATTTATATTTGTTTCTATTGTGGAGATCCTTGGTCTTTGTATCTTTTATTCTTCTAATATCTTAACGTTAGACACTCTGTTGGGGACAATAACGACTAGTGTACGATAGTGCAAGGAGTGCCCTCTTGCGGTTGGTGGGGGTCACTTCTTATGGGAACTCTACATCTTAGAGATGAAAGTCTATGACTTCATTCTTGGAATGGACTGGTTAGTTCTCTTCTAGGCAGTTGTCGATTTCCTTCATCATAGGGTGAGTTTCACATCACCAGAGGGTGGATTGTTTCTTCATAAGGGTGAGTGGGGTGTCCAGGAAAGCAGAGTAGGACCCAAGCATCATGGGTTGAGAGGAGTTACAACCCAAATTTCTAGTCTATATCTGGATGACTAGGGGACTTCACAGATGGACTTTCCTCCAGTGGTGGATTATTTCATGGATGTCTTTCCAGAAGGCTTTTCAGGTTTTCCTCTAAAGAGAGAGGTGGACTTTTCTATTGAGCTTGTTCTAGGAGCATCACCATTGTCCATTCCTCCTTATATAATGGATACACCAGAGTTGTAGGAGATCAAGAAACAGTTGGAGGAGTTTTAGGCAAAGGGTTTCATCTGACCTAGTACTTCTCCTTGGGGTTCACCTATTTTGTTTGCAAAGAAGGTGGATGTTACCCTCAGAATTTGTATGGATTATCAGAAGTTGAACCAGTTGACGATCAAGAACCGACATTCCTTATTGAGGATTGATGATCTCTTTGATCAACTTCAAGGAGCCCGAGAGTTCTCGAATATTGAATTGGGATCCTGTAATCCTCATTTGCATGTTAGACCATCTGATATACCACTCACAGCCTTTTGGATTAGGTATGGTATATATGAGTATGTGGTTATGCTGTTTGGCCTAACGAACATGCTTGTAGTCTTCATGGAACTGATGAACCGAGTGTTCCATCCCTTCTTGGATTCTTTCGTGGTGGTTTACATGGACGATATCTTTGTGTACTCTCACACTTGACATGACTATGCCACACATCTTGAGATAGTTTTGAGTAAATGTATAGACCATCATTTATATGTTAAGCTCTTGAAATGAAACTTTCTTATGGACCAAATTCAATTCGTGGATCATGTCATCACAGAGATAGAAGTATCAGTAGACCTAGATAAAGTGAGGGCAGTAGTTTCCTGGGCACATCTGAAGAACATCTTTGAGGTACAGAGTTTTTTAAGGATGGATGAATACTATATATGCTTCATACAAGACTTTTTACGCTTATCGGCACCACTGATGGGCCTGACTAAGAAGGGTGTGAAGTACTTGTGGAAAAATTCTTGTGAGTCAGCCTTTTAAGATCTAAAACGGAGGTTGACATCAGCATCAATATTAGTATTTCCAGATCCAAGAAATAGATATATTATATATTGTGATTCATCATTTATTGGGTTGGGAGAAGTTCTTATGTAGGGAGAAGGGGTTGTTGCTTATGGTTCTTGGTAGTTGAGGCCACATTAGAGGAATTACCCGACGCACGATCTCGAGCTAGATGTAGTGGTTCATGATTTACACTATTGGAGACATTATCTTCTAGGAGAGCATTTTTTGGTTTTCACTGAACAAAAAAGTCTCAAGTATATCTCCACTCCATGTGATATGAATCCGAGACAACAAAGGTGGGTTGAGTACCTTCAGTCCTTTGATTTTGAGTTTGCCTATATGCCTTGGAAGGGCAACGCAGTGGCTGATGCATTAAGTAGGAGGACTTTGATACATGCAGTTCATGAGGCCAATAGTGAGTGGAAGCTTATGGATCTATTCTCTGAGATGCATTTGGAGGTTCATAACAGATAGGGGAAGAAATTTCTATCTTATCTAGTGGTTACCTCTAATATTCTCGATCGAGTGAAAATGAGGTAGCTATCAGATTCAGAAGGCGTAGTCCTATGGGAATGTGTGTCAGGAGAGGACCCTATTCCTAGATGGACCATAGGTGAGGATGAGATCTTGTGTTTCCTGGGGCACGTATGGGTGTTAACAGATATATGCGGGGAGCTGATGCGGGACTTTCATTCCTCAGTTTGGGAAGTTCATCCTAGTGTCACCAAGATGTATCGAGATCTACACCATTAGTATTGGTGTCCAAGTATGAAGAGAGATATTAATGGTTTTATCATGATGTGTTCCACCTATCAGTAGGTGAAGGCGGAGTATCGATGACCCGTAGGGATTTTTAGCAGTTACCTATTCCTAAGTGGAAGTGTAATGATGTCGCGATGAACTTCGTGACAGGATTTATGAGGTTTCCTCGATGGAATTATATAGTATGGGTTGTCATTGACCGAATCCTGAAGGTTTATCACTTCTTTCCAATCAAGGATAACTTCAGTGTTTATGATCTAGAAAGGTTGTAAATCTGAGATATTGTACATTTACATGGAGTTACACACTCTATTGTTTCAGAACAGGATGCCTACTTTACTTCTCAGGTCTGGCTGGGACTTAAGAGGTCTTTGGGTACATATGTACTTCTGATTATAGCTTACCATCCCCAAATAGATGGCAAGTCTGAGCATACTATTTAGGTTCTTGAGGACACGCTTTGAGCATGCATCCTAGATTTTGGAGGTTCGTGGGAGAAGCACATATCTCTTGCAGAGTTTTTGAACAATAATAGTTTTCAAGTAACTATTCATATGGAACCTTTTGAGGATTTGTAAGGTAGGCCATGCCGATCACCCCTATGTTGGATGGAGGTAGGAGAGGCAGTTATGTTGGGACCTCGTCTTGTCCAGGAGACCACAAAGTAGATAAAGTCGATTCGGAAGAGGATGGATACTACACACTCACGACAAAAGTCTTATGTTGGTCGACCGAGACGACATCTGGATTTTGAGGTCGGAGATAAGGTTTTTATGTGTGTCACACTGAGGTTGGGACACAGAAGAGTTAGTAGAAAGGGTAAGCTTTCACCGAGATATGTCAGGCCATTTTAGGTGTTGGGGAGAGTTATTCCAGTTGCCTATTAGTTTTATTAACCATATAGGTATTTGGATATGCATGATGTCTTCCATGTTTCTCAGCTTCAACGTTACATATCAGACCCATATCATGTTTTCCAACCTTAGGAGGTTGAGTTAGAGTTAGATGCCATGTTCAAGGAGCATCATATCCTGATTTTTTATCCAAGTGAGAAGGTTCTTTGGGGCCGGTCTGTTCCTATAGTATGAGAGCTATGGTAGAATGGGCGAGTATAGGAAGAGACTTGGGAGAGGGAGGCCGATGTACAATCACAGTGGACAGAGCTGTTTGAGGATTCTTCTTCTACGCTGCTTTACTAGGGAAACTCGGAGACGAATATATTTAAGGGGGGAAGTTTGTAAGAACCCAGATCTTCTTTTCAGGTATGAATCTTGTTTTTTGGTGTTTTCGAGAAAAGAAGAGTTTTAGGAAATTTCAAGAGTACCCGCTATGTACCTGGTTACTGCGGGTGACCGTGTACTGGAAATGTAACGGCTGAGTACATGGTCGTGTGTGGTGACCTGGAGACCACCTAAAGTGGAGTCCCAAAAATGCCAGTACATGCCATATACTTTTTCATAACATGTCGTGTACTTTCTTTTTATTTCATTAAACAAACTAGGGTCACATCTGATGGACAGAACCATCTTCTTCTCGACCTATCTCATCCAGGATTTAATGAGACCACCATATCTTCACTGAGCCCTTGACTTGCTATTTGTTCACCAATTCAACCTTCGTTGGTTACATTAGAATCACATCAGTGAGTTCTCCTTTCGTCTTGAACCTCATCTCTTGATTTCTCCTCTTTCGTGAGATATCCCCAGTTTAACAATTTTAGTGTTTTTGTATATCTATGGTGTTATAGGGAAATTCAAGGCCTAATTTTTATGTATATCGATCTCATGACACCGAGGTAGGTGTTTTGTGGCGTTCTATAGATAGTCTTTGAATTTTATGTGCAAAAGTGACCAATACCCAAGAACTGGGTATTGTGTGTTTATGGTTTTTAGCCCTATTATTTATTTCTATACATTTCTTGTTTGGATAGAGGGTATTTATTTATTAATAGGGTTAAATTTTCCATGCTATGAATGTTTTCCCATGTTTTATTGTTTTGATTGTTTGGTCTAGATTTCTTGTTAGGCTGTTTTTCATTCCATGCCTAGTATTGTTAGGAAGGAGTGATTATTATATGACATGCTATGATATGATGTAGATTGTTTAGCCAAGTAGTTCTTGAGGATTACTTTGGATTCCATGTATCATTTATGCATGATTGGCTTACACATGGTTGTGGTAACCTGGTGTAGTAGACCATAGAGAGAATAAATGTTGAGGGATTCTCCAGAGTGTCTATTTACTTTTAGGTTGCAAGACCATAGGGGGGATGGACATATGTGATCCCTCAAAATTTATGTAGTTTCCTCTATATGATCCATAGGGGGAATTGGATGTTGAGTGCTTCCTTAGAGTTTCTATTAGTTACTGATACGAGACCATAGGGGGAATTGGTGGTGAGTTCTTCCTTAGAGTGTCTTTGCGAAAGCTGAACCAGAGGGGTTAGACTGTGTGTACTTCCCAAAGGGTTTCTTGTGTTGTTTAGTTAAAACAGAGGGGTTAGGCTGTGAGTACTTCTTATATGGTTACCTATTTGTGATTAGTTTCTTAACTAACATATTTAATCAAATGCAATTGAACTTTAGGATTGTTTAATTTTTAGTACTTCCTTGTTTACTGCTTCTTTTTTCTTATTGCCTTATATATATATATATTCACTGACTATTAGGCATAGATCTTTGGGTGGTTTCCTACTGGGATTCGTTTCACACCCTATTTGGTTCATGCTTTTTGGGACCAAACAGATTATATTGATGTAGGTGTAGATAATGGAAATTGCCCTTCTACTTTAGGTACTTGATTGTTGTGGAGCTGGAGAGCATGGGACCAAGATGAGGCATGCGAAGTTGTGGAGCTATTTACTTTCTTTTCTTTTGTACTTGGGATTAGTATTGTATTACAACATTGTGATTTGTATGGATTAGTTCCTAGACATATATATCATGCATCATTTATATATGTCTACTTCACTTGTTATTACTTCCAGTATTCTGCTGTTTACTGTTGTATGCTATTATTACTGCTTCCACTATTGCTATTTGTTTAACTTCTGTTGTGTTACTCTGCCAATAAGGGAATAGTTTCCCCATTATCACACCCAAGGCTCTCGCTGCTAGTCGGCAGCCTCTGGAGTTCGAGGAAATTCTCTTGAGTCCATGTGACCAATCAGGTACGGGGTGCCTCTGGGCGACTTCCAGAACCGGGACATTACAAGGAGGTTGGGTCATGAAAATGGTATCAGATCCAATAAATATTCAGATGTTCATTGGGATTGATTGGGTTTGGGGTATGAGGTCCATAATGAGGGTATTGTCTTTTTAATGGGGGGGGGTAGTGTAACACCCCTATAAAATTGAGACTCAAAAGAATAAATGTCACTAGCCTTTTCAATAAGGTGCACCATTATTTTCATGATTCTACCAGATTAGAACTCCATAGTTAAGCATGCTTTTACAAAATTAGTGGTCATGATGAATTTCCTCTTAGGAAGTTTCAAAAGGTGTGAGTGAGTGAGTACAAAATTCACTAAAAGAACATGGATTGTCCTGTAGGGAAAGTCATTAATATGATAAGTGGTCCCAATGGGTAATAGCATGTGGTGTATTGGGAAGGAAACTTAGGTATTTTAAGAGATCCATGGGTTTAGATGACTTAGTTAATGTACCGGGGAGTTCATATCATGATAATATATATGTACACCCCTAATTATGTATGTATGGATAGATGGATATATGAATGGATGAATTAATGAATTCTTTTATGTTTTTTTCATGAATGTATGTATACAAACATGTATGCATCTCTTCGTGTTCACATGTATGCGTGTGTACATATATGTCAGTATGTATGTATTAATGGATATATCTACGTATGGATATATGGATGTATGGATGAATGAATTTATGCATGTTTGTATTCATGCATGTATACATAAATGTATTTATATATTTATACATTAATTCATATAAAATTTCATATATGCATCTACAAATGGATGGATGGATGGATGAATGGATGCATGCATGCATGAATGTAAGTATGTATGTATTTATATATGTATATATTAATGGATGTATAGATGCATTAATTCATGTATGCATTAATGCATGATAAATACTTTTTTTATTTTAATGAAAATCCACTTTCTAGAGTGAAGTGTGAACCCAAAAAAAGAATCACACTTACTGTAGGGATGGGACTAGAGCAACATATTATAGTGGATATAGGTCATTAGTAAAATGATGAAAAAACATAAACATCATAAATACATGCATGAATGAATTCATTTATGCATGTATGTATGTATGTATGTATGTATGTATTATTTTTATATATTTTCAACCTTACCAAAGTAGTATAACTAATGTATAAATAACAGTGAACAATACCATGATATTGAAATGAAAATTGAATAATACAACCAAATATATTATCACTCCTTTTTATCCTTAATGGAAGAATAATTTAAAATTTACAATGATAATAAAAGATCATGAATAACTTAAATTGATGTAAAATAATATTGTTATAATTTTTTAATAAACAAAATTTTTCCATACAGGTGATGTATGTGTGATGAAGCAATATGGGACCTAAGGAAAGGATATTATTTTCTCAATATCATCTCTTTGAATTATGTTAACCTTCTTTATTTAGATTCTCCTATACTAAAAATATTCTATCTAATAAAATTATTCAATTATATTTTCCCATTAATTATTAGAATTTATATTTCCTTTTACCACTTTTATTGGATTCTATAAGATATGTTTCAAATGCTTAAGGGGATTCATGTGTTAAACACATCTATTTGGATTATGCTCTATGTTTTTTTCTAACATCATTAGTGCCCAATATATTATTTTTAAAGAAATTATATATTTATATTTTCTATTTATATATAGAAATAAACATTTAATTTCCCTAATTTTATTAGCTCATACATCATACATTAAAAAATCCATAAGGGGATTCTTTCCTCAAACACTTTTCTTTGAATAATGTTCTCTCTTCTAAATTAAATGAATTATATTTTTAAAATGGATTATAATATTAAATTCCTTTATTATATTTTCCACTGATTATTAAATATTTTTTAAAATCTCCCATTTATTGGTCAATTCTTCTTACATATCCAAATTTATTGGAGGACCCTCTCAATCATTCTATTATTTGAAATTCTCACTCATTTTCTAGCCATGTTTCAAATTATTGTATGTATTGTATTCTCCAATTAACATATTCATTTCATTGCTGACATTTTATTAATAACTTAAAAACCAATTCATGGTAATCGTAGTTATTATTACCCCAATCATACTATATATTGTGTATAAGGGGTTTTTATATATAAATTTTCTTTCCTTTAGGTTACATTTGTATAATCATTGTCATTTATAGTTTATGACTCATATTCTATCAAATAAATATTTCTTATATTATTTATCATCCTTCAAGATATTATGTTACTTTTTAAAATCCCATTTTTCTATGAACTTGTAAAAAAATCATCATTATTCTTTAAAATACTATTTATTTTTCACAAACTTTATTAAAAATATTTTTAAGAAATTTTATATTTATTACTCTATGATTTTATCATTCCTTTAATAATATTTAAAAATTATTCTTCTCTTTCTTCATGGATTTATTCTCCTTTCAAATTTTATGAATTTTATAAAAGGAACTATTCTCAATTCCTCTATCGGATCATTCCCAATTCAAATAATGAGTTTCATGAAATTATTTAGGGTATATCTCCTCTATATAAAGCTAAATGAATTTGTCTAAATCATAAATTGTTTTTCTAACGTTTATGTCTACCCAAAAGACTATATACTTCTCTTTCAAATAATTAATTCAAATTTTATTATTTTTTAATGATGTATGATTTTATTTTAAAGCTCATTTCCATTTTCATCATGGGTTATCAAGGTTTTATTCATAGATTTATAAAAAACATTGTATCCTTTATTTTATATGGGGCCTATATTATTTTGAACATATTTGGATGAGATGGGTGGGCCCAAGTTTATATATCTATGAAACTTTGTCACATCCTCGATCATTGGTAACTAAACTCCCCAATACTACCTTCACTTAGTTAGAGACTAGAGACTAGTGATGAGGTGTCCTCATAACATGGGAGGCATCACCTTTAAGTAAAATTATCACCTAATTTCAAACATATTCATCCACCACAACATACATGAAATATAAAAAAATTAGGGTAACAAATGTATATTTAACACACCCCCAAGATACAATGTGAATATATACAAATGGAGATCACCAGATAAAATGAAACACCATAAACATATGTACGCTAGGACACTAATTAAAAGATATTGGTTATTATTATGAGATCTCTGATCCACCAACTATCTAAAACTTTCATCGATCTCTAATATCCATGTTCATCTGTCCTATGTTTCAACTAATATTCTTGGACAAAAAAAAACAATGAACAAGTGGACATGAAATCGTGAGTATAGAAATACACATTATGGTCTTCTAGATAAGTGGTCCAAATTAATAGATAAATAGTTGTAGGATCATAAGAATATATTAAGATGTATATACTTACAATAGTGGTATAATTTTAATTTAAAAACCTAGTTTAAGAGAGTTAAACTAAATAATACAGAATCCTCTTAAAGTTTTGTTATCAGAATCAGACTCATTCTGATTAGCAAAGTAAAAAAAACTATAACCATTACAGTTAAATCGGAGTGAATATTTTAATCACTATGATTTGATTAATCATAGTATTTTTATCATAATCAAAGTTATATCAATAAAACAAGTCAAAATAGAATTTTTAATATTATGATAAACTTTTCTATTACATGCAGCGACATTGAAACTTGTAAAAAGAAGAAATAGAATACATATGTAAAATTAAGAATGAATTACAAGATATTATCAAAAAGATAACAATTTTAACCTTAAGAGAAAGTTAGTTAATAACCTTTAATAAAGGTAGCCTATATTTTATACTTACATTAAAGCCATTATTTCCATACTAATAAATCTCTCAATATAATGATCATATTTTCTCTAACTTCCTATCCCCAAAAGCCTTCAATATGATGATTGGATCTGTCCTCCTAGCCAAGGAATCCTTCAATACAATTATTAGATCAATCTTAACATCCTTCTAATCCATTGATCTGATGGATAAAATTCACCATCTTCCTATCCCTAAAATCCCTTGATCGTGAAAATTATCGGATGTGAGTTACAACTAAAAATGTTCTTAAGGAAACAACTTGACAAGGATTCCTTAAAACAAAAACTTACTAAAGAAAAAAAATTGACTAAGAATGAGAATTTCATGCAAAGATATCTTTAAAAGAGAGTAATAAACCAGCTTCAAACTCTTCAAAGGACTCTGTATTTATAATTGATCTCCCAATGGTCATATTTCCACGTTTTAAAAAAAACTTAGATGGCTGGCACTTGACAGCTCATTGTAGCTGAATTCCTGATCTTGTATTTATTAACACCATTATAGTGTTAAATAATTTTCTTAAAATAGAAACAAGTCTTATGTATTCTAATTACAAACATCTGTAAGTCCGATGAACTTCCTTAACAATGTCAATATGATAATATTTTTTAATATTAGTCTGATTTTATCAGTATGAGTATCAGTCTGAAATTATTTAATTTTTTTAGTATGGTAGACATAACTAATGTATAACTTATGGTATTATAATAGTGAGTTTGATAATTTTACTCATAATAAATACAATTTCCATAATTAATAATGTATTTTTTATATTTTTAATACTTTAGAACATATTCTATGTATGGTAAAAATTAATGTTTTCTACAGAAACATGTTAAAAAACTTGGTACATAAAAAGTTAGTAAACATGTTTTAAGAAAATGTTTGTGACTTCCAAAACTAATGGAATTTAAAAGAAAGAAGTATAACTTCTAACACAATAATATCTCCCCTTTTGGAAAGAACAAACCCCAAATATTAAATAAAAAATTAATTTGAAAAACATACATCCCATTTCTTTTAAGAACATCATGTTCAAAGTTATTATTTAAACCTTAACTGCCCTTGGGGGTTTGTAACTCTTCTGAATATGATGGAGAGTATTATGTTGAATATGATAGACTCCCCCTAAGAATAATATATCCCATTTAAATTAAACATTCATTCCTTTGAAAGATATTCTCCCCCTTGATATAATAAACTCATTTTCAAAAACTTCTCCCCATTTTTTATTTTCAAACATAAAAGGGAAATTAATACTTTGTTTCTTGAAAAGTTAGAAAAAAATACAGTTTTTTTAACTAACTTGTCATTCATATAAGTACTAAAGAATATATGCTCAATCAAAATTATAAAAACATTCAATCATAATAGAATCAGATGAAAATTATTTCACACATAAAAAAACATCCATTCAAAAGTTTTTTTACAAATCAAATATAGTTAAGAGTTTATATAAAAAACTATTCTTTCTTCATCAAGGTCTTTACAAGAGATTTTATCTTCTTTAACTCCCATTAGTCTTTCTCCATCTTCTCAACTCTTCCTTAATTAATCTGAACATTCTCAAAAAACTCTTTGCTCTGGCCTATTAGTATGATTACTTCATCCTCACAAGACTTCATCCTGCTCAACTCCTACTCTATATCTTTGATCTTATTCTTTAAAGAACTCAAATTCTTAGTAAAATAATTGGTCTCATATCTAGATTATTCAACAAATTTTACACTGTCATCCATGTATTTCCATAATTGATTGAAATAAATTTTTGATTCGACCATGAGATTCTTTACTTTATCATACTCTTAATTATACATTAAAATATTTTCATCAACCCAATTATACCACTTAAAATCTGGTTGAATGACTTTCTATGAGTCCAATAACTTTCTTGATAAAATTTTAACTCTACTTCAATCATGATCACTGATTATATCAAAAATGTAATAGGGTATGATATTTGATTGAGTCTTTATTGAATTAGATTACTCCAAGATTCAAGATTAGGAAAATACATAATAGTTACATCTAACCTTCTAACAAAATGAACAATTTAATCAAATCATTATGAGATATAGTTCCCACCGAGTCTAATTTTTTGGGGTTGGGCTGGGAAGGTTCAGTTCAGCTCATACCAAATTCAATTTATTTTCCTTTATTTTTATCTTTCTTTGGAAATTCTTTATCATTTTTCTTGGAAACTATACTATCATCCAAAATTTACATAATTTCTACATCATTGGTGTTGGATTTATCATCAACCTTTTGTTTTTGAATGATAAAAGCCTGCATCCACAGAGCCACCACTCTATTATTAGAAGTTAGGTGAGATTTTATCCTAACTGTTTTGTAATAGGTAAATAAATATTCCTTGACTTTTGTTTTGTTAAAATAACCAAGACTATTTGGTAGCTTATAAGATGGGAAATATTATTCACTATTCAATGGTATAATAACAAAATTTGAAATTTTATTATATGACACCTTATACCTTTTCCCATATATTGAAAAAAAAGATTTTTCTTTCCCATGTTCTTTCAAAAACTGAATAAAGCCATAAAATTCATGAACAACATCAGGATAATATTGATCAAAATAGTTGTTTGGCTTCCCTGCAAAAACTGACTCCCATCCTCAAATGGAAATTATCTTCTTTAGAGTTGAATCATATTTCTCATACCAAGTTCTTTCAACTAAGCTTTAACTAAAAATGTACCACATTTTAAAATATTCCTTCTTCTTCACTGATACTAATACTGGAATTGAGAATCAAACAAAAAGATAACCTTTCAGGATGAGGCCTTTTAGGGGTACAACAAGTCTGGGTGAAAACACTCGATAACCCGATGTTGGACATGAGTGGTATCCTCTATTATATAGGAAATCATTTTGAAGGTTTATCTTCTATAATATGATTAATAGTTGATATTGAATGAATTTTGATCTGACAGTTGAAATTGATCTGAAGAAAGTTTTAAATAATTTTTAACTCTCGAATTTTTATGCATTTTTATCATTTTAAGAATCAAGCCTATTATGAAATTTTTTAAAAAAACATTGAAAAAAACAAAAAATTTGTAAAAATAAAAGTATAATAAAAATATAAAATAACTAATCATAATGAGATAGTGAAAAAAACTAAAAGAATATAAGAATAACTTTCAGATTAGAAAGTTTCATCAGTATGGTTAACCGATTCTTCTTGGATTTTGTAAACTAAAACAATTATGATAGTTTATAAATAATAAACATAGTAATTTCATTAAAAAATACAATAGATTATATAGAAGACTAAAATAAATATTTTTGGAAGTAAAAATTTATTATGATAAAACATGAAATAAAAACTGATTATTAAAATTTTAGAATTTGAAAATATTTTTAACAAATTTGAGTCTCAAAATTTTATGAAAATTTATTAGTTCAGTAATTATTTTGAAAATTATGAATCCAAAATATTTTAAAAGTTTGAGTCTAGAAAACTCATCACAATAATAGTTTTTAGAAAAAATAACATTATAAAATTAAAAGTTTCAAGAAAAACTAAAAAAATTGAAAAACATAAAAAAATATACTCTCCATATAAAAATGTGTACATTAATGTAAGTAGATGAGTTAAAAAGAATTGGATATTAATGTTACTTTATTTTGATTATTCTGAGCTTCTGTTTAATGTATTTAAATCTGTCATAAGTAAGGGGTATTGTAAAAATATCAGTAAGTAGTTCTTGCATTTAGATGAATTGTAAAATGATATATCCTTTAAGTGTGTGATCCCGAAGGAAATGGTGTCTTATATCTATGTTATTAGGACATGATTGATGTTATGTGTTTTTACTCAAATCAATGGAACTTTTATTATCAAAAATTGTTTGAGTTTAAATAAAAAATCACTCCATAGTCAGTGAGTGTGTGTTGTATCCACAACACTTGATCACAACAACTTCTAGCTGCCACATATTCATATTTAGTCGTGGAAAGTTATATTGAGTGTTGTTTCTTAAAGTAACAAGAAACTAAAGAATCTCTTAAGAAATGACAATTTTTGTATGTTCTTTTATTATCCATTCTACATACATCAATCTCATCATTTGAAAAACCTTTTAATTCAAAAACATTTCCAAAATAATATAAAAGTATTAAATCCATAGTTCCATTATGATAATGAAAAATTCGTTTTACAACTTTTAAATGGGATTATTTTTGATTATCTTTATATCTTTCACATAATCATACAAAAAAAATTAAATCAGGATGACTAGCAGTTAAGTAATGTAAATTTCTTATCATGCCCCTAAAAATATGTTTATCATTCGGTTTCCCAGCCTTATCAAGATCTAAAGTATTTGAGGTACCTATAGAAGTATTAATACTTTTAGTATTATCACACCAAAATTTCTTAAGAATATATTTTATATACTTATGTTGAGATTTAAAAGTTCCTTCTTGTTATTTTGTGATATTAAAACCACAAAAATATTTTAACTCACCCATAATACTCAACTCAAACTCATATTTCATAAGATCCAAAAATTAATCTATTAAGGATTATTGAGGTTATCCAAATATAATGTCATCAACATTAATTTTTACAATAATAATATTTTTTTAACTTATTTTATCAAAATTATTGGATCTAAAACTTAATTAAAAAAATTATTTTGTATCAAAAATGTTGTTAACCTATCATACCAAGCTCTAGGGGCTTGTTTAAGTCTATATAATGCTTTAGTAAATTTATAAAAGTATTTAGGATGTTTCTTATTTTCAAAAATAGGTGTTTGTTCAACATAAATATCCTAATTAATATATCTGTTAATAAAATCACATTTCATATCCATTTGAAAAACCTTAAAATTAAAGAAAGATGAAGATAATAAAATTATTCTGATAGATTCTATTATTTCTATCATAGCATATGTTTCTTCATAATAAATTACCTATTTTTTAATATAACCTTTTTTAAAACTTCTAGATTTATTTCTAACAAACAAAATCCATTTTCGTCATATTTATTTTAAAAAAACTTTTTAACTCCAATTATAGAAGTTTCTATAGATCATTTAACTAAAGTCTAGACGTTTTTCCTCTCAGACTCATTGATCACATCTTACATTGCCTTAATTCAATCCTCGTCACCTGAAGTTTCACACCTAAGATTTAATTTTGAGATGTTTTTCTATTTATTGTTTGTTTAACCTTTTCCCATTGGGTTTCCTTTGAGTTTTTGGAGAAAATGAGAGATTTTGGGTAAAAATTATGGTGTTCATGGTTGGCACATGGTTTTCCAAACTGTGCACCCTTTCCCAAATAACCATGAGGCCAAGTGGTGTTTTTGGATTGAGGCATAACACATGGTTAGTGCATGATTTTTAAACCAAGATGGCTAACTTTTTCGATTGTTCTTCTTGGACAGTGAGAGATGCATGGTTGTTTCACAGTTTGGAAAACTATGTGGGAAAACCATGTGCATTTCCAGGTCATTAAAAATCATGAAATTCCTAAACTACCCCCCTTTTAAATAAACCCCAAAACACCCAAACTCACCCTCCACTTTGGATTTTTACCCTAGGTGCACCCCCTTCCTCTCCACTCCATTGGGATCTATTTCGGTGGTAATTTTGGTGTGATTTCTCTCTAAATCCTCAAGTGAGTCCCTCCTATCTTAGTTTCTTCATCTTTTCTAGGTTTTTATTCTTCTTTATTTGGAGTTTCACACCTATATTGGGTTGGGTGTCTAATTTAGAGTAAGATCTTAATTTTTTGAGTTTAATCTTGATGTTTAAGGTTTGATATTGCCTCTAAGGTGTGCGATTAAGGTGTGTTTGAGGGTTTTCCCCATATTTGGGAAGTTTCTTCACTAAATGTAGTTGTTTCCATTCTTAACATTATTTGATGATTTAAATATTATTTCTTGACTGTTTAAATATATTCTATGTATTGTTTTTGTGGTTTGAAATGGTTTTTTGAAATTATTCAAGTTTATTTGGGATGAAAAATGTATTTTCAATGGAAATGATTTTTGTTTAATGTTTCTTTTGTATATGATTCTTTATTTGATTCCTTCGAGGTGTTTGATAAAATGTATGAATGGTGATAATGATGTTTTAAAATGGTTTTGGTGTGTGTTTGGTTTCAGAAGATATCTTTGGTATGAAAATGGAGGTTTATCTTGTGTAATGCAATATTTGGCTTGTGTATATATAGAATTCATGTTGTATGTGATATGTGGAATAGAAATTGATCACAAAGGGAAACCCAAGTATCTAGTTGGGTGGACTAGGACTAGTATTCTAAATGATTTGGAATTGGTTTATCCTAGATTCATCAAGAAGGATAGATGATACAACACTAAATATATGATAATAATTATTGGATACCACCAGGCCCATGGGGTGTCCCCTACTAGTGGCTCGTTCATGAGAACATTATTGGTCATGGTTTGTATACCACATCTCACTAATATATGATGTACCTAGTGTCCCAATTCTAGCTAGTTCCTATAGGTTTTTCCCGTAACATATGATCTTTTGTGATATTGTTCCTACCATAGGCTTATGGTATACTAGGTTGGTTGTTTCAAAGGAAAGCATGTTTTCTTTTAAAATGTTTTCAATAAAAAAATAAAGTTTTTATTTTATAAAACTTTTATGTTTATTTTTATTATAATTTTAATAGCATGGAATTTTTTTGTTGGGTATCATACTAATAGGATTTTTCTCACACCCAATATACACATTTAGATATAAGTATACTTGGTTATGTTTGACGCATGTAAAGAAAATATTTTTGGAGATATTGGTTAGAGATGTTAGTGGTCTTCCCTTATAGGTGGTGTGGTGGTGGATTGAGGAAGACACTCTTCTTTTCATATAGTGGTTTTTGGGATAGTGTATGTTCCCTTTAATATAGACATTTTTAGGTTTTTGTTAAAGTTTTAAACTGAATATGAAAATTTTGTTATGCCATGTTTGGTTTAGAGTGTTCATTTTTAGTTTATATATAATTATTGGTTGATTATGTTTATGATATTGGTTAAAACCATTACCAAGGTAATATGCTTATACTTTTTCATTAGTTTCTAGCCTGTGGGTATTGGGAATACCCTTCAGGCCATACCACAGACCGGGTCAGGTGTTGGGTTGGATGAAACTCTGTCTTGGTTCATAAAAAAATGTATTAGATCAACCAATGCTTTTTTTGGGTCAAGTTATTTGAGTTGAGTCTAGATAGACTGCAGCTATGACTGTTGGGACTTGAGGTTCTGGTTATGAGTGGAGTGCCTAGACAACACACCTCGTGACAGATCTTGAGTCGCAATGGGATGTTGAGAATTTTTGTTTGACTTCTCTTCTAGTTGAGACATGAAGACTATAGAATCTATGTGGAAAATGAGTGGATATGGAGTGGTTTTATTGTTATGTTATTTTTGTGGGGTTTTTTTTTTGTTTGGATTTATGAAATGTTCATATTTGTTTTTTTTTTTGCTTTAAATTTTCAGAATAGTGGTATTTATGGTTTTATTTGTGACTATTGCTTTTTGTAGCGAAATGACTCCCTATATAATTCATGTGCAACCATTAGAATAATCCATAGAGAGTTCTCCCTCACTAATTGATCATAGGCTAGTGGAAATTTTGGTTCGGGTTGTTCAGGCCTTGAGATAGGGAGTGGGTCTTGTTTCTGCTCTGGTTAGAGAATCTGAACCTCATCATTGGAAGGACAAATCCCAAGAGTTCCTTAATAACAATACTCTTTCTTTCTGAGGTAGCACAAAACCTTAGGATTCATAGTAATGACTTGACAAGATAGAATGGATGTTTTAATTTATTAACACTCTTGAGGAACTTAGGGTGAAATGCTCTTAATTCTTATTGGAAGGTCCCAATTAGAGGTGGTGGGACTTAGTGGTATAAACTGGAAATCACAATTAGATGAACTATAAATACTTCAAGTCTATTTTCAATGACCATTACTATCCTGTGGCCTTGTCCTACGCTAAATCCTAGGAATTTATAGATCTTTTTTAGGGGGACCAGTCTGTGATAGATTACCCCAACCACTTTTATAAGATAGTTTAGTATGCACCCAAAATTATTTCCAATGAGAAGATTAAGAATTAAAAGTTTTATGGGGGATTTCGGCCAAAGATATATTCGCAGGTCTTTCTGTTCAATTTGAAGGCCAATGATGAGATGGCTGATCATTATTTCATGGTGTAGATTGATCAAAAAAGAAAATTTTGGTTCTTCTGAGGCTATGTCTGCAATGTTTAGTGGAAGTATAGTAACCCAATCTTAAAATACTTGTATATTACATCATTTTAGGTGAATATTTTGTACATTACAAAGATACATGCCTGAGGACCACAATATTTTGTATCTTTTCAAACATGGAAACAACATATTTTATCCTGTTTAATGATCTTTAATATCTCCCATAAAGATCTCCAACTTTATTAACTATACCTAAAACATTTCTTCATTACATGGGGAAAGGAAACACAAGAAATTGGTGAGATAAGATGCTCAGTATGGGTAAATAAAGGAAAATGTGTAAGCATAACATGAACAAAAGGGTATAGAACTTGATCATAATATTTGAAGATCATACCCTACATATTTGAGATCATAATAAAGATTAGTAACTCCTAAGACATAAATAATAATTAAATAAATAACATAAACTATGAAATAATAACATTGTAATAATACATAGAATTGTGGAAAACACATAAAAATATAAAAATCTTATGTCAAGGTGTCCAACCTAGGATTTTGTAACATGTTAGACTTGGTTTAATAACCAGTGTACCAACTTTAGGATTTGGATATCCTCTTGTGTACCCTCTTATTTTGGGCTTGGGATGTCCTCCTATGTACCCTCTTGTTTTGTGCATGATATTTCATCCCATATACCATCTTATTTTAAGAATGGGATGTAATCTTATGTACCATTTTTTTGGGTTTGGGATTTCTCCTTGTATACCCTCTTGTTTCGATATTGGAATATCATCCCGTGTACCATCTTTTTTCAGGATTTTTATTTCCTCCTAGATATCCTCTTGTTTTAGAACTGGGAAGTACTCATGTGTACCCTCTTGTTTTGGGCTTGGGATTTCCTCTCATTTACCCTCTTGTTTCTGGCTTGGTATTCCCTCTTGTGTACCCTTTGAGCTCATAAAACATTTATCATTACCCAATGCATTGGCTAGAGATATAGGTCCCACCTGCCACATGATAAAATCATACATACATATGCCACAATATAATAATACATGCATCATACCATGACCAATAAAAATATATGGAATTCCAAAAAATCATATTACGACCTATAGAAAATATATGATTTTCATAATCATTTCATCCAAGAATAACTCATGAAAAGAAATAGGTTTGATAAACAACATGACATATAAGAATAAACCATTCAGAGAAATAATTTGAATGAAACCATTAGATCATTTTCTATAAAGGCATGAGTAACATCAATATATTTTATACTAGATTGAAAATAATTTTGAAATATCATTCAGAAACTTTTCTTGATGAAAATATCCTTTCTTCTTTGAAAATCTATTTTTAAAACATAGAACCTTTTGAAAACCATTTCCTTTGAAAATAATTTGAAAAAATAGGAATAATTCTTTGAATCATTTTGAAATTTTATTCCCTTGAGTTCTTATGAAATAATATTGAAAACATTTTGAAAATTTTTTTCATTGAAAACATATAAAATAATCTATAAAACATTTTAAAATCCTTTTTCCTTGAAAATACTCCGAATACTTATAAATAAATATTGAAAAAGTTTTGAAAACCATTTCATTGAATATAGCTTTAAAACTTATAAATAAATTATGAATACTTTTTGAAAACCATTTCTTTGAAAATAAATTTGAAAACATATAATGAAATATTGAAAAAAAATTGAAAACCATTTCTTTTAAAATTCTTTAAAAATATATTAAGAAAGATTGAAAATGTTTTTAAAACCATTTATTTGAAAATAACTTCAAATATATATATATATAAATATTTTAAAACCGAAAAACATTTTTAAAATAATTTTCCTTGAAAATTATCTTCAAATATCATTTGAATTTTTTTTAAAACATGGTTTAGAAATAAAACAGATTTCTGAATGAAGAGAGAGATAGAGACATATTTTTCTTAAAACATTTTCTTAATTATATCAAGTAACAAAGAGTGGTAAAATTATAATAATACTGCAATATATCTTGAATGAAAATATTAAAAGGTATATAATGAGTTTTCTGGAGATATTTATTGTAATATTTCATCAAAGGAAGCATAATCATTAACAATATAAAAAAGTTATGAGGTTTTTTCAATAAACTCTTACCACATGGTTACTTGGGATCATACTTTTCATGTAAGAAAATGAAATTAAATAAAGAATAAAACATCATTAAAATAATTATATTAATTATATAACATTTAAATTTGAATAATATACACCTCGTTAAAGAATATAGGTGCATAACAAAACTTGTGTCTCAAATAGGGCAATTTGAGACAAAACTACTTTACCAATTTGGTAGCATTTAAAACATTAACCCCATGAAATAAAGATAAAATAATGGATATTTAAATACCAATAAATTTAAATATAATAATAATAGAATACATCCATGGGAATTATAAATACCACACAAAAGGAATGGGTGGTAAATAAGTCATGTATCTCACAGAAATAAAAAGTGAGATGAAATTCCCTTATCTTGTGTCTTGACTCTCTCCGTACTCATTAAAATCACTTATATAATAAATATAAATTTATTATAAATATTTTAAAGAACTATATTATTATATCTAATAACATATATGGTTTGATTATTCCCTTATATTACCCTCTTGTTAACAATCCTATGTTAAGGTTGCACTTCAGGTAATATTTGCTTTGTTCTTCGCATGTGTATTAATTTGTTATATATTTTGTCCTTATACATATATCATGATTTATATAATTTAAATAGTGATATAAATATAATTTATATTCATTATATTGGTATTTTAATAATATATATATGTATAAAATGGAATAAACCGTTCTTGGAGAAGGTAAGACGTATGTACGCATGAACGTTGTTTCTGTTTTTATTGTTGTATTGAAAGAGACAATGTAAAATAAATATATGTATATATATCATTATATATCATTATTATACTATAATTATTATATCATATATATTATATAATTTTACTAAACCCATCCCTAATGAATTCCATGTAATGTGTGAATGAATCACATCACATTGAGGGGCGGTAGTCTACACTTCCTCAAAAAAAATTATCATACTTACACCAAATTGAAAGTAAGAAATATATGTATTGTAAAAATAATAAATAAGATTAAATAAATAATGAATATTATATATGACATATATAAACATATTTTCCATCATAATATCCAACATGAGATGTGGTAAAGGAAAAAATGAACCATCATTGTTAAGTGAGGTGGTAGTTTAGTATGTTCATTATCCATTAGATGGATGTGTGTGTAAGTGTAGGTAAAACCATTAGCATAAAAAAACACTAGCATATTGATGATATTTGTTTTTTATACAATTATGTAATAAAGAGAGTGGATTGGGTGTAGAAAGAAAATTAAAGAAAGGAGTTTGAGAGAACATGTTACCTCTTAATCAGGTAACTCCTTTTGGTTTGTGCCAAAAGGCTTCATTGGATTGATTTCTTCCAAAGGAAAGGATTATATGAGGTATATATTTATTTTGGAAAGTGTATTGGTAATATATTTTCTAAACGTAAGTGGTTTCTTATGTGGGAAGGATAGGTAGAGGTGGTGTCCTTTTATCGGGAAGGGAAAAGACACACTTAGAATTTTTTAAAACAGGGTAGGTGTACCCACGTTTTTACCTCAAAAATTCATAAAAAACAAAAAATAACTCAATAATGGAAGTTTTATGGCTGAATAATGTCCATAAAATGGGTTTTGGACAATCTTATAGGTCATTTTCGGTCTTAAATTTAAGGTTTTGTACTTTGTTAACCTGATTTGTCTCTTAATTGTTGTAATTAGCTTTAATCACTTTCACTAATATTTTTTGTAATTTTTTTTACATTATTATAGATTATAAATTATAATTATTCCAAATATGGAATAAATTTTTACAAATTTTAATCACATAAGTGGTAGAAATTAATTTAAAATGAATCTCGCTAACGGGGTGACAGTGCGGTTCTTTAAAGTAAAAATGATCAAAAGTTTGCTAAGTTTTTATATCCAATTTAAATTTGAAATTGATTAAAATGACATAAATTGGAATAATTAATAAAAATATTATCTAATTAAACTTTTAAACTAATTTAAAATATAAGTTAACCTAATAAATAAATTAGATGAAAAATCATTTTTGAATTAAAATCTAGTATTTCTAACTATTCGTTAAAGAAATGAAACCTTACAAAATAATACCAAAAATTTATATTAAACTAATTTTTATATTTCACTTAAAAAGATAAATTTTATTTTGACATATTTAATATATAAAATTTCCAAAATTTGACTTAAAATGAGTTCTCCAATAAAATATGGTAAAAATACATTTATAAAAATATAGGTTTTTAAACATAAAATTGTGTTTGTTCTTATATTATGTCTGTAAAATCTATTTGATGAATGTAGAAAATATTTGACTTACTATATAACATATATATTACATTAATATCACTCACTAATTATAATTAATTTAATTTATTAGGGTAAAACAACTTTGTGACCATAAAAATAATAATATTTCACTTTACATTAAATCAGTTTTCATATTCATTTCTAATTAATTGGTAACCTATGATTTAATATTATATATATTTTAAAAACATATATTTTCATAAATTATTTTAATACAATTAATTATCACTAATTTAATGGTTGTGTTATATATTATTATATTAAATAAAAACATTTTATTGGTATATGATTGTTCGGTAAAACTATGTCTTGTGTGTTACGCAAGCCATCTAGGAAAGTCATTGTTGAATGTAATGTAAGATAACCTCAATGTTCTATGTTGAGAAAGATAAAATTTTTGTTTTTTAGTTCGTGGTTATATTAGTGTTTCATATAATGTAATACAAACATATAAAATAAACTATTTTCAGTGTTACCTTAATGGTAATATATCAAAAAGATTAAATTAATTATAAAAAATAATAATTTACAAAATCTCAAGGTGTTACATTCTACCCCCCTTAAAATGAATTTATCTCTCTAAAATATTCTTGGTTATTAAAAGGTTAATACTTGAAATTCCCTTTCTTAGAAACACGTATTTTAAAAATGAATACTAAAACTTCCTTTTGAAAATAAAATATAGAAACATAACAGTTACCCAAAGTAACATATAATTGGGTTTCCACATGGGATAATATAGGTGGTAAGTGAAATCATAGACATGGAAGGGAAATATAACCATAATATTCTAATGGAGAGTGATAGAGAACAAGGCCGGGAAAAATTTAACAATAAAAAATCCATAAATCTGCAATGAACTAAGGAACCATCTGATTCATCAAAAACAGAGGCACTGGGATAACATTATTAGTTTCAATATACTTTTTCCTAAAGTTAAATAATTTTCATGTAAAGATATACTTGCATGATTTCAGGAAAACCTCACCCTTTTTTGTTCCTCGATCCACTTCACCTCTTCCTCCATAAAGGAAGGTGAATTGTTCATTCACAAAGCACTAGAGATCACAAAATCAATGATATTTCATCCCATCTATCATAAGTTATGATCAACACTAATTTTTTATAAAAAAAGTTATCTAATATTATTAATTCCTCATGTGGTAAGATAATACTTTATTATCACAAACATCATCCAAATTTTAACTTAATCATCCCATAAATGGTTTACCTTATAACCCTTCTGAAAGATGAAAATTCAAATATTTAGAAAGAAAGACCTAAAAGAAGCTTAACATTTATCCCTCATATATCATAAAGTACTGTTTTTTTTTCACATTCCAAATATATGAATACCCTTTTCATATATTCTCTTAAAACATGGTAATAACCTTAACTACCATAAATCATTTTGATAAACATGCATGATTCCTTACTCCAATTATTACTTGATATATTCTTTAAATCCAAGAATTTGTAAACTTTATACATGATGACATAGAAAACTTTGTCAATAATTAGTTCCAAGGTAATCTATACCATCTAATTTACTAATTCATATCTAGAATATATTTATCTAAACATAATTATCTCAACATCAGAAATTAATTAAGGTTTACCTTACCTTAATCAAAATATCACATTTCTATGAAATAATTTTTCTATGTCTTCATATCCATTAAATATTTCCTTTTCAATTCTTAGTGAAAATGTATAATGAAAATAATCACATATTTCACGATTCATATAACATAATCTTTGAATTCCAAAACATAAATACTTCATTCCTCCAACATTATTCTTAAACCAATAATTAGGCCTCATTAAATTATTCCTTAATACCTATTTCCTAGAATATGAAATATTAATCATGTCTTAAGGTTCATAAACCTCAATATAATCATTTTTATGTTTAATGTAAACAATACTGGAATAATATCACATACCTTTCGCATGTCATTGGAGGTCTCTTTATCTTTAAAGTATAAAAAATACTCCTACAACCTTCTTAATTATCTTTTTGATATTTTCACTTAGTAAATCAATTTTTATAATGCCCATAATTTCCATATCTTAAAAATAAAAATTGAACCATGTTCCTTTGAGTTCTCTCCATTGACTAAAACCAACATCCATAGTGTGAGAAACATTTATCATATAGGTATATCATATAATCATGAAAAAAATTACTTCTAGGATGCCTAAATAATATATCCTACTTCTATAATTTATGACACCTTAGGTTTATCTGTGTTTATTCGTAGTCATCCTCTTTTTAAATCCTTCATGATGGTTCATGAAGAGTTTTTCAATTTTCAAAGCATATCCCTAGGAGTGTCAAACCAGGTGTGCAGCAAGGCCCATTGTCATGTATCATATTACCCTGAGATAGGCCCAGAAAATCTTATTAGAGTTGTTACCCCTAGGTACATTTGTGATAGGGGCACATCCACTTGTAGTATCCATACAGATATGTATTACTACAAAACCACTAACTCTATCCTTTCCTAAAATTCTAGAAAATTTTCCTAAATGTTGACTCATCCTTATACTTATCCTTAGAGACATCCCTTGACATATCCTTAGAAATATACCTAGGGATCTCACTAAATTTATATCATCCTAGTTTAAAAATGTTGAGTAAACCTCCCTTTTATACAAACTATAGTGACCCAGCCTTAACATACAAGGATATTACATCATTTTAGATGAATATTTAGTACAATACAAAGATACATTCCCGAAGATTGTAATAGTTTAGTATCCTTGGATAAATGGAAATAAAATCTTATATCCTAGTGATATAACACCCTGACCCCAGTTACCCAGAGTCAGTGAATTATTTTAATACATTGTCATGATTATAAGAAATCAAGTCCCGAAGGACCGATCAGTTTATTAGTCTTGTAAAATAGATTACATACAAGAATGTTACATTACACTTTATAACATACAAAAAAACATAAATAATCCTTTATTAATGCCATTTTTCACTTGGATTAACCCTGAATATCAATGACAATACACTTCTTGGATTCCTGGTAAAAATAAAACATAGAAAGGGGTGAGATCAGATGCTCAGTAAGGATAACAATACAGTGGAAACATTCATAAATAAGCATAAACATTTAAGTAAATGTATAACTAAAACAAAAGCCTTTTAAACTTGAACTTAAACAAAATATGGAAAAAAATAAAATGAAGTAATACCATTTACTTATTCACATGGATATTCTACTAGTCTAATAATCACATGCAATATCACTAACCACTTTCATAATGATGGAAAGCATAATGCCAGACTATCATAACCACATAGTCAAGGCCTCGTGCCAAGACTACAAATAAGATTTTGTCAAGGTCTCATTCCAAGAAACTAGTTTGTCTCATGAGACCTACAGATGAATCAAGGAGCTATAGCGGGCTCCACTCATCACTTACTAAATCTAATGCATTCCTTATATGAACAGGTCTAAACATAAGGAGTGAGATGAAAACCCCTTACCTTGCACTTTCCTTTAGTCGAGGGTACGTTTAGCCTCCTGTATGAAGACTATAGTATGTTATTAAATTATACCAGAACCATACTAATATTTATGATATCATACATTATTCATTTATGACTTTATACTACCCAGTTAATAATGATATCCATGTTATATTAATATTTTGTGTAATAATCGCTTTCTTTATCGTACGTGTTTTAACTTGTTACTCTTGATTGTATCACTTAGATCATGATTTAAATACTTCCAGGATATAAAAAATTATTTATTTATCACATATATTAGAAAATAAAAATTTATAATAGACGTATATATGAAATGAAAAACACCGTTTATGGAGACTGTAGTCCGTACGTACGCATAAACGCTGTATCTGTTTTCATACAGTATTGAACGGAAGTAAGTGAATAAGATATTTGTAAGTACATAAATACTTATATATATAAATACATATATCTCTAGTAGAATTATTATTTCATATATTACATACTTATTAGTAATATATGTTTTTATAATCATCGATGAATGGTGAACTTGGAAATGAATCTTATCACGTCGTGGAGACGATAATCCGTACGTACGCACGAGCGAAAATATCATTATTTTGATATTAAAATAATATATAATTGGATGCTATATCATAAATAAAGAATAATTATCATGTTATATTTATTATTTACATCAAATACACATCATTATTATACCCATCAAAAAATAATTTATTGAATAACAATTACACCACGACGTGGAGACGGTAAGTCATACGTACACACGTATGGTGACATGTCATTAAAATGGTGGATAGATTAATGAATTTGGTTGTACAATAATTATAATAACATCATAGTATATAGAAGATACTATATTTATTATTTTATAATGGAAATAGCAAATAAAAAGGAAGTGAAAGAAGAAAGGAACTTGAAAGAGGGTGGTGAAATCATTACCTCTTCTTCGGGTTCTTCCTTTTGATTTGGTCAAAAGGGCTCCTTAGGTTGGATTTATGATCAAACCAAGGACTCTATGTTGAATTGAGGGAAGTTGGGAGGATATTTGGGCAGGGGTTGGCCGAACAAAAAGGCTTTTAAGGTATGAATAATTTGTTAGAAGTGATGTCCTTTTATAAGAGGGAGGAGGGGCTCTTTAGGAAAAAACTTAAAGTATTATTTTATAATAAATTTATATTCAGTTTATAATGGCTCCAAATGAATTTATTTCGAGCATTAGGTGGTTATGGGTCGAAATATTCTCAACCAATATATTTTAGAAAAGTTTAGGTTACCATTTTAACCTTATCTTTTAGATTTAACTCTTAGTTAAATAGTTTAACTTTTACCGTGTCTTCTTGTATTCTTACTCTACATGGTTAATAAACATACTCTAAACTTCCAAGAGAACCTCAATTGGATCATTAATGACATATATAATAATATTTAAGCTCTTTTTCTTAACCTTACCCTTTTAGGAATATTATATCAACCAATAATATAGTATTTGTTTTAAATATTAATTTATGTCAATTTTGACACTATTTGGTATTTTTTTGTGAAAGTCATAAAAACTTTATTACTTCGAACGACATACATTGAATCATCCCTAAAATTTCATATTCTCCTATAAAATTCGTGTATGTCATAAAAACTTTGAAATTGTATTTATTTTAATATTTATAATACCATTTATTTGATTCTTTCATTAATAAGGTAATTACCGCATCATCATTGTATCATTAATAAATTTAATTATTTAATCTCTAAAAATTATAAATAAAATAAAATTATGTAGGAAATATTTTTATCTTTCTAATGAATATTTTTTAGTATAATTTATCTTATGTGTAACCCTATATTAAAAAATATTTAGTTATTAAACTTTGAATTTAACACTTTTAACTCTTCTTTGAATTAAATAATAATAAATGTCCTAATCTAATTCAAGTGGACCAAAGAGGTTCATATTTTATTATAAGGTTGTTTTTGGTCGAATTAAACTTAACCAATAGAATTAATACATGTTTTAGGGTAATAATGACATCATTTTTACCCTAAATTACCCTATTTACTTTTAACCGTGGTAAAAAAAAGTAAAAAGTTACTATTCAACAAAAATTATTTTCATCTTATTGAACAAAATTTTACTTCTTGATATTAACCGTGTCTCTCTGATTTTATAAATTCCACTCACAGATGCGGTAAAATTAAGTTTTATATGAATTTGAAAATTCTCCTAGGAGGTGGGTAAAAGGCGGTGAAAAGTTTAATAAAATTTTTATATATATAAAATTAATATAAAATGACTCCAATTAATTATACTGAAGATATATAGGTATTATGTATCTATTTTGACCTAAAATATATTTAAATAAAATAAATAATTATTTAAATAAAAATTCGGTTTTAATCTATAACTCTGTGTTTTTCACTATTCATCAAAAATTGAAAGTTTTTAGAAAAATACCAAAAATTCACCCTAAGCTAATTTTGATATTATGAATTCAAAAATGAAGTCTATTTTACCAAATTCAAAACATATAAGTTGCATTTATTAATTTAAAATTAATTCCCGCTGTCAAAACCAAAAGGCGCATTTTTAAGAAATAATAACTATCAAAACTTTGACACTTGTTTCTGTCCAATTTCAAATTGAAATTAATTACAATGACCATAATTTGATTAAATGGTAAAAATATAATCTATTTATACTTCCAAACCATTAAAATGTATAATTTAACACTATAAAATATTTTGATTAAAAAAGTTGTTTTTAGTTAAAATATAGTATTTTTCACTATTCACCCAAATATAAAAGTTATCAGAAAAACACCAAAAATTTATTGAACTAAATTATTATGTCCCAATTCTAAAGAAGAAGTTTATTTTGTAAAATTGAATATATAAAAGTTTCAAATATTTGATTTAAAAAGGCTTCGCCATTAAAAGGTGGTAAAATTGCATTTTTTGAAAAATACTACTTTTATCTAAAAAAATATATTTGTTCTTACATTATGTCTAAGAAACTCATAATATTGATTCTAAAATTATAAGGAGTATATAAAGTTCAAAATTAAATATATAGGTTTCCTAAAACTCATATCATAACCTATAGAAAATATATGGATTTCATAATCATTTTATAAGGACCCGGCCTTAAAACATTACTTAATCTTGAATTAAATAAATAATTCACATTGAGGATCTTTTTAGGTTTAGAGTTTTAGATAATTAGGACATAACTATTACATCTCAAAGATTACAAGGTAGACACATCCACTCAGTTTCTATTTTTTTTCAAAAAATATAAACTCTTGAACAAAAGAGTCATGTCTAGTTCCATGTTTTAGACATCGTGACATTTCCTTGATCCCATCCTTGACTGTATTCCACTTTAAGTCCTCTGGAAAACATTTCAAAAACTTGGGATGAGAAAAAAAAGCTCAGTAAGGGATATAAAAATACGAAAAGTAGACATTAGTCCGCGTATACAAAAGAATCAATGAAAACACACTTTACTCATAAAACATAAGCACTTTAACATACCTCATGAAATCATATGATTTATGAATATCTCATAGAAATCATAAGACATAAAAGTAACTTGAGGCATTCATAACATCCTTACGTTGGGAGTAACACTCATGGTTACGTTTGGAATACTCATCACAAGTATATTCCCTAAATCTCTTTAGAGAAACGTTAGCGTTTAACCCCTTTGTGTTACCCAATGCATTGGAGAGCTATATCGGGATCACCCGCCCATAGTTTATCACGCAACCACCCGTCTTCATAAACATTTACCAAGAACCATAACATAATCATAACACTTAAAACATGCATAAAATAAACAAAAAAATTCCACATTTCAATCACAAGAGATCACATCATGATATTATCATAAATAAAAACATCTAATAAAATCATTAAAACTATATGAGAGAAAAATCCCTTTATACTTTGAAAATATTAAAATAAGTCATTTAAAAGAGATTTTAAAATAAAAGTGTATCATACCACTTTGAAACTTTTGAAAGGATTTTAAAAAAACCATTTCCTTATAAATAAATCCTTAAAACCATTTTTAAAACATGGACATGGATGATAAACTTTTAAAAGAATAAATCTTTAAAACCATTTAAAACAATGTTTTAATAAAAGAGTCCTTTTCCATTTTGAACATTTAAATTATAAGATACAAGAAAGTAGACCATTTTCAAAAAAATTAAATGACTTTAGTATAAACATAATATGGATATGGAATGTCAAAGGGGATATATATACACTTTATAAAAGAATAAAAGTGCATATCATTAAGAAATGTCTCAATGAGAAGAAATTGAGATGTAATCCCAATCAAGGGTCATGCCATTAGAGAAAGGATAAAGAAATGACATAATTATGTGTGATAAATATAAATACACCAAATATAAGTGGATAATAAGTGTAAAACAATAATATTTCATCCACACATATTCATATCACAACATAATGAAGAAGTAGAGGTTTAACCCAAAGGATTTAAATTGGGTTAAGAAGTTCCCTTACCAAAATTTGAGAGCCTAACGACGTCACTTTAAAATACAGAAAATGAGTTGATGAGAGAGAAAATGGAATCTCATCACTTGGACATAAAATTTACATCAATAAGGATATATAAGAACATATCCCAACATAGTAAGATGTAAAATGCATAACAAATAAGTCTTTTACAAAGAGGAGCGTGAAATGTTCCCTTACCGACTTTGGTAACTTTCGAAACGTACACCCCATGAAAGAATGACTATACAAAATTGATGTAAATACCCATAATGAAATTATATAACAAAAATAGTATAATAATGGGAAGTACATACACCACTCAAAGGAAATGGTGGCAAATTCAGCATAAATATCACAGGAATAAAAGTGACATGAAAAATCCCTTATGCAAACTCGGCAGCCTAACGGCGCCACTTAAAAGTTACAAAAAATGGATTTATGAAATCAAATAGGGTATATCATAATATGAACATAAAAAGTACAGAATGAGGAATATAAAATAACATCCCAAAACATAAGAAAGATGATTTTAAAAGAAATGACATAAAAGAGAGTGCTTAAAAAGAAAGAAAGAGGTAGGATCCCTTACCTCAAGTCCGACTTGTCTTGTTCGTTTCTTTATATTCCTGAATAATAAACTAGAGTTAATTTAAAATTTCTTAAGAACCTTTTTTAAGTTCATTATTCCTTTTATATCACTTATTACCATGTTATGAACATTATGTAATTATTTAAGTTAATAACGGTCGTTTTGTCGATCATTGGTACTTGAGTCAAAAAATACACTACTTATAATTACAAGTTGTTCATGTGGTAAAATATCCATTATATCCAGAATTATATTCATGATTTAGATATCATGTATATCATACATATCCAATAAATACTTGAATTTATAATATTAAATAACATTTAGAGCTAATAAATGAAATGCACCGTTCATGGAGACGGTAAGTCGTACGTATGCATGAACGCTACTTTCATTTCTATTTTGTATTTAATTGAATTAAAACTAAATGAGATATATATATATATATATATATATATTATAATTATAGTATAATATATTTTTTTTATATAGGTCACATAAGTTCATTAATTTCATTCTTTATACATTCCATGTATTACATGAACGAGTCACATCACTTGAGGGGGCGGTAGTCCACACTTCCTCAAACGAAATTATCGCATTTGCGCAACATTAAAAGAATAATGGTATCTTTTAAATGTAAAATAAAGAGGTATATAGAGGAAATAAATATAATATATATCATAAATAAATATAGTTCTATCATAATGGCCACTATGAGAGGTGGTAGGAGAAGATAGAACAATCATTGTTTCGTGAGGCAGTAATTCACCATCCACGAAAACAATATGTTCTTTAACCATTAGACGGAGGTGTGTGTACTTGTAGCTCGAATAATTCTCATAAAATCATCCTAGTATATTTAAGATACTGATTTTGTTACAAATTAAATGAATAAAAAGGGTTTAGGGGGTTGGGGAAGCAAAATAATACAAAAGAACATAAGAGAGGACATTACCTTTAAATCGGGTAACTCCCTTTGGTTTGAACCAATAGGGTTTCTTGAAGAGATTTCTGCCTATGTTAAGGCTTCTAGGATGAATATAGAGATGTTTAGAGATACAATTAGCAGAGTTTGGTTGAGCCAAAGTCTTGAGAGGTATGGGTAAGGGGGTAGAGGCGGGGGCCTTTTATAAGAGGGAGGAGGGGCACTCCTGAAATGTCTTGAAAGGTTGCTTTATTATAAAATGATTTTCAGATATTAAAGGCCCCACAATTATATATTTCGAGGATAAGGTGATAAGGGTTTTAAATACACCCATCCAATAGGTTTTTGACAAGTAAAATTCTTATATTTTACCTTATCTTCTCATTTTATTTAAATCGTTCATTAATGATGTAATCACTGCATCATCATGGTATCATAAATAAATTTATTTATTTAATGTCTAAAAATTATAAAAAAAATATCATGATCTAGGAAATCTTTTTATATTTTTAATTAATATTTATAGTAAAAAATATGACTTGTATAACCCCATGTAAAAATTGTTTTAGTAAAATAATACACGTTTGTGACATTTTTATTTTAACATTAAATAAAAAGTTATTAAGGCCATTTTCCTACAAAAGTGTCTCCATGGGGTCCCCAAGTTGACCCATGGATTTTCTTGGTCGTCCATGACTCGTCCAATATGGGTAGGACATGTTTCAAGGTCATTTCATATTATTATAACATTATCTTTACCATAAATTACACTAATTACCTTTAATCACGATTAATAAAACTTAAAAGTTACTATTCACCAAAAAATTATTTTAATCCCATTGACCCACATTTTACATCCTAATGACAACCATGTATGTCGGATTTTTGAAATTCAAATCACAGAAGTGGTAAAGTTTCATTTAAAAGAAAAAGCGGTTTTTTAATTACCACTTAGTGGTTTCACTATTCATCAAAAATTGAAGTTTTTCAGAAAAATACCAAAAATTCACCCTAAGCTATATTTGATTTTCCGAATTCAAAAGTGATGTCTATTTTAAAAAATTAAAAACATATAAGTTGCATTAATTAATTTAATAATTAATTCCCGCTGTCAAAACAAACAGCGTGTTTTTAAGAAACAATATTTATTAAAAGATTGACACTTGTTTAAGTCCAATTTTAAAATGAAATTAATTCCAATGACCACCACTAGATTAAATGGTAAAAATATATTCTAATTTCACTTTAAAACCAATTCAAAGGATGATATAATCAGATAAATAAATTATATTAAAAATAGGTTTTGAATTAAAATACAAGATTTTTCACTTATTCATTAAAAATGAACTTTATCAAAAAAATAACAAAAACATACACAAAGTAAATTTTTATATCCTGATTCTAAGGAAGGATTTTATTTGGTCCAATATAACATATAAAATTTTCAACAAGTGGATTTAAAAAAATGTTCGCCATAAAAAGGCGGTTAATCGACCTTTTAAAGAATATTAGAATATTTACGCTTAAAATTGGATTCATTCGCATTTTAAGCCTCTAACATTTATTGGAAAAAAGTAAAAATATTTGACAAACATATATAATCATTTTTTAGTTAGTTCTGTTCATTCCCTCCATTACAACAGCTAGGCATTAACTATTTAAAATAATATTATTATATTATTAATGTGCAACGTAAGATTTCAAAGAAACTCGTTGTTGCGTATTGGGTATGCCATCGAGCATAGCATTACCTTTAAAGTAATATTAACATTTTATTCACAAATATTGATAAACATGAGGATGTAATATTATTAATTTACTTGGGATGTTATATACTTCCCCCCTTTTGGGAATTGCGTCCTCGCAATTTTAAAATTGGGCTTGGAAACTTCATTGAAAGCCCCACATCAGAAAAGTAGTGGGCAAAACTATCACTTTAAAAGAAATAAAGAGAAGTACAAAGGTCACACGAGTTAACCCATACTAGGATTCCATGAAAACATGGATATGGAAGAAAAAAACAAAGGGTCATGTTCTGATGGAGAGTGATAGAAAAAATGCTTAGGAGAAAGTTAACCACCAGAAAATCACAAACTTGTGATGGGTTAAACGATATTTGATTCCCCAATAGGAAAAGTTAACAGACAACATTTTTGTTTTAAGTTACTTTTCATTGAGGAATTTATTTATGAGCTTAACTAAAACATAAGGAAACATACTTACTTTTCATGTTGACTTTCAACTTTACTAGATTTCTTACACAAACTCATATTTTCTCCGAAAGACGAGCATTTAGGAAGACTTGTTCATATTAAGAGTACTATAATCAACTTCTTGAGAATCACCTAATCCACAAAAGAGAACTATATATTTCCCAAGTACTTATACCTTAACCAAAACCAAAATTGTTAGTACGAGATCAAATAATACCCAAAAAGGATAATCCTTTATAAAAAGAAACACTACTCTTAATCTCCAAAATTTGTCCAACAAAACCCAAAGATCATCAAAGACTATTCAATAAACAGCTATCCATAAAATTCTTCAAATTAAACCAAACTAAGATTGAAACCCAATTCTTTGAAGGATTTAATCACATAGTCTTCCAAGGTAAATATTAACATTTATCTCTAAATAACATCAGTTTCTCTTAAAGTCTCATATTGAAAAGTAATTAACCTAATCATATATCCTCCATGATAGGTCAATAATTTCCTAGATAACCCAAAATCAACTTATTCCTGACTCATAAGATCATATGACTAAAAAAAATAGTTATAATAACCAGGTAATTCACGTAGTCCAGTGGTAGATGATAAATACCAGTCGCACTTTGGTTGTGGGTTCGATTCCCGCAGCTTTGTTCGACACGACGGGTTGTTACACGGTCTACGTTTTGTCCTTTTTCCAAAACTATATAATTCTTGAAACATTCCCCAAAAAGAGATAAAATCTTCAAAAATAACCATAACATAATTTAACCTCAATTTTATCTCATGTCATTCATATTCCATCATAACATATAGTAACCCATAATTACCTCAAAAGTAAGGATAATATAAACCCTAATGGTTACCTTTATAATTATTACCTAAACTTCCACAATGAGTTGGTTCTATCGTACATGATAGATTAGAGAACTCACAAAGGTTCAAGTGGTTGATCATTACTCCTTGATAGTTGGTTTAGAATAACCATGAGATTCCTCATTGAATCCCCCGTTTCATCCATCCTCTTAATTAGAGAACGACCACAGTTTCCTTCAAACCCATTGTCACTTTGGTGCCTGCTAGTTCCATCCAATTACTAAAACCAAAAATGTCAGTGTGAGTATATCAACAAAATCATCATGTAATAATGAGGAAGACAAACACTAAGATATACTTACTCATTCACTTTATCTAAAAACTATGACTCTTTCTAAAATCCTAGCCATTATGGTAATGTCACTTATGCTTAAGGAATACCCTAACCTCTAAAGTTATCTAAACCGACCTCTGATACCAACTATAAAGACCCAACCTTAAAACATTACTTAATATTGAATTAAATTAATAATTCACATTGAGGATATTTTGAGGTTTAGAGTTTTAGAGAATTAGGACACAACTATTACATCTCAAATATTACAAGGTAGACACATCTACTCAATTTCCATTTTTTCACAAAATATAAACTCTTAAACAAAAGAGTCATGTCTAGTTCCATGTTTTAGACATCGTGACATTTCCTTGATCCCATCCTTGATCTTATTCCACTTTAAGTCCTGTGGAAAACATTCCAAAAACTTGGGATGAGCACAAAAATCTCAGTAAGGGATATAAAAATACAGAAAGGAAACATTAGTCCACGTATACATAAGAATCAATGAAAACAAACTTTACTCATAAAACATAATCACTTTAACATACCTCATGAAATCATAAGATTTATGAATAACACATAGAAATCATAAGACATAAAAGTAACTTGAGGAATTCATAACATTCTTACATAGGGAGTAACCCTCATGGTTACGTTTAGAATACCCATCACAGTATATTCCCTAAATCTCTTTGGAGAATCCTTAGATTTTAACCCCTTCACATTACCTAATGCATTGGAGAGCTATATCGGGCTCACCCACCCTCAGTTTATCACGGAACCACCCGTCTTCATAAACATTCCCCAAGAACCATAACAAAATCATAACACTTAAAACATGCATAAAATAAACATAAAATTTCCACATTTTAATGACAAGAGATCACATCATCATATTATCATAAATTAAAACATCTAATAAAATCATTAAAACTCTATGAGAGAAAAATCCCTTTATACTTTGAAAATAATAAAATAAGACATTTAAAATACATTTTAGAATCGAAGTCTCCCATACCACTTCGAAACTTTTGAAAGGATTTTAAAACATTAATGTCTTTATAAATAAATCCTTATAACCATTTTTAAAATATGGACATGGATGACAAATTTTTAAAAGAATAAATCTTTAAAACCATTTAAAACAATGTTTTAATAAAAGAGTCTCTTTCCATTTTGAACATTTAAATTATAAGCTACAAGAAAGTAGACCATTTTAAAAACATTTAAATGACTTTAGTATAAACATAATATGGATATGGAATGTGAAAGGGGATGTATATACACTTTATAAAAGAATAAAAGTTCATATCATTAAGAAATGTCTCAATGAGAAGAAATTGAGATGTAATCCCAATCAAGGATCATGCTATTAGATCAAAGATAAAGAAATGACATAATTATGTGTTAAAAATATAAATACACAAAATATAAGTGGATAATAAGTTTAAAACAATCAGATTTTATCCACACATATTCAACATAATCAATAAGTAGAGGTTTAACCCAATGGATTGAAATTGGGTTAAGAAGTTCCCTTACAAAAATTCGACAGCCTGACGACGTCACTTTAAAATTTATAAAATGATTTGATGAGATAGAAAATGGTATCTCATCACTTGTACATAACATTTACATCAATAATGATATATAAGAATATATCCCAACATAATAATATGTAAAAGTCATAACAAAGAAGTCTTTTAAAAAGAGGAGGGTGAAAGGTTCCCTTACCGACTTGGGTAACTTTCGAAACGTACACCCCATGAAATAAGGACTATACAACATTGATATAAATACACATAAACTAAATTATATTACACAAAGAGTAGAATAATGGGCAGTACATACACCACTCAAATGAAATGGTGGAAAATGTAGCATAAATCTCACAGGAATAAAAGTGAGATGAAAAATCCCTTATGAAAACTCGGCAGCACTTAAAACTTCCAAAAAATTGATTTATGAGATCGAATAGGGTCTCTCATAATATGAACATAGAAAGTAAATAATGAGAAATATAAAATATCATCCCCAAACATAAGAAATATTATCTTAAAATAAATTATATAAAAGAGAGTACTTAAAAAGAAAGAGAGAGGTAGGATCCCTTACCTCAAGTCTGACTTGTCTTGTTTGTTTCTTTATATTACTGAATAATAAACTATAGTTAATCTATAATTGATTAAGAACCTTTTTTAAGTTAATTATTCCTTTTATATCACTTATTTCCATGTTATGAACATTATGTAATTATTTAATTTAATAACGGTCATTTTGTCGATCTGTGGTACTTGAGTCAAAAATAAGCTTCTTATAATTACAAGTTGTTCATGTGGTAAAATATCCATTATATACAGAATTATATTCATGATTTAGATATCATATATATCATACATATCCATTAAATACTTTCATTTATAATATTACATAACATTTAGAGGTAATAAATGAAATGCACCGTTCATGGAGACGGTAAGTCGTACGTACGCAAGAACGCTACTTTCATTTTTATTTCGTATTTAATTGAATTAAACAAATGAGATATATATATATATATATTATAATTACAGTATAATATATATGTTATATAGGTCACATAAGTTCATTAATTTCATTCTTTATACATTCCATTTATTGCATGAACGAGTCACATCACTTGAGGGGGCGGTAGTCCACACTTCCTCAAATGAAACTATCGCATTTGCGCAACATGCAAAGAATAATGGTATGTTTTAAATGTAAAATACAGAAGCATAGAGAGGAAATAAATATAATATATATCATAAATAAATATAGTTCCATCATAATGGACACCATGAGAGGTGGTAGGAGAAGATAGAACAATCATCGTTTCGTGAGGCAGTAATTCTCCATCCACGGAAACAGTGTGTTCTTTAACCATTAAATAGAGGTGTGTGTAATTGTAGCTCAACTAATTCTCATAAAAAAATCCTAGTATATTGAAGATACTGTTTTTTGTTACAAAATAAAGTAATAAAAAGAGTTTAGGGGGTTTGGGAAGCAAAATAAAACAAAATAACATAAGAGAGGACATTAGCTTTAAATTGGGTAACTCCCTTTGGTTTGAACCAATGGGGTTTCTTGAAGAGATTTCTGCATAAGGTAAGGCTTATAGGATTAAGATAGGTATGTATAGAGATAAAATGAGCAGTATTTGGTCGAGACAAAGGATTGAGAGGTGGGGGTAAGGGGGTAGAGGTGGGGGCCTTTTATAAGAGGGAGGAGGGGCACTCTTGGAATGTCTTGAAAAGTTACTTTATTATAAAATTATTTTCGGATATTAAAGGTCCCATAATTATATATTTAGAGGATAAGGTGATAACCATGTATGTCAGATTTTTGAAATTCAAATCATAGAATTGGTAAAGGTTCATTTAAATGAAAAATTAGTTTTTCAACTACCACTTAGTGGTTTCACTATTCATCAAAAATTGAAGTTTATCAGAAAAATACCAAAAATTCACCCTAAGATATATTTGATATTACGAATTAAAAAATGATTTATATTTTAAAAAATTCAAAACATATAAGTTGCATTAATAAATTTAATAATTAATTCCTGTTGTCAAAACAAATAGCGTGTTTTTAAGAAACAATATCTATTAAAAGATAGACACTAGTTTAAGTCCGATTTCAAAGTGAAATTAATTCCAATGACCACCATTGGATTAAATGGTAAAAATATATTCTAATTTCACTTTAAAACCAACTCAAAAGATGATATAATCATATAAATAAATTATATTAAAAGGAGGTTTTGAATTAAAATACAACATTTTTCACTTATTCAATAAAAATGAACTTTAACAAAAAAAATAACAAAAACATACACAGAGTAAATTTTGATATCCCGATTATAAATAATAATTTTATTTGGTCCAATATAACATATAATATTGTCAACAAGTGGATTTAAAAAAAAGGGTTCACCATCAAAAGGCGGTTAATCGACCTTTTAAAGAATATTAGAATACTCATGCTTAAAATTGGATTCATTCGCATTTTAAGCCTCTAACATTTATTGGATAAAAGTAAAAATATTTGACAAACATATATAATCATTTTTTAGTTAGTTATGTTCATTCCCTCCATTACAACGGCTAGGCATTAACTATTTAAAATAATATTCTTATATTATTAATGTGCAACGTAAGATTTCAAAGAAACTCGTTGTCGCGTATTGGGTATGTCATCGAGCATATCATACCCTTTAAAGTAATATTAACATTTTATTCAAAAATATTGATAAACATGAGGATGTAATATTATTTATTTACCTATTATGTTACACATTTCAACCTATAATAACCCATCAAAGGTTTCATAAACATCATGACATAAAATCCTAAACCATTCAGAGAAATAATGTGAATGGAACATCTAGTTAATTACAAAGAAATTCATGAGTAGCATCAATGGATTTCATCTTAGATGAAAAATAATTTTTAAATATCATTCAAAAACGTTTCTTCATGAAAATATTATTTTTTTCTTTGAAAAATGTTTTTTAAAAAATAGAACCTTTTAAAAAACATTTCCTTTGAAAATATTTGAAAACATATAAAGAATTATTGAAATAATTTTGAACATATTTTTCCTTGAAAACTTATGAAAGAAACTTGAAAAAAAATTGAAAAACCTTTTCCTTGAAACATATAAAATAAACTTAAAAACATTATAAATGACCTTTTCTTTGAAAAAACTTTGAAAACTTATAAATAAAGATTGAAAATGTTTTAAAACAATTTTATTGAAGATAATTTAAAAAATTATATAGAAACATTGAAAACATTTTCAAAATAGTTTATTTGAAAATAACTTTGAAAATTTATAATGAAATCTTGAAAACATTTTAAAAACTATTTCTTTGAAAATTCATTGAAAACTTATAAAGAAAGATTGAAAACATTCTGAAAGACATTTATTTGAAAATAAATTGAAAACAATATAAAGGACTTAAATCCTAAAAAATTAAAATATTTTTCCTTGAATATTATCTTTAAATATCAATTTAAAATATTTTTGAAAACATGGTTTTCAAATAAAACAGATTTTTGACCAAAGAAAGAGATGCAGTCAGATTTTTCTTAAAAACATTTTATTATTTATCTTAAGTACCAAAGAGTATTAAAATGGTACAAATACTTTAATATATGTTTAATAACCATATGATAAGGAATAACATTATTTTTCTTGACATATGGAGTATAATATTTCATCAAAATATGCATAATCATTAGTAATCTTGAAAAGCGATGAGATTGTTTCAATAATATCTTACCACTTGGTTACTTAAGATCATACTCTTAATGTACGAAAATGAAATTACATGAAGCATAAAATATCCTAAAAATAATAATATTTTTGATATAAAATGTTGATTTTAATCATATACACCTCGTTAGAGAACAAAGGTTCATAAAAAGCATGTGTCTCAAAGAAGGTAATTTGGGACAAAACTACTTTATCAATTTGGTAACTTTTGAAATGAAAACCCCATGAAATAAAGATCATGTGATGTATATTTAAATAAACATAACCTTATTTATAATAATCATATAATATATACATGTTTAGTAAAGACACCACACAAAAGGAATTAGTGGTGAATAAAGTATGTATCTCACATAAATAAAAAGTGAGATAAAATCTTCTTACCTTGTGTCTTGACTCTCATAATAATCATTCAAATATTATGTATAATAAATATAAATTTATAATAAATCTTTTAAACAACCATATTATTATATCTAATAACATATATGGTTTTATTATGACCTTATATTATCCACTTGTTAATAATACTATGTTACAGTATCACTTCAGGTAATATTCTCATTGTTCTTCGCATGTGTCTTAATTTGTTATATATTTTTTCATTATACTTATAACATGATTTAAATAATGTAAATAATGATATAAATATCATTTATATTCATTATATTTGTATTATAATAATCTATATAATTATTAAATGGAAAACACCATTCATGGAGACGGTAACTCATACGTATGCATGAACGTTGTTTCTATTTTTATTACTAGATTTAAAGAAACAAAGTACATGAAATATATGTACATATATATATATATATATCATTATTATAGTATCATTATAATATCATATATATCATATAATTTCTCTAAACTCATCCTTAATACATTTCATGTAGTGTGTGAATGAATCACATCGCTTTGAGGGGGTGGTAGTCCACACTTCCTGAAATGAAATTATCGTATTTACATCAAATGGAAAGTAAGAAGATATGTGTTGTAAAATGAATATATAAGATTAAAGATATTATAAATATTATATATGACATATATAAACATATTTTATATCAAAATTTCCACCATGATATGTGGTAAAATAAAAATGAACAATCATCATTTTGTGAGGTGGTAGTTCGCTGTACATGTAAACAGTACGTTTGATACCCATTAGATCGAGGTGTGTGTAAATGTAGTTCAAACCATTAGCATAAAAAATCCTATTATATTGAGTATAATGGTTTCTTATACAATAATGGAATAAATAGAGTGTATGTGGTGGAGATATAAAATAAAATAAATGATCTTGAGAGAAGACATTATCTCTTAATCGGGTAACTTGTTTTGGTTTATGCCAAAAAGATTTCTTGGATTTATTAATGCCCAGGGGAAGGATTATAGGAAGAATTTAGGCATTTTGGGAAGTTTATGGTTCATATATTGACTGAACCTAAGTTTTTTGAGAGGTTTGAAGAATAGGGAGAGGTGGTGGCCTTTTGTAGGGAAGGGAAAGGACACACTTGTAATTTTTTAAAACAAGTTAGGTGTACCCATGTTTTTACCTAAAAAGGTCATAAAAAATCAAAAACAACTCAATAATGGAAATTTAATGGCTGAATAATGGCCATAAAATGTGTTTTTTAAAAGTTTCTAGGTCTTTTGGGCATTAAATTTATGGTTTGTGTATGTTACTGACCTAATTTTTCTCTTAATCATTGTAATTAATTTTAATCACTTTTACTAATTTTTTTATTAAAAAAATTGAACTTGTTAGAAATTATAAATTATTATAATTCCAAATATGTAATCCTTTTTAAAAAATTCTAATCACTTAAGCGGTAGAAATTAATTTAAAATCTATCCTTCCGATGGGATGACACTGTGGATCTTTAAAGTAAAAATGATCAAAAGCTTGCTAGGTTTTCATATCCAATTTCAATGTAAACTTTATTCCAATAACATAAATCAGATTAATTGATAAAAATATTTTCTAATTAAACTTTGAAAACATCTTAAAATTTAATTTAACCTTATAAATAAATTATAAGAAAAAATGTTTTGAATTAAAATCCAATATTTTTAACTATTCATTAAAAAATGAAAACCTTACTGAATAATTCCAAAAATTTATCCTAACCTAATTTTTATGTTTCAATTTAAAATATGAAGTTTATTTTTGAAATATTAAATATATAAATGTTCTAATAATTATATTTAAAATGGTTTCACAATTAAAAGGTGATAAAAATACTTTTATAAAAATATAGGGTTTTAAGAATAAAATTGGGTTTCTTTTTATCTTATCTGTATAAAATATATTGGATGAATATGAAAAATATTTTAATGAATAGATAAAATATATATTACATTAACATCACTCAATAATTATATTTTTTTTACTTTATTAGAGGAAAACATATTTGTGACCATAAAAATAATAATATTTCCCTTTACATTCAATCGGTTTTCATATTCATTTATAATTAATTTATAATCTATAAATTAATATTGTATTTTTGTAAACCAAATATTTTCATAAATTAGTTAATATTATTCATAACTTCTAATTTAATGGCTAGTTTATATATTATTCTATTAAATAATTACATTTTAATGATATACTATTATTTGGTAAAACTCAGTCCTGCATGTTATGCAAGCCATCAAGGAAAGTCATTGTTGTGTGTAATGAAAGATAACCTTGGTGTTCTGTGTAGAGAAATCTTAAATTTATGTTGTGTATATTGCATGATTAACTTTCTGTTGCATATAATGTGAGAAAAACATGTAAAAGAAACTATTTTCAATGTTGAGTGAAATGTAAAAGATCAAAAAGATTAAATTAATTTGATAACGATAATTCGCAATATATCAAGGGTTTACATGCAGTTCATCTGAGAAAAATATAATGTGGGGTGAATAGTGGAAGAAGGGAGGTGGAAGGTCAGGCCATCCTTCCCAACATTCTTCATTTGAGGATTCTTATATTGGGTCAGTTGTGTTCTATAATTGTTGGAAGGTAGGACACATATGACCGACGTGTGAATATCCACCCAAACCTTACCATTTTTACAAAGTTATGGGAAACATGTATTGTTTTTTGAAAGTGATGCACTCATATCATAGTAGGACTTGATCTGTAGCTTCTAGAGGTATGTCAGCTTAGTCATATCCCTCTAGGATAGTGGGATATCAGTTCGGAGGTTGTGTTAGTAGGGATGGATCCTTGTCTGACCATAGTCAGTTTAGGGAAGAGTCACAGGCTAGTGGTCATTCCCAAGCTTAGGCTAAAATGAGGTAGTTTCATGTGTTTGATCGAGCACTAGTGGAAATGTATGTTGGGCCTTCAATAGTTCAATGTACCATTTTTATTTCATCATCTATAGCTTCTATTTTTTTGATACTAGTGATTTTGTTTCATTTATCTCTACCCATCCAGTGAACTTGTTGAATTTTCCAACTGAGCTCTTGTCATATGTAATGGAGTTGATAACACCACTTGGTAAGAAGTGAGGTAAGGGTCTCAGGTGTCCATCTTGTGCACTTACCATGTTCGGGGTCGATCTAGATTGAGATTTCTTGGTCTTGGATATGGACCTCTTTAATGTAATCATCGGGATGGATTGGATGGTGCATTTTAAGTTTCATATAAATTGTTATAGGCTTTGGGTGAGTTTCGTTGCACTAGATGGAAGTAACTAGGGTTTTAATGGAGAATGGGATCTTCATTCTATTTGTGCTGGAACTCCACTTTTGGAAATGGGAAATCTTGTTTTTCAGTTATCGTCACCCGTGTTAAAGGACTATGGTAGGGTTCTTCAGAGTGGATTACCTCCTATAGTGGATGAGTTCCCATAGGTTTTTCCTTATGACTTTCTAGGCTTTTTTTCAAAGTGAGATGTGGATTTCTTGATAGAATTAGTATTAAGAACATTGCCGATATCTCTTCCCTCAAATCATATGACCCCACCAAGTTTAAGGAATTAAAGTTACAAATGGAAAATTTAGACTCCAAATAATTCATTCACCAGAGTATCTCTCCTTGGGTCGCACCTTTGTTGTTTTCCAAAAAAGGTCGATGGATATCTCTGGTTATGCATTGATTACTGGAAGCTGAATATAGTGACTATCAAGAACAAGTATCTTTTTCCTAGAATTGATGACCTGTTTTTTCAGTTCAATGGGGAAAGGTGGTTCTTAAATATTTATCTACATTCTGGTTACCACTAAGTCCGGGTGGAAGAGGTAGATGTCTTGAAAATGGATTTCCAAAGTAGGTACAACAATTTTGAGAACTTTATATTATCTTTCAGATTGAATAATTCTCCATTGATCTTTATGGTTCAAATGAAAAGGGTGTTCCACCAGTATATTGATTATTTTGTTGTGGTATTTGTAGATGATATCCTATTTTATTACATATTTGAAAAGGAGCATGAGCATCATTTGAGGATCATGTTGGGAGCACTTTGGGATCATCGTATTTAATTAAATTTTTCTAAATGCACCTTATGGATCATAGAGGTAAAGTTTTTTGGGCATGTGATCTTAGAACAAGGGGTTTTGGTGGACCTTAAGAAGATCAGTGTCACCATGTCATGGGAGAATCCAAGGAATGTGTTTGAGATCAGAATCTTTCTAAGCATGGATGGATACTACATGTGGTTTGTTTGGGACATATCTTAGATAGCTTCTTTCGTGACTTCTCTTAACCAAAAAGTGGTGGAGTTTTAATGGGTCCTAGAATAAAAAAGTATCCTTTGAGGAGCTCGAGTGGTAGTTAACTACTGCTCTTGTGTTAATATTTCCAGAATTTGGAAAGTTCTAGGTGGTTTATTGTGAAATTTCATGTATAGCTCTCAGATGTGTGCTTATGAATAATGTCCATGTGTTGGCATGTGGCTCTCTCCAAATCCAACCACATGGAAAGAACTATCTTACCCATGACATGGAGTTTTCAATGGTGATGTATGCTTTGAAAACATGGTTCCACTATCTCTTTGGGGAGAAATTTTTTGTTTATTTTGATTATAATATCTTAACCTACATTTTCTCCAAGAAATATTTGATCTTGAGGTAGTTTTGTTGGGTAGAGTAACTTTAGGGGTTTGATTTTGAAAAATTTTATACCCAAAACAATTGGAATGTGGAGGAAGATGCTCTTTGTATAAAAGTGCATGTGCATGCTTTGAGGAAGTCCAGTTATGAGTGGACATTGATGGGTCCCTTTTCTTAGATGCACTTGGAGACCAAGGAGAACAGTTGAGGTATATTCTTAGTTAGTATCTAGTTGAAACCTTCTCTTCTGGAATTGATTCAGAATGAGAAACCTAGTGATGATATGTTTAAGGAGTTTATGAAGTTTATTCATGGTGGGGAGACACCTTGTGATTGTTCATTGTATCCTAAGGTAATTTTTTGATTTAAGTGTTGTTCTATGGTTTTGATGTCATTGATAAAGATTGTTATTAAAGATATCTGCCAGTATTAGTGTGATGTTCATCCTAGTGATACCAAAATGTATTATGATGTTCGTCAGTAGTTCCGGTGTCTAGGTATGAGGCGGGATATAACTGACTTCATCTCGTGGTGTTATACTTGCCAGCATGTTAAGGAAGATCATAAAAGGGCCTTTGATTTGCTTCAACCGCTACCCATTTCTACCTGGAAGTGGGATGAGATTACCATGGACTTTATTGTCAACTTTCCTCATAAAACCTGAGGGAAGAATTAGATGTGGGTAGTGATCAATCATCTTACCAAATCATACCACTTCATTCCTATTAAATATTTAGTCAAAGTGGATGAGTTGGGATAGTTATATGTCTAGAAAATAGTTAGGATTCTTGGTGTTCCATCTAAAATAGTTTTTTAGAGGGATACCCATTACACATCTTAGTTTTGGGAAGGCCTTAAAAAGGAAATGGGGTCCCAGATTACGTTATGAATAGTATGCCATCCTCAAATGGATGGTTAGACAGAACAGGAAAATAAAATCTTAGAAGACATACTTTGAGCATGTGTGTTGGATTTAAGTAGTTCTTGGGATAAAAATTTGGGATTAATTTAAGTTTCATATAACAATAGTTAACAATATTCAATTTTAATGGATCCCTTTGAGGCAATCTATGGTTGGTCATTTCAGTCACTGTTGTGTTGGGCCAAGGTGGGTAAGACCTCACTATTGGAACCAAACTCAATGACAGAGACTTCTGAGAAGGTCAATGTGATTAGGAATTGGTTGTTGATATCTCAGAGTCATCATAAATCTTATTATAATCAGAAAAAATGGGATATATAGTTTTTTTTGGGTGACAGGGTGCTTCTAAAATTAGAACCTTTCCTGGGTCATCTTCATTTGGGAAAGCAAGGGAAGCTAACACCGAGGTATGTCAGACCCTTTGAAATCACTGATCGGGTCATTAAGGTGGAATATGGGTTGGATTTTCCTTTTCCTTTGATGTAAATCCATGATTTATTCTATTTCTCTTAGATGAAGAAGTAAAAACCAAATCTTTCTCATTTGTTGAACTCGGAAGAATTAGAAATAGAGCATGGTTTATCTTTGTTTCAATGACCAATGCATATTATAGATTTCCAAGAGAAGGTTATTTGAGGGAAGTCTATTCCATTGGTCTGTATCCTTTGGAAAAATGATAATTATATGCATGAGACTTGGGAGTAGAAGATATGGGTTGATCAAGAGTATTTTTTTCTATTCTCTAATCAAGATTCGAGTTGATCTTCTCGGGGTGGAAAGTTTTCATGGTTGGGAGAATTTTCAAAATAATGATTTCCTTTTGAGGTATTTTTCTATTTATTTTTTTATCTAAACTTTTCCCTTTGGATTTTATTTAATATTTTGGAGAAAATGAGATATTTTGGGTAAATAACATGGTTTACAAGGTTGTCACAAGATTTTCCAAACCGTACACCATTGCCCAGGTAATTGGGTGGCCAAGTGGTGTTTCTGGATAATGGAATATCACATAGTTAGCACATCATTTTTAAACCATGAGGACTAACCATGCGAAATTCCATGTTTGGACAATGAGGGATGCACGGTTGCCACATAGTTTGGAAAACTGTGCATGAAAACCATGCGCGTGTCTAGGTCATTAAAAATATTGAAATTCCTAAACTAACCCATTTTAAATAAACCCCCAAACACCAAACCTCAACCCCCTCCCCCCCCCCCCCCCCACTCAATATTTCTACCCTAAAAATTCCTCCCCATTACTATACACTCCCTAGGGCTACATTTTTCTATCAATTTTGGTGTGATTTATCTCTGAATCCTCAAGTAATTCCCTCATCTCTTAGTTTCTTCCTCTTTTCTATGGTTTTATTCTTCTTTATTTGGGGTTTTAAATCTTTGGTGGGTTGGGTGTCCAATTTAGGGTTAGATATTAATTTTTTGGGTGTAATATTGATGTTTAATGTTAGGTATTGCCTCTAAGGGGGGAAATTGAGGTGTGGTTTAAGTTTTGCACCACATTCTAGAATTTTCTTCACTCGAGGTAGGTAGTTCCATGCTTAAAGATTATTTTATGATTTAAATATGCTTCATTGAGTGTTTAAATATGTTCTATATATTGTTTATGTGTTGAGAAATGGGTTTTTGAAATGATTCAAGTTGATTTGGTGATTAAAAATGGGTTTTCAAATGCAATGAGTTATGTTCCATGTGTGTTTCGTATATGCTTCTTTGTTTGATGCCATCAAGGTGTTTTATAAAATGTGACAATGGTGAGAATAATGTTTTAAAATGTTTTTGGTGTGTGGTTGGTTTCAAAAGTGATTTTTGGTATGGAAATATTTATTTAACTTGTGTAATGCATTGTTTTACTTGTGTATATGTGGAAGTGATGTTGTATGTGATATGTGGAATAGAAATTAATCACAACGGGAAACCTAGGTATTAAGGTGGGTAGACTAGGACTAGTATTCTAGATGACTCAGAAGTTGTTCATCCCAGATTAATCAATCAAGAATGATGATACAACACAAGCTAAATGATCATGATTATTAGAGACCATTTGGTCTATATAGTGTCCCCTCCTAGAGGATTGTGTATGATAATAGTGTTATTCATGGTTTATATACCATATTTCATTGAGTTATGATTTACCTAGTGTCCCATTGTTAGATAGTTCCTATAGGGTTTTCCTACAACATATTTCTCTTTTGTGATATTGTTCTTACCATCAGAAAAAGGTATAGTTGGTTGGTTATTTCAAAATAAAGCATGTTTTCTTTTAAAAACTTTTCCATAAAAATGGTTCTAGTTTTTATTTTATAAAACTATCATGTTTATTTATCTTATAATGTTTATATCATGAAATATTTTTATTGGGTGGCATCTTACTAGGTTTTAGATCACAAACTTCTTACACCATTGGGTGTAATTTGACTTTGTTATGTTTGAAAAGGTTAAAGCCAAGATATTTGGAGATAGTGGTTTGGGATGCTAGTGTTATTCCCTTATAGGTGTTGTGGTAGTGTCTTGAGGATGATACTCCTCTTATAATTTGGTATATTTTGGTATAGTGTCTAGTTCCATTTGTTGTATAACTTTTTGGGTTTCTATTTAAAGTTGAAAACTTGAATCTGAAAATTTATTTATGTCATGTTTGGTTATGATTGTTCATATTTGGTTTATTTATTATTTTTCGTTGTTTATATTTATGTGATTGGGTAAAACCTTTCCCAAGGTATTCTATTAATACCCGGGAACTTGTTTCCAAACTATGGGTATTAGAAATTCCCTTCAGGCCATGCCACAGACTAGGTCGGGTGTCGGGTTGGATGGCACCCCAGCTTGGTTCAGGATTCTTTGGTTCAAATTGGAATAAGAAATATATATTTTCAATTTCATTTCTTAAGGAACTTTTTATCCTAATTGGTTGATCAACATCACCAATGATACTTTCACTAGGATGATTCCTAAGAAACAACAAACTTCTTGGGTTTTTAAAATTCTATTCTTCAACTAAAGGTAGAAATATTCTTAAGAATAACATCAGGAAATATTTTTTGAGTTATTTACTTATGAGAATAACTTTCTAGCAAAGGTTTAAAAATAGTTTTAGAAATTACATATGAGGGTGTTAGTTGGGGTTATTTGAAAAAAAAAGGATCAGTTTAATCAAAATTAACATGACTTATTTCCTCAATAGTATAATAAATTTTATTAAAAACTTTATATGCCTTTGAAGTAGTAGAATAACCTAAAAATATTCCTTCATTGAATTTGCGTACAAATTTTTGTAAATTATCTTTTGTATTCAGAATGAATGCTTTGCAACCAAAAACTTTAAAGTAAGAAAATTTTGGATTATTTTTCTATCCACAAACCATAAGTGGTTTTATTAATAAACTTTCTAATTAAAACTCAATTTATAGTATATCGGGCAGTATTAACTTCTTTAGCCCAAAATTTTAAACAATTAAGTTTTCACTCAGCATGGTTCTATTTATTTCTTGAAGATTTCAATTTCTTATTTCAACTAAAGTATTTTTCTTAGGGGTTATAGGTTCTGGAAAGATATGTTCAATACCTTTATTACTACAAAAAGTTTCAAAATCATAATTTTCAAACCTTCCACCATGATCACTAGGAATAGTTATCAAGGGGATGTTTTTGTCATTTATAACTTTGGAAAAAAAAGTTTTAAAATAACTAAAGTCTTTAGATTTATTTTTGATACAATAATCCCTTGTATATATAGTGTAATCGTCAAATAAGATATATTCATAGTATTTTCCACCAATACATATACTTTTTTAGTGCCAAATATGTCCATGTTCAGAAATTATAAATCATCGGAAGTTGATACTTCACTAATAGATTTAAATCTTGGCTTATGTTGCATACAGTATTAAAAAGGGTCACTGACTTTTGAAGTATCAAAACTAAGTTCTCGTAGATCCTTAAAAAGTCCTTTATTAGTCAATTCAGATACTTTTCTAAAGTTACAATGTTCTAACCTTCAATTTGGTAACCAATTTTTATCTTCTATTTCACTTTGGAAACATAAGTCTTGGATCTTAATGTCTTTTAAGTTAATTTTATAAACCTTGTCATGTTGATTGAAAGAAAGAATAAATTCCACCATGGAACTATTTACTAAACATTTATCATTCCTAATAAAAACAAGGTAACTCTTATCCCATAATTAACTTATTCTTATAATTTTGTGCTTAAGACCTATAACAAATAAAACATCTGAAATAATATGTTTTCTAAGAAGAACAATGATAATTTTTTGGATAATCTCTCCTTGAGAATTATTTTTGAAAGTTACTTTTCCACCATTCATATTTACTATATTCTTGAAGAATTATTTGTTTCCAGTCATATTACTAGAACACCCACTATCCATGTACCATATATTCTTGTTATTGGTACTACCTTTGTTTTCCTGAAAACAAAAACATTATACTTTTGGCACCCAACCCTTCTTCGGAATGATAATGTCAGAAAACCAAACTTTAGGAATCCACTTTTGTAAAAAAAATACTTATGAAAATTAAGAGATTTATTTTTTAATGAAAAATTCGTCTTCTGGTTCCCACCACTCTTTCACTTCATACAAAAAGTTAAACTTTTTTTAACAGATAAATAATTACTAAAAACAAGTATTTTATGAGAAAAAGCCATTCTAGAACTACTCCCAAGAGGAATAATGTGTAAATATATTTTATCAAATTTTATTTACCAGTGGTAATGTTTGATAAAAGTTTCTTCAAAGAAAAAATTTCAGATATTAGTTTTATAAATAAATTCTTGTTCTCATTGTTATTAGTTTTAGAATTAATTTTGGTTTTTAAAACCACTTTCTTAGAAATTAATTTTTCTAAATCTTTAGAAATATTTTATTTTTCAGAATTTGTATTATCAAGATTTTTAGAAAGAAATGATATTTTATTTTTCAAAAATTTATTCTTGAATCATCCTTATCAAGTTTGGCCTTAGCATTGTCATATTTTTCATTTCAAATTTTACAATTCTCATTTTCTAAAATTTTTGAAAAATGATAAAATTCATCATAAGAAGGTAAAGAATTATCTTATGCTGAGGAATATTCTTAATCATAGGATATAGAATTTTTCTCATCAGGATAATTAGAATTTAAAGACATGTTGGTGATGGATTCTTCTGTATCTACCATATCTAGGAATCATTTATTTACTTGAGTTACTTTAGCAAAAAGGCCTATGTTCCTTTGTCCAAATATTTCATTATCAGATGATCTATTATAAGAATCACCACCACTATCACTCCATGTGTTATAGGATTTTAAAACATTATTTTCTTTAGACTGGTAATACTTTTTAGAATTTATTTTTGAATTCCTTTCATTTCAATCTCTCCTCTTTATTTTTGTACAATATGGTCAGATATGTCCATCTTTCATACATTCATAATAAGTTACTTCATCTTTCTTGTCACCATTATCCATATGAATCTTTGTGTAATGATATTTAAAATATTTTTTCCTAGATATCTTGTTCATCCTTTTTTCTAGATTAGCTAATTCATTCTCAAAATTTTCATAAGTACTTGAATTGGATTGAACAATAAATTTCCTCTATTATAATAGTGGGTACCCTAGACCCAACATGAACAATAATTTTTATTACCATTACATCTATAAATTTTCATATATACAAGTTTTTTTCTTAACATAATAGTGTTTATATTTCTACATCCACTATTTACATGGTAATGTCCTGATATTAAATGTTGTATTGAAAGTTTATAGCAGTTATCAACTATAATGAGAGCCTCAAGATACAACAATTGTAATCTTAAACATATATCCCATATTGGGGTCTCATAAGAATTTAGAATTTTTATCATTAAGTTCACACTTGGTGATCTCTAGTAGTAATATCATGGTAACAGACCCACCAATAGGAACACCACATATTTCAGGTGTCATTCTTTGTTCCTATCTACGAACATGTTTATTGGTATGCGGACTTGAGATCATTATCATCATGTAAAATTTGATCGTGTACTTTGATACAAGGTAAAAACCATGATAATTAAATCATAGAGAGATAATTTTGTTGGGTGCTCTATTGGTGGAATGACATTGGTTGAATGATCAAGATATAATTTGTCGCTTTAGAGTTGAGGAAGATATTTCTCATGGATCAGGGTTGACTAGGATGGTAGTACCTTGGTAAATCTAAGGATATAGTACAAGAAGTTATGTTCTTCTAGTAAAGTCATGAAATTTATAAATAAACAAAAGGATGGTGAAATAAGTGTGCATCCTTTTTTATGAGATATAATAAGATAAAGAGATTATGTTACCCAGTAACTGTTCATAGGAGGAAGTTTTAGCTATGTAATTCCTTATCTTCTTAGGGTTCAAGATGGGTTACTAGACTCTGCTCTTAGTCTATGGGTTGGATGCATTACTATTGAGATAAGGACCCAGAGGGTCACATGCTAAGTGTATCTATAAGTTCAACCTATTATAATTAATAGGAGTTTAGGAAGAAGTGGGCCCAACATGTGGGGTCTTATGAATATCCATGTATGATCAATCATAATTAAAACTAATTTAATTATATTATTCAGGTTTATAATAATGATTATTGAATTTATTTCTCAAGTTATTCAAACAAAATTGATCATAAAATTGAATATGAGAAAAATATAATTTTTTTTAACAAACATATGATGTTCAAGGTTTGTTAAATTATTTAGAGAGGTTACAGGCCGAGTTAATGGTTCTTATTTTATAACGTAACATTTTATAGTGTAAAAAGTAAGTGATAAAATATTTTTGACATTTATGACAAGTTTATTCAGTCATACATGTGTGCAAATGTCTGAAATGAAGGTTAATAATTTTTAGCGGCTAAAGTATAATTTTGGAAAGTATATCCAAAGTATAAAATCTTATTTTAGCCTCTTGAAATCTAAGATCCACTATTTCAACGAATTTATATAGATAAATTCTCCTCAACTCTTTTTTCAAGTTTTTAGAGAGATATTCTAAAGGAAGAATACAGTCAAATCGATCCAGATTTCTAGATTGAGTATGAATTCATCAAGTGATTAAAGATACATCGTAAAGATCTTATATTTCCAATGATATCACCTAGGAAACCTAGATCAACAATTTTTAAATTTTTTAGAACATTTAAAAAATATATAGGACATCTATTGTTGTGTCTTTGAGCCACAATACATTAATAGTGAGTGAATAAAACCGGAAACCTCAAATGAATGAGGTACAGTTTAAGATTTCATTTGATTTTATTTTTCATACATAAATTTAATTACACATTATCCTAAAATAAATCAAGGAATAGGGATTTGTGGATTTAGTGTTTTAACATGAATCCAAACACAAAATTTTAAATTGCATCTCTTTCATGCTTCTACAGTTCCCAAAATTCCTTCAATTGGTATCAAAGAGAAACTACAATTATTTATGTTAAAAAACATTAAAATTTAAATATAATTTTATATATTTTTTGAAATAGTGTCTTGATATGATCCCAATGTAACAAACAGCACATCGATATGAGTTCATATCGCTAAGATATGGTCGATCAAAGATCGATGGGTTTTGTGTGAAACTCGCTAAGAAAATTAAAGTTTTATTTTTTTTCTTAACTTTAAAGGATACCGGTGTGATGGATTTTAACTAGAGTGTGATGTAAGTACATTTCATTGTATTCAGATCTACCAAAATCTGGTTGGGGTAGTCTTTTAGTAATATAATCTTGTCATGGAAGCTTGTTTAATTAAATGGATAAATATTTCCACGAAAGCTATTTTAAAGCTTCTCATAAAATATTTTTTAATTAAATATATAAAGCTTACCTTGGAATCTAGTTTAAATATTCCCATGGAAGATAGTTTAATTAAATATATATAGTATCCCATGTAAGTTAGTTTAAAGATTCTCATGAAAACATATTCAATTAAAAGGATAAAGCTTGTCATGGAATCTAGTTTAAAGCTTCTCGTGGAATCTTACCTAATTAAAAGGATAAAACTTCCCATAAAATCTAGTTTAAAGATTCCATTTGAAGTTTATTTAATTAAATGGAAAATATTCCCTTATAATCTTATTCAAATATTCTTCTGGATGATTGATTAAAAAATATAAAAAATGGGATAAATATTGTGTTGGAAGTTTTTTATCATTTTATATGATTATATATGTGTGTGTGTGTCCTTTAAATGGATACCCAATCTCAAGATGGACCAATTTAGTCCGGGTCTGACCGGTCTGACCCTTTTAACTCATCGCGAGTCCTAAATTAATTTTTAGTGATCTGCTTTAGGTCCAAATACATCCTAAAATTTATAAAAATATCCTCAATTAAATATAATTATATGATATTCAATATAATTATTTTGGGTACTTTGGGATATATTGATAATAAATTAAATTTATTTTAATGTAAGTTAAGGCATTAAAAATACCATCAAGTTGAATTTTAGAAAATTTAATTTTTCTTATGCAATATTATTTTATATTTACTAATCAGGAGTTGAGTTCAAACCATTCATGTTTAGTTTATTATTTATTTAATTCAGTTATTACATTATTGTTTTATAAAATGTAAAAAATATTTTATTTTTATGATCTGTGAAATGTACCTCCATTATTAATTTGTATAATGGCTCTCGTGTCTATATTTAAGTGATAAAAAATGTAATTTTAAACCTCGAGTTCCCCTCACCTGTTTGTGAGTATACATTGTAAATATCATATGAGTTCATAGAGACGCAGTTCAAGATGATATCTAGTGTAGATCAAACAAGTGAAGTGCATGGGAGTTGTGGGAGCTACACTTCAAGTCTAGTATTGACTTCAGGAATTCCCTTTATTTCTCGATTAATCCATTATTCTCTCAATGGATTAACCAATAGTTAATGAATCATGATCATATCATTATTTATTTATTTTATCATTTTCATGGTTTATTATTTTGTGATTGTGTATTTATTATGCATGATTACATAGTATAATAATAAACAAGAGTGCAAAGATAAAATGAACACGTGTGGTGAATGTTTTCTATTTAAAATCATGGTTATGTTGTGAGCGTGATTACATAGAACAATCATGTTAAATTAAAAAGGATTTCATTCATTGATATTAAATTTCCAAATCCCATAAATAAAATATTAATTTTTGAAATGCTTTCCATATCTAAAATTTCATCAAAATTGGGTGCTTGGTGTGCTCTTCATCCATGGTTGAGGGTACCGCCTACTATCGGGGAGTTCTTATGAGGGTGGTGGGTCAACTGAACAAAATTTGGAAACAAATTAGTATGTATAGACAGCTTGCTAAAACTTTAGAAACAAATCATTGAGCAATGAAAATTAATTCTTTGTAAGATATGAGACTCCACTCAATTGATCAAGGAGCCATGAGTTAATGCGGTTGTCCAGTCAGAATCCTACCTTATACTCTCCGAGTAGTGGCATATCCATAGCTTATAGACTATGAGGATAGTTTAAAGGATCCTTTTCAATAGAATGCTAAAGATATAGAGTATTCTGATTCTAGTACATAGGTTTCCTATAATTTGATAAAATATTAGGAGACATTTAAAATAAATAATTTGAAAATGTATACTAGTAATCAAGATAACATTGAAATCTGTTAGATTTTATTTTTTTAGAAAAATGTAAAGAAATACCACAAGTACAGTATGTTTATATTGTATAAATAAAATGTCCAAAATAGCATTATTTTCCTAAGATTAGTACTGATACTTTCATAAAGTACTAAAACATTGGAAATTCAAGGTTCTGGGGTACCCAATACCTATTAAGCTACCACAGGAAGCGAGGGTGTAAAAATTCTTAAAGGATACTCATGTATAATGCATATGATGAATATATAATAATGATATTATCAATTTCAGATGTGAGTTGAGGATACAAAATCATAAGATAGATGATTTTACATGTTCTCTCATTTTTGAGAAGCTTGTGAGGAGAAAGTGAAGTGAGACTGGATATGTGTAAATTTAAAGATGGATCCTGATATTTCAATGGATCCTTTTACCATATAATTTTCAACCATTAACTCAAGTTTTTTAAGACTAAAAAATGAAACATATAGAGAATAATGATTCATTACCTTTTTGTTAAGGTTTTCCAAGTAATTATAACTTTAAGAGAGATTAACCTTTAATTATTACTATAAACCAGATGAAAGACAAGAAAAAAAGGCCAATAGAAAGTGAGATGATAAAGGCACCTTTACATCATTCTTAAAATAAAATAGGTATTAAATAGGAGATTATTTTATTTTCATATCATGAAATATATCTATGGAAGTGTAAATTTAATGAAACTAATTGAAGAAGCAAGTAGTCACTTATTCATCAGGAATATTTATCAAATATATGTAATGTTTTAGTTTTACTTTTGAGATATTAAATACTATATTCTTTTTAAATATGTGCATTTATATATAGTAACCAAGTAAGTAAAGAAAAGTTATTATAAGTAAGGAGTGTTCACCAAGTAGTTGAAAAATGTGGTTTATAAATCAATGGTGAGTTGTACACAACTTCTATATTGACAAGTTTTTTTATTCCAATTAAAAATTTCAAGTATCACCAAAACATTAATCTCATGTGTCTATTGGACATAAAAAGACGTTATTTCAATTTTGTAATGAATGTTTTTTGTGGTATTGAATACCCAAGTAATAGTTCAATGATACATGAATCATTGGAAATATGTAATTAATATAAAATGTAAGACTAATATACCCAGTTGTGGTAATAAAATACTTTGTTAAGAAAAACTAAATAGTTTTCATGGATATACCTAGTATGGTTTTAAACTCTTTAGATTTAAAGACCTAAGGTACTATAGATATACTAATGAAATTTTTTTTGGACGAAGAAACCTTTCAAAATATAATTCCCCGACTCTAGTTACCTAGAGTCAGTGAATTATTACATAACATTGGCATGATCACAAGAGATCAAGTCTCAAAAGACTGATTAGTTTGGTAGTCATGAAAGTACTGGATATATACATAAGTTTTACATTACTTCATAAAATAAATAAAACAATATTATTTTCCCTTTGAACACACACATATCCTTGGCCTATCACTGTAGGTTAATCATAATTTACTTCTTCATATCCTGGGAAAAGAAAACATAAGAAAGGGGTGAGCCCAGACGCTCAGTAAGGATAACAATATAGCGGAAACTATCATAAATAAGCATAAAAATTTAATGCAATTTATAAAACTAAAACAAAATCCTTTTAAACTTAAAATTCAGCATAATATGGAAAAGATAAATCAAATAATTCCATTTACTTATTCACATGGATATTCTACTTGTTGAATAATCACATGTAATATCAATAGCTAATTTCATAATGATGGAATGCATAATGCCAGACATCATAACCACATAGTCAAGGCCCCATGCCAAGACAACAAATAATATTTTTTCAAGGTCTTGTTCTAAGACACTAATTTGTCTCATCAAACCTACCGATGCATCAAGAAGCTATAGCGGGATCCACCTGTCACTTACTAAGTCTAATGGATTCCTCATATGAAAAGGTTGAAACATAACATAAACATTCATATTAAAACTAGCATACTAAATGTTAATACATTAACCATAAAACATGAATGGTATAAAAATAACACATCCATATTAAAACATATCACAAAACCTTCAATACAATATGGAAGATTGTTATCATAATAAATCTACTTCAAACAAGTATAAAATCCATTAAAGTATGTTGACATAGAAGAAGTCAAAACTATTTGAGAGAAATATCTCTTTCTATTATAAAATCATTTAAAAGTCATGTAATTATAAAAGAAAACATTTATTTTAATTATATTCTTATAATATTATAAGGGTAACTTCAAAGGTGTTATAAAAGCGGAAAAAATTGCACCCTCTATATAAGTTAAAAAAACATTCATACGTTAATTTGTTGAAAAGGTTATAAAGTACCTTGTTTAGAAAACAACAGAAGTATTCATTTAAAACCATTTTTAAAAAATTAAATCAAGGGTATAAATTAATTTAACCCATAGTATATTAAATAGTAAAAATTATTTGAAATATATTTTTAAGAAACAAAAATGTGGATGATATAGAGGTCCCAGTAGATACTTACGTAAAAACAACCTCGGATAATAAAGAGATTGTGAAATTAACCCTTACCTTGTACTTTTCCTTGGTGGAGGGTAAATTAAACTCCTGTATAATAGTTAAATAATTGTGATTAAATTATAAAATAACCACATACATAGATATTATATCATATATGATATTCTAATATTTCTTTGTTAATAATATTTTAGTAGTATCATTGTTTCGGGTGTTAACTGATTCGTTTTCCTTCATATGTTTTGTTACGTAAGTCATGTTTGTTAGGGATAGGATGTATTTGATTCATATCCAGAATTATATAATGTTATTAAATATTATTATTAATAATAAAATTAAAATTATTCTTTAATGGTTACGATGGGAAATGAATCTCATTGTGTTTGTGGAGACGGTAATTCGTACGTACGCACGGACACTACTTCCATTTCATTTTTTTTATTTTAAAAGGAATGAAGACCAAATTATAAAAAGGTTTATTATATTTCGGGTATAATATAATATTTTATTTATGTTACATAACTTCATTAAAACCATCCTTTACATGTTCCATGTATGGTATGAATGAGTCATATCACTTTGAGGGGGCGGTAGTCCGCACTTCCTCAAATGAAATTATCGTATAGGTACAACATGAAAAGAATAAAGGTATGCTATAAAATAGAATTACAGAAGATTATAGATAAAATAAATGTCATTAATATCATATGTAATTATAGTTTCATCATAATTTCCACCATAATAGGTGGTAGTAAAATATTGAACAATCATCGTTTTGTGAGGCAGTAGTTCATCGTCCACAAGAAACATTATGTTCTATACCCATTAGATGGAGGTGTGTGTAAGTATAGTTGAAATAATTCTCATAAAAAAACCTATTATATTGAGTATACTGTTTTTTTTATAAAATAATGGAACAAAGAGAGGTTAGGGGGTTGGAGAATTAAAATAAAAGAAAAGAACTTAAGAGGAGATGTTACCTTTAAATAGGGTAACACCCTTTGGTTTGAACCAAAAGGCTTCCTTGAAGTGTATTATTCCTAAGGTAAGGCTTATAAATGGAATATAGGTATGTAGTAAAATTAATTGGGCTGAGGTTGGATGATCCAAGTGGCTTGAGAGGTGTGATAAATTGGTTAGAGGTGAGGGCTTTTTATAAGGGGGGAGGGGATTTTTAGGAATGTTTGAAAATATTATTTTATTATATAATTATTTTTGGATTATAAAGTCCCAAAACTCATTAAAGTCAAATATATGATGACTCATGTTCGAAATAAAGTCATACAATAATAATTGGATAGGTTTTGGATGTTGTTTTAATTTTTTTAATCTCATTTATTTAAATCATTCTTTAATGAGGTAAACACCGCATCATTATTATGTCATAAATAATTTTATTTATATGATGTATAAAAATTATAAAAAAATACCATGAGGTAAGAAATATTTTTATATTTAAAATTAATATTTTTATTCGAAAAGATAACTTATATAACGCCTTGTAAAAATTATTTTACTAAAAGATATATGTTTATGTCATTTTTGTCTTTACTTTAAATTAATTAATATAAAGTGTCATCATCACTCTCAAGTGGCTCCATGGGGTCCCAAAATCGACCCAAGGATGCCCATGGTCATATATGTATCAATAAATATGAATATGACACAGGTTAGTGTAATTAAATATTATTATTATATTATTTTTTTACCCTTATTTATCAGATTTACCCCTTTAACCAAGGTAAATAAAATATTTACCGAAGTAATTATTCATAATGCCTAAAAATAAAATTTACCTATTTAAAAAATTTGGACCTACTGATTCAAAATATGGAATCAATTTTTTAAAATTCAAAACACATAAGTTTCAAAAATTAATTTAAAATTAATTCTTGTTGTCAAAACAAAAAATGTGTTTTTAAGAAATAATAACTATCAAAAGATTGACACTTGTTTGTGTCCAATTTTAATGTGAAATTACATCCAATGAACTAAATTATATTAAATGGTAAAAATATAATCTAATAATACTTAAAAATCATTCAAATTTATAATTTAACACCATAAATTATTTTGAATAAAAATTTAGTTTTTAATTAAAATTTAGTATTTTTCACTATTCATAAAAAATCGAAAGTTTTCAGAAGAGTACCAAAAATTCACCCTAAGCTAATTTTGATGTTCCAAATCCAAAAATTAAGTCTATTTTGAAAAAAACAATATAAAATTTCAAAAAGTGGGTATTACTATTCATAACGGCTAGTTTGATTGGCCGTAGTGTGTTAGAATCTTGAAGTTGTGTACAATACTAGCCATTGCATTATTCAAAGGGAAACATACTATGGAAGATTGGGGTGTTATATTATTCACTCCTTCAAATAATTTTATCCTTGAAATTTCTAGAATACTACTATATAAAAATATTCGGTTGGTTTTTCATGATATGTTCCTCGAGTTCCCACGTTGCCTCTTCCATCTTATAATTTCACCATATAACTTTCACCAGACAAGTCATCTAGTTTCTCAACACTTATTCTCTAGTATCAAGAATTATGATAGGCTCTTCATAATAATACAAACCGAGTTCCAGTTCTATTTCTTCATAGGTGATTACATGCATTGGTTTAGGCATGTATTTTCTCCACAGTGATACATGGAACAAATCATGAACTTTGGAGAGACTTGGCGGTATTTCCAAATGATAATTTATAACTCTAATTCATTCTAGAATTTTGAAAGGTCCGATGTACCTGGGACTTAATTTTCCTTTCTTACCGAATTGTAGTACACCCTTCCATGAATATACCTTCAAGAAAACATTATCTCCTACTTGAAATTCCAAATATTTCCTTCGGTTATCGGCATAGATATTTTTCCTAATTTGAGATACTTTGATGTGGGTTTGGATAACCTTCACCTTTTCCATTTTTTCCTCAAAAATTTCTGGGCCTATGAGTTTTCTTTCACCAACATCATCCCAACATGTTAGTGTGTGACATCTCTTTCCATATAACGCTTCATATGGAGCCATCTGAATACTTGAATGAAAGCTATTGTTATAGGAAAATTCTACCAGAGGTTGATATTGATCCCACATACCTTGAAAGTCAAGTGAGAAATATCTCAACATGTATTCTAATGTTTTAATAGTCCGTTCTAATTGTCCATCAATTTGAGGGTGGTAGGCAGTGCTCAAACAAAGTTCAGTATCCAAGGCCTTCTAAAGACTTTTCTAGAATCTTGATTTAAAATAGGGATCATGATCAGAAACAATTGATAAGGGTACTCCATGAAGTCTTAAGACTTCATTAATATATATTCTTGCGATATGTTCAAGTGGTAAATCTTCTCTTATAGCAAGAAAATGAGCTTACTTGGTAAGATGATCAACAATGACCCGTATTGCATCATTCCTTCTAGGAGTCTTTGGTCGCCCCAGGAAAAAGTCCATCTTAATATCATCCCATTTCTAATCAGGTATGGGAAGAGGTTTCATGACTCCTCTAGGATGTTATCTTACAGCTTTCACTTGTTGAAAAACCATACATCTTGACACATAATCAGAAATCTCTCTCTTCATATTGTCCCACCAAAAATGTACCTTCAAATCTATATACATCTTAATGCTACCAGGGTGTATAGAAAAGTTGGAGCTATGAGCATCATCCAACAATTCCCTTTTTAGATCAGGCATTTCAGTAACACAAACACTCTTCCCAAATTTTAAAATCCCATCTTCATATACGAAGTTGATTAATCTCCCATCATTCACAGCATTAATTTTCTTTTGAAACTCCTCATCGTCAGTCTGAGAACTTTTTATCCATTAAATGAAAGTTGGTTTAGCAACCATTTGAAAAATCATTGATGTTTCACCTTCCATGATTATTCTCATATCCATCTTTACTATATCCATGAACATTGGGTCCCTTTCAACTCTCATCTTGTTCAAAACTACATGATCCTTTCTGATCAATGAATATAACACCTTATTTTCCTACCTCGAGTGGTAGTGTATGGTGAAATAATAATCCTTGAGTTGTTCAAGCCATCTCCTTTTCCTCATGTTGAGTTATTTTTGTGAGAAAATATACTTCAAAATCTTGTCATTAGTATAAATCTCACATTTTTTACCATAGAGATAGTGTATCCATATCTTAAAAGAAAATATTATATCTGCTAACTCAAGATCATGAGTGTGATAGTTTTGTTCATAAATTTTTAGATGTCGTGATGCATAAGATATAACCTTATCATTCTGCATAAGGACACAACCAAGCCATTTCTTTGAAGCATCACTATAAATAACAGACCCATCATTCCCCAATGGTAGAGTTAAGATTAGAGTATTGATTAATATTCTCTTAGGTTCCTCAAAACTTTCTTCTCACTCTTTTATCCAAACAAATTTAACCCCTTTATGTGTGAGCATGGTTAATGGGTTAGACAATCGGACAAAATTCTAGATGAAGTGTCGATAATAACCTGCTAAACCAATAAAACTGTGTACCTCAGTTATACTCTTCGGTGCTGTCCATTCTTGGATTGCCTTGGTATTTGAAGGATCAACAGATATTCCATCCTTAGAGACAATATGGCCAAGAAAAGAAATCTCTTGAAGCCATAATTCACACTTGCTAAACTTCCCATATAATTCATTTCTTATAAGGGTTTTCAAAATAGTGCATAAGTGATTTTCATGATCTTCGTAGATTTTTGAGTAAACTAAGATATCCTCAATAAATACCACTACAAAGTCATTAATACATTCCTTGAAAACTCTATTCATTAGATCCATGAAAATAGAGGGTGAATTAGTCAATCCAAAAGGCATTACTATAAACTTGTAATGCCCATACCTGGTTCGAAATGTTGTCTTTGGAATGTCTTACTTCTTTACACACAACTTATGATATCCAGATCGAAGGTTAATCATTGAAAAATATTGATCTCCATAAAGTTGATCAAATAAATCATCAATGAGAGGTAGGTGATACTTGTTCTTTATTGTTATATAATTGATCTCCTTATAGTCAATGAACAACCTCATAGATACATCTTTCTTCTTAACAAAAAGAACAGGGGCTCCCCATGGAGAAACACTAGGGAGAATAAATCCTTTATTACTCAACTCCTCTAGTTGTTTCTTTAGCTCCACTAATTCCACAGCGGCCATTCTATATGGGGTCTTCTATATGGGCCTTTAACCTAGAATTAAATCAATGGAAAGCTCAATTTCTCATTCTAGAGGATGTCCAGGTAAATCCTTTGGAAATACATCAACATATTCTTATACAATAGGTACATTCTCTATTTGAACATTCCTTTCTTTACGCATAGTTATTTCACTCTCTTCCTCCTAAATAATTGAATTTAGTAGAGCTACAGGGGGTGGATATAGATTAGAATCAGATGGTGATGTTTCTACTCTAAAGATAAGTTATTCCTTATCATCATCAAAAATTGTATCCTCCTTCTTCTTACAATAAATTTTGGCATCATGGTCTGAAATGCAATCCATACTAAGGATTATATGAAATCAAATTATGGGTATCATGATGAGATCAGTGGATAAAGAACATTTATATGCCCTAATGGGGAATGATTCACAAAAATTTGTTGAAATGATACTTCCCTTAGGATTTTTGACTAATAACTCCCTAGTTAAATCAAATTGGAAATATCTAATTTTCTTAGCAAACTGGGAAGATATAAAATAATTAGATGATTCAAAATCAAATAAAGAAATGGCTTAAAATTGAGGAAACCATTAAATTACCTGCCACCACATCTTTCGGAGCTTCAACCTTAGTAGTAGTGATATCATAAGTTTGGACTTGCTCCCTTGTCCTTTTCTGAGGTAATTTTCCTTGGTTATTAGGACATTCATTTGCATAATGCCCTATTTCTTTACAATTGTAGCATTTATCATTGACAACCTCTTTCTTTCCTTTGCAATCATGAGTTTGGAGGCCTTTTTCACCACACTTGTAACAGACTCCCATTCCCTTCAGGAAAGTACTAGGGCGTTTCTTCCCACATTTACCACAAGATGGATATTCAAATTTTCCCTTCTTCCCCTTATTTCTATTTCCATAGTGTTCAACAGATCTCTTCTTCTCTTACTTTTCTTTAAAGTCATGTGACTTAAAAAATTTCATTTCTGTCTTGATAGAAGATGAGACAATATCTTCATATGATGAGAAGGATTGTGTGAATAATGTTGAACGGAGAAATGGTTTTAACCCATCAAAGTATCGATCAATCTTACTCCTTGGGTTACGTATATAATCTGCAGCATGCCTTGCTAACCTTGTAAATTTAACCTCATACTATGTGGCATTCTCATCCTCTTTTTGCCTCGGACTCTGAAATTGTCTTTACATGTCTTATCGATGGTTATGAGGAAAGTATTTTTCTAAGAAAATATCTTTAAACTCCCTCCATTCCATATTTGATACTTCTTTATCCTCTTTTGTGTTTTTAATTAATGACCACCACTGATCTGCATCTCCAGTGAGGCGATAAACTTCCATGAAAACATTTTCCATTATACTACACCCCCAAAGAATGATATATTTTCTCTAAGTAACTTATCCATTACTCATTTATAAGTGGATTTTTAGTCCCATTGAATGTAGGTGGTTGTTGACGCATGAATCGGTCTAACATTGATCCTCTGCATTGTGGATCTGGGTGCTCCATACAATTAAGGTTATTATTCATAACCTGAATGAGTTGTCTCAATATGGTGATAAGCTGATCAATACTAGTTGCATAACCATATCCACTATAATTATCTTGATTATGAGAAAAATACCTACATGGATTACATGCATTGATACGGTTTCCATTCCTTCCACTAGGTGCCATTTCTAATCAATGGCATACACTAGATTAGTTTATAAATCACAATACAAAATTCCAAACTTATAAAACACTTAACATAAATTGAACAGTTTATAGATATAATACATAATCATAAAAAAGTTTTCTTTGAGGGGGTATATACTCATAAATCCTTCATAATGTTTTGTAAAGAAAATGTGAATTATCCTAAGCATATCCCCTGGGAGTGTCATAACCAATAGTGCAGAAAGGCCTGTTGTCGTGTACCAGGATACCCTAAGTCAATCTTGATACTCCTTGTTAGAGTTCTCACTCCTAGGAACATCTGTTCCAGATCTGCCTCTACCTGATCATATATACACAGGGATACATTACTTGTAAAACTCACAAAATTTCTACATTACCAAAATTCTAGGAAGTTCTTCTACACTAATCCTCAAAGTCTATCTTAGGGTAATTTTCTCTAATCAAGGTTTTTCTAAATCAAGATTCCAAGGTTTGTACTAAACTTCTTCTGATACCAACTACAATTCCCCAACCCCAGTTACCTAGAGTCGGTGAATTATTACATAACATTGTAATGATCACAAGAGATTATGTCTCGAAAGACCGACTAGTTTAGTATCCTTGGAAGTACTAGATACATACCTAAGTTTTACATTACATAGTGAAATAAAGAAAAACAACATTGTGTTTCCTTTGAACACACTCATATCCTAGGACTATCCCTATAGGTTAATCATAATTTACTTCTCCATATCCTGGGAAAAGAAAACATCATAAAGGGGTGATCTCAGATGCTCAGTAAGGATAACAATATAGCATAAACTATTGTAAATAAGCATAAACATTTAAGAAAATGTATAAAACTAAAAAAAATCCTTTTAAATTTAAACTTCAGCATAATATTGAAAAGATAAATAAAATAATTCCATTTACTCATTCACATGGATATTCTATTAGTCGAATAATCACGTGTAATATCAATAGCTAGTTTCATAATGATGGAATGCAAAATGTCGGACATCATAACCACATAGTCAAGGCCTTGTACCAAGACTACAAATAAGATTTTATCAAGGCCTTGTGCCAAGAAACTAGTTTGTCTCATGATACCTACCAATGCATCGAGGATCTATAGTGGGCTCCACCTGTCACTTACTAAGTCCAATGCATTCCCCATATTAAAAGTTTAAAACATAACATAAACATTCATATTAAAACTAGCATAAGAAATGTTAATACATTAACCATAAACCATGAATGGTATAAAAATAACACATCCACAATAAAACATATCACAAGACATTCAATACAATATGGAATATTTGAATCATATTAAATCAATTTCAAACAAGTATAAAATCCATTAAAGGATGTTGACAAAGATGAAATCAAAACTATTTGAGAGAAATATCTCTTACTATTTTGAAATAATTTAAAAGTCATATAATTATAAAATAAAACATTTATTTTGAAAATAATATTATAATATTGTAAGGGAAGCTTCAAATGTGTTATAACGGTGGAGAATAATCACACCCATCATGTAAGTTAAAAACATTCTTACCTAAAGTTGTCAAAAAGGTCATAAAGTACCTTATTTGGAATATGATAGAAGGATTCCTTTCAAACCATTTTATAAAAATTAAAACAAGGGTATAAATGAATTTAACCCATAGTCCAATAAATAGTAAAAATTATTTGAAATATATTTTTAAGAAACACGGATGTAGATGATAAGTAGGTCCCAGTAGATACTTACATAAAAACAATCTCAGATAATAAAGAGATTGTAAAATTAACCCTTGCCTTGTACTTTTCCTTGATCAAGGGTATGTTAACCTCCTGTATAATAGTTAAATCATTGTTATTAAATTATAAAATAACCACATAAATAAATATGATATCATATATGATCTTTTAATATTTCTTTGTTAATAATATTTTAGTAGTATCATTGTTTCGGGTGTTAACTGATTTGTTATCCTTTATATGTTTTGTTATGTAATTCATGTTTTTTATGGATATGATGTATTTGATTCATATCCAGAATTATATAATGTTCTTAAATATTATTTTTTAGTAATAAAATGAAAATTATTATTGAATGGTTATGATGGGGAATTAATCTCATCGCGTTCGTGGAGATCGTAATCCGTACGTACGCACGAACACTACTTCCATTTCATTTTTTTTATTTTAAAAGGAAAGAAGACCAAATAATACATAGGTATATTATTATTCCATTATAATATAATTTTTTTTATACGTTATGTAAGTTCATTAACACCATACTTTTTACATTCCATGTATGGTATGAACGAGTCATATCACTTTGAGGGGGCGATAGTCTGCACTTCCTCAAATGAAAATATCATATATATATATACAACATGAAAACAATAAAGGTATGATATAAAAGAGAATTATAGAAGAATATATATAAAATAAATGGCATAAATATCATATATAATTATAGTTCTATCATAATTTCCACCATAAGTGGTGGTAGTAGAAGATTGAACAATCATCGTTCCGTGAGGCAGTAGTTTTCTGTCCATAGAAACATTATGTTTTATACCCATTAGATGGAGGTGTGTGTAAGTGTAGTTCAAATAATTCTCATAAAAACAACCTAGTATATTTAGGATACTTGTTTTGTTATAAAATAAAGTAAAAAATAGAGTTTAGGGGGGTGGAGAAGTAAAATAAAAGAAAATAACTTAAGAGGAGATGTTACCTTTAAATCAGGTAACTTTATTTGGTTTGAACACTACTGGAATTCCAAGCTATACCAACGCAATATTCCCAATGGTTTTAAAAAAAGTTGGGAAAAGACTCCTATACCAACGGTTCTATATAATGGTTGGTATATCCATATACTAGTTTTGTTTTGCCAATGGTTTCATTGAAATCGTTGGGTATAGTGATAATGAAGTTATTTTTGCCAACGGTTCTAGTAAATTGTTGGCTATAGTATGAATTAAGAGGTTTTTCCCAATGGTTTTTTAAACCATTGGGTATAGTTTTGGAGATTTTTTACCCAACAGTTTATAACCGTTGGGATAACATAACTTTCCTAATGGTTTTAAAAAACCGTTGGGAAATAAAATCCACAAATATCATCGATCTGCAACTCCAGAGATCTTGAAATTTTTTCCCTAACCGAGAGTTGGACGCACCCTCTGGAAATTTTTCCCCTAAACCTCAACCATCTCAAAGGTTTGACTCTAAATCTTGATGCAAATGCTACTTCTCAACACAATAGGTCTGGTTTCCATTGATTTTTTTTTTCCATTTTAAATTAGTATGTGTGAGTTCATTTATTTTGGATTTGTTCTTCCCGTTTAAATCGGTGCGTGTGTGTTAATTTATTTTAGATTTTTTGATTCTATTTTGGTGCAATCTAGTGTGCATTATGATCGCATTACGAAAATAAGGAATATATAATTTTAGGTTATGGTTCGAACCCTACTCCCCAACCTACTCTAGAGGGTGATAACTCTAATTTCTAACGGGGCATCTATCTTTGATTCAAGTAATTTTTGTTCTTCCATTCTAAATCGGTAGGTGTGACTTCATTTATTTTATATTTTTTCATTCCATTTTTCTGCAATGTATTGTGTATTATGATCCCCTTATTAACACAACCAATATATCATTTTAGGTTGCGGTTTTGTTGTGATTTATATGTATAAAATAATTTTGGTTGATATTGAAGAGGTCAATATGATCCTGAGTTATTTTATCCTTGGTTTATTTTAAATTTAAGGTCTATTGACTTGATTTCATTGGTTATCCATAAATACAGTTATATAATTTTTTATCCTAAGAGGAATGATAAGATCCCCATGTATTATGAATGTACCCCTAAATGTTGTCTTTGAAATATCACACCTTAAATTTAAGATGATGATACCCACACTATAAGTCATTCAATGAAGTGGTGCTTCCACCTGAACCACTAGAGTGAGTTTGGGGTCATTTTCATGTGAGAATGGTGATAAAACCAAAATTTACTCTATTACAAGATCATTTATTCCTACTCCATCAAGAGGATCGGTCATACAGTTGTAATATTTTTTGAAATTCAAAATGAGTGTTAGGAATTCATTTAAAAAATTTCATAGGTAGTTATAAAGCATTATTAAGGTATTTATATGAGATTTTATGGGTTATTGTGAGGAGTTTCTATCCCTTTAATTGATTGGTTTATAAAACATAAGTTGGTGCGGCATATATTATGTAATTGGAATTGGTAAAGTAAAATGTTTCTCTCGGATTTCCGAGTTGGTTATTTAGATGGTATTCTCTATCAAAAGTGGGTATATCTCTATTGAATATGGTTGTATTTTCTAATTAAATAATGTATTTATTAAACTTACCATGAAATACACATTTCCCGCAATACGGAAGCACCACAAAAATCATAGATAGACACTACACACCACAATACACCCATGGGAGACACCCCTTGACGTAGAGTCCCTCTCGTAACCTCTTTAATTTAAGAATGATTTAAATTGAATTTATCTTCTTTCTTAATTATACTTAATTATATTGAATTGCATATGTTGAATAAGTTTTATTTAATATAATTGTTTCATTTGATAAATAAATTCATGTTTTTATAATAAAACTCCTCCAATGGAGGTGCGCTATCTACGAAAACTCACAATGATAGTTTAGGGTGTGATAATTTGACTCTCAATCAGTAGTTTCAACTACCTATTACCACTTTTAAAAACAAAAAATGTAAAATATATATCTTTATCATACAACAATACCGAATCAAGAGTCTGTTTTTATAACATAAGATCAGTTTCTATAATGTGAAGGACAACTACAAAGGATTTACTTGGAATCCTGGCCGGAAGATGCTACCCCGCAGATGTCACTGGACCGGGTCAACACGCCGCGGTCATGCCACGGTCACGCTGCGGTCATGTCGTGGTCACGCCACGGTCACGCCATGGTCACGCCGCGGTCACGCCGCGGTCATGCCGCGGTCACGCCGCGGTCACGTCGCAGTCACGTCGTGGGAATGTCGTGATTTGGTCATGCTCCAGGATGACACTCTACGGCGGTTCGCAGTCCTATCAGAATTCGATATTTACCTTATGTTTATTGGTGAAAACTGGGAGCTATAGAGGTGGTTCATAATTAAGACATATAATTACTGCTAAAAATGTGGATAAAACATGTATAGTAATGAATTCTTGAAATGTTTGATGTTTTTAGTCCTTTTTTATTTAGATTTTCTTTTGATATTGATGTTTCTTATTGATACCTATAATGGTAATTTATTTTAGTTTCTAAATCGGCTAAGACTCCCCCACCATGCACAGTGTATGCAACCTCCACCCTTATTTAATCATTCTATTTACAAAGCCTATGAAACCTCTACCCTCATTTAATCAGTGACCTCAAGTCATTAATTCAAGCCTTCATTCTCACTAGAATATAAGAAATTGAATGATGTATACCCATCCTCACATGATTTCTTACCTTAGATAGTGTCCAACATATGGAATATGAGCTTTTGAATTCATCAGTTAACCAGGATCATATATTCCATTTCCCCCAAGATGACTGTACTAATATAACTTTAGGGTCAATTAAATATGGTTCTTATTGTACGTTGTATATTATGTGTCCTTCTTGGCCAATACTCACTTTTATTGGGGTGGGGTGCTTTTCACTAGCCACGATGGCATGTGTAGACATCCATAAAAGTGTTAGATAAGTCACAAGTTTAATTTAGTAATGTTGTTATCATTGACATACGTTATTATTAATCACAAATTTAAAAATAAATGTTTTTGTCTATACTTTATGAAATTAAATCTTTTTGGAAGCCATGAACAACCTATTAGTGTAGAAGCCTAAAATTTATTCACCCATGGGGTGTGCTTGACTTGGGGAAGTAAATTCGGTAATGAAAGGTATGGCTATAGAGGTGCCAATAATGAGTTATTGAACATGAGTGAATGATTTGGGATGCCTATAACACATAATGGGACCTAAGTCATGTGCCTCTTATAGACCTAATGAAAATGAATATAAATAAATTTTAATTTTAATTTTTGAGTACTTGTTCTTTACATTCTTTTAATATTACACTACATCGACTAGAAACTTTTTCCTTTATCGTTTACTTAAATGTATTTTCTATTAAAGTTCAATACTATTGAATTGTTTATGACAAAATGAGTTATATAAATTATTTTTACAGAATGGGAAGAAGTTTTATGTATGAAACCGATCAGATCTCAAATGATTTTCAAAACAATTTGGAGATATTTATAGATTTTTCATTTCACAATGCTTCAGATAGTGGTCGCATACACTGCCCATGTTTCAATTGTGTTGGTAGACCTTGGTTGAGCTGTGAAGAAGTCAGCTACCACATAACCAAATATGGTTTTCAAGCAAACTACTTTGTGTGGTATCACAATGGGGAGAAAATGAAATCTCAAATTAGTGATGATTGAAATGAAAGGACTAGAATGGAGAATTTATTAGATGATCGGTTTCCGTTTATTCGTCATCATGAAAAAGAAAGGATTTCTACTCAAGAAGAATTCGATATGAGGACAGATGATGCATCTAGTGAAAATGATGATATTGATAGGGTGAAAAAGTTGAATGATACTACCATGACTCCAGTATATTGACAATGTGATAAAATGAAAAAGCTATTATTTTTAATCCAATTGTTTCATGGGAAAACTATGTATGGGATTTCTAATACAGCAATTGATTACATTCATACCCTATTGAAGGATTTACATCCAGATGATGTAGATATTCCCTCAAACCGCTATATGGCATGGAAGTTAGTTGAAGAACTTGGATTTTCAAGAAACAAAATTCATGCTTCCTGAAAGATTGCAGTTTATTCTGGAAGGAAACCGCTGAACGAAATGATTATATAAAATGTGGCACATCCTGCTGGAAGTCAAAATCTGATGGAACATCATCCCGCATTCCAAATAAAGTAATGTGTCACTTTCTATTGATCCCCAGACTCTGGAATATTTTTATGTCTGATGACATATCAATAAAAATGAGATGGCATCATACCGAGAGAAAGAAGACTAATGATGAGTTGGTTCATCCTACAAATAGATTTGGATGGAAGAGATTTGATGCTCGATATCCTGATTTTGTTGCTGATGTGCGTAATGTGAGGTTGGGTCTTTCATGCGACGGTTTTAATCCATTTGGGAAGATTCTTACATCGCACAACACATAGACAGTTTTTATACACATTTACAATCTTCCCCCATGGTTGTGTATGAAAAAACCTTTCACTTTCATGAGTATACTCATATCTAGTACTTCTGATCCCAGCATTGATATTGATGTATACATGAAACCTTTAATAAAAGAGTTGAAACTTCTTTGGGATGTGGGTGTGCACACATACGATGCATGTTTGAAAGACATTTTCAGATGCGTGCTGCGCTTATGTGGACGATCAATGATTTTCCAGCTTATGTAATGATTTCTGGATGGAGTACGAAGGGAAAACTTTCATTTCTAGTTTGTATGAAGAATACACAATTCAGAAGACTGAAAAATCGCTGTAGTTTCAGTTTTATAGGACATCGATGATTCTTGCCAAAGGATCATCCATATAGAATAAATCATAAAAGAATTGATAATACCATAGAGACCGATGATCCACCTCAGCATATGTTTAGAACTGATGTGCTTAATGAATTTAAAGATTTCAGTTTTTCATTCAGGAAGGGTCAAATGAAATCTGGAAAGAGAAAGAATGTTTCCATTGAAACCTGTTACAATTGGAGGAAGAGGAGAATCTTTTTTGATTTGCCTTATTGGTCAACCAATTTGTTACATCATTTCTTAGACGTAATGAAAATTGAAAAGAATATATGAGAAATGTTGCTTTCGGTTCTTTTAAATTTCAAGGGGAAGACAAAAGATTATTTACGATCTCGGCATGACTTGGTGGATTGGGGCATCAGACCAGAATTGCATCCTGTGCGTATCGGTGAAAATAAATGGCAACTTCCATGTGATTCTTATGTGATGACAGCTATGAAAAAAAACAATTTCTAGAAGTATTAGAGACTATTAGAGTTACTTATGGCTATTCAAGCAACATATCTAAATGGGTCAACAAAAGAGAGTTAAAGCCAAAATCTTTGAAGACTCATGATTATCACGTTCTACTACATGAGTTGCTTCCAATAGAAATCCGTCATCTTTTTTCCAATAATGTAAGGGTGACTTTTATTAATTTGTACCATTTGTTTAGAGATATTTTTGATAAGAAGTTGTCCATGTCTTTATTGAAAAAAATGTTGATAGATGCCCCATTAGTTTTTTGTGTGTTGGAGAAAATATTTCCTCCATCATTTTTCACATGCATGCTGCATTTGACTGTCCATATTCCCACTGAAATACTTCTCGGAGGACCTGTTTCTTTTTTTTGGATGTATCCTACTGAAATAAATATGTACACAATAAATTCTTATGTCTGAAACAGGAATCATCCCAAAGGTTCTATCGTGAGTGGTTACTTGGCTCAAGAATGTATGGATTTATGCTCAATGTATTTGTCTGATCTTTCTACAAGAATGAACAGACCAATGAGAAATGAAGAAGAACAGTATGAGAAAATTGAACCTAGTTTTCCATCACTTTCTCAAATAGGAGGAATTCATGGATCACATACATTGAAGACATTAATCCATGAAGAGAAAGAGATGGCACATCGCACAGTTTTGTTCAACTGTGTAATGTTCGATGACTATATCAGGTAACTAAATTGAATATTTATATCTTACATATATATTTGTTAAACTATTCATATTTTTTATCTACAGGGAACATAAAACAATGATAAATAGAAAGCATTGTTCTTTATCTTTGATAAGGAGGGATACTTTGTATAGCAAAGAGTTTTCTACTTGGTTGAAATTGAAGGTAAAAATATTACTATTTAAAATTATTATATCAATATTTAATTAAGTTTAATAGTCATTTATATTGTAGTTATTATGTTTGTCTACTGACTCTATCTCTGAGGAAATAAGAGCTTTGGATTTTGGTCCTAATACCGTGGTCCGTGACTGTAAATCAATTGTTATCAATGGGTACAAATTTATTGTCACTGAACGAGAAAAGAACATGAGAACACAACATGATGGTGTTATGGTTACTGCCACAATAGATTGTTATGTCAATGCATCAGATAGTAGACCGCGATTTGAAAATGTGGGTTATTATGGATTCGTTGAGAAAATAATAATATTGGATTATTACTCTCATGGACGAGTCACAATGATGAAATTCCATTGGTTTGATTCGATGACGAGACAGAGCACATTTATTGATGATTGTGGATTTCGAGTAATTAATATGACTCGCACTCTTGCTAATGAAGAACCATATGTGTTAGCATCAATGGATAAACAAGTTTTTTATGTCAAAGACCAACTTCGACCTGAATTTGGTGTTATAGTTGAAGTAATTCCAAGACATATTTTTGATAATGGTGATGGTGGAATTGACACTTTCCGTAGTGCCATTGGAACCAATCCATTTATTTCTTTTGATGAATCTAATAGCTAAATTGTTAGAGTTTATTGTGAACCTGAAGTTTTTGTTGAAAATATATAGAATCATTCATCCATGTTCTCAATTCTTTTGGTTTACCTCGAGTTGGGTTGTTAAGGTTGGTAATATTCAAATTGATTTAGTATTGATCACAAATGCATTCGGATTGTGTTGATACTTTAGGACAATGATCCTTGGATCATTTGTGATGTATATGAGTCAACCCAGGTTCAATCTGAGGCGCAGAGTGGCTGGCACCACTCGAAGTGTATCTCTATAGTTTTAAATGGACTTCATATTAATTTAAAACAACAACTGACAAACGGAAAACCAACCAAATGCATTCATAATCTGTTGAAACTTTCTGAAAATGTTACATGAGTCATTTTTGATGTGTACGAGTCAACCCCACTTCAATCCGAGGCCAGGTGTGGCCTTCACCACTCAAATTGTCTCAGGTTTATTTGAAATAGACAACATTTTAAATGAAAACAACAACTGACATACAGAAAACTGACTAAACACATTCGGATTCAGTTGAAAATTTAGGACAATAATACATGGGTCATATGTGACGTGTACGTATCAACCCGGCCTCAATCCGAGGCACGGAGTGGCCGGCACCACTTTAAGTGTCTCTCTATAGTTTAAAATGGACTTCATTTTAATTGAAAACAACAACTAACATACGGAAAACTGACCAAACGCATTCGGATTGTATTGATACTTTAGGAAAATGATCCTTGGGTCATTTGTGACGTGTAAGAGTCAACATTTCCTCAATATGAGGAGCGGAGTGGCTGACACAAATCAAAGTGTCTCTATATAGTTTAAAATGGACATCATTTTAATTGAAAACAACAACTGACATACGGAAAACTGAACAAACGCATTTAGATTCTGTTGAAACTTTAGGAAAACGTTCCATGAGTCATTTGTGACATGTAATAGTCAACCCTGCCTCAATCTGAGGCCAGGTGTGGCTAGCACCACTCAAAGTGTCTCAATTTTATTTTAAATAGACAACATTTTAAATGAAAACAACAACTGACATGTGGAAAACTAACTAAACACATTATTATTCAGTTGAAACTTCAGGAAAACGATCCATGGGTCATATGTGACATGTATGAGTCAACCTCGCCTCAATATGAGGAACGGTGTGGCCGACTCCATTCAAAGTGTCTCACTTTTGTTTGAAATGGATAACATTTTAAGTGAAAAGTACAACTGACATACGGAAAACTAACCAAATACATTAGGATTGTATTAATACTTTAGGAAAATGATACTTGGGTCAGTTTTGATGTGTATGAGTCAACCCAGCCTCAATCTAAGGCATGGAGTGGCTGCCACCACTCGAAGTGTCTCTCTATAGTTTAAAATGGACTTCATTTTAATTAAAAACAACAACTGACATACAGAAAACTGACCAAACGCATTCATATCCTATTGAAACTTTAGGAAAACGTTCCATGAGTCATTTTTGACATGTAAGAGTCAACCCCACCTCAATCAAAGTCTAGGTGTGGTTGGCACCACTCAAAGTGTCTTAGGTTTATTTGAAATAGACAACATTTTAAATGAAAACAACAACTGATATACGGAAAACCCACTAAATGCATTAGGATTCAGTTGAAACTTTAAGGAAATGATCCATGGGTCCTATGTGATGTGTATTAGTCAACCCCAACTCAATATGAGGCATGGTGTGGCCGTAACCATTCGAAGTGTCTCGCTTTTGTTTGAAATGGATAACATTTTACTTGAAAAGTACAACTAACATACAGAAAACCAACCAAACGCATTTGGATTGTGTTGATATTTTATTAAAATGATCCTTTGGTCATTTTTAATGTGTATGAGTCAACCCAACTTCATTCCAAGGCACAAAGTGGCCAGCACCACTCGAAGTGTCTCTCTATAGTTTAAAATGGACTTCATTTTAATTGAAAACAACAACTGACATATGGAAAACTAAACAAACGCATTCATATTCTGTTGAAACTTTAGGAAAACGTTCCATGAGTCATTTTTGATGTGTAAGAGTCAAACCCACCTCAATCCGAGTCTAGGTGTGGCTGGAACCACTCAAAGTGTCTCAGGTTTATTTGAAATAGACAACATTTTAAATGAAAACAACAACTAACATACGGAAAACTGGCTAAACACATTCGGATTCAGTTGAAACTTTAGGAAACTATCCATGGGTCATATGTGATGTGTACATGTCAACCCATCCTCAATCTGAGGCGTAGAGTGTCTGGCTCCACTCGAAGTGTCTCTCTATAGTTTAAAATGGACTTCATTTTAATTGAAAACAACAAATGACATACGGTAAACCGACCAAACGCATTCAGATTCTGTTTAAACTTTAGTACAATGATCCATGGGTAATATTTGATTTTTACGAGTCAACCACGCCTCAATATGAGTCACACTGTGGCCGGGATCACTCTAAGTGTCTCTCTTTTGTTTAAAATGGACAAAATTTTAAGTACATACGGAAAACCGACCAAACAGATTCTGATTGTATTGATAATTTAGAAAAACTATACATGGGTCATATATGACCTGCACGAGTTAACCCCTCCTCAATCTGAGGTGCGGTGTGCCCAGCACCACTCAAAGTGTCTCTCTTTAGTTTAAAATGGACATCATTTTAAGTGAAAACAACAACTGACATACAGAAAACTGACCAAACGCATTCAGATTTTGTTGAAGCATTAGTAAAACAATCCATGGGTCATTTTTGACGTTTATGATTCAAACCCACCTCAATTAAAGGAATGGTGTGGCCGAAACCACTCAAATTTTCTCTCTTTCATTTAAAATAGACTTCATTTTAAGTGAAAAAAATAAATGACATACTAAAAACTGACCAAATGCATTTGGATTCTGTTTAAACTTTAGGAAAACGATCCATGGGTCATATGTGACATGTACGAGTCAAACCTGCCTCAATCTAAGGTCTGGTGTGGCCGACACCATTCAAAGTGTCTCACATTTATTTGAAATGGACAACATTTTAATTGAAAACAACTACTGGCATACGTAAAACCGATCAAACGCATTTGAAATGTGTTGAAAGTTTAGAAAAATGATCAATGGGTTATATGTGACTTTTAAGAGTCAACCCTGCCTTAATCCTAGGCATGGTGTGACCGAAACCACTCAAAGTGTCTCATTTTGTTTTGAAATGAACAACATTTTAAGTGAAAACAACAACTGACATACAGAAAACCGACCAAACACATTCTAAATGTGTTTATGATTTAGGAAAACGATACATGGGTCATATGTGATGTTTAAAAGTCAACCCCACCTCATTATGAGGTGCGTTGTGGCTGGAACCACTCAAAGTGCCTCTCTTTTTTTTAAATGGACATCATTTTAAGTGAAAACAACAACTGATATACGGAAAACCGAACAAACGCATTCAAATTCCATTGAAACTTTACGAAAATGATTTATGGGTCATATTTGATGTTAACAAGTCAACACTTCCTAAATCCAAGGTTCAATGTGGCCATCACAACTCGAAGTGTCTCTGTTTTATTTGAAATGGACAATATTTTAAGAGAAAAGTACAACTAGCATAAAGAAAACCGACCAAACACATTCTTATTCTATTGAAACTTTAGGAAAATGATACATGGGTCATATGTGATGTGTTAGAGTCAACCTCGCCTCAATCTGAGGTTAAGTGTGGCTAGAACCACTCAAAGTATCTCTCTTTTGTTTCAAAAGGACATCATTTTAAGTAAAAACAATAACTGACATACGGAAAACCGACGAAACGCATTCTTATTCTATTGAAACTTTAGGAAAATGATCCATGAGTCATATATGATGTGTATGATTCAACCTCGCCTCAATCCGAGGGCCAGTGGTGCCGGCACCACTCAAAGTGTCTCACGTTTATTTGAAATGGACAACATTTTAATTGAAAAAAACTACTGGCATACGGAAAACTGTCCAAACGCATTATGAATTTGTTGAAACTTTAGAACAATGATCAATGAGTCATATGTGACATGTATGAGTTAACTCCCCCTGAATCCGAGGCATGGTGTGGCCGAAACCACTCAAAGTGTCTTATTTTTTTTTAAATGAACAACATTTTAAGTGAAAACAATAACTGGCATATGGAAAACATACCAAACGCTTTCACAATGTGTCGATACTTTAGGAAAACGATCCATGGGTCATATGTAATGTGTACGAGTCAACCACACCTCAATTCAAGGCACGGTGTGGCCAGTATCACTCCAAGTGTATGTATTTTGTTTAAAATGGACATCATTTTTAGTAAAAACAATTGGTATATGAAAAATCAAACAAACGTATTCGGATTCTGTTGATACTTATTCAGTTTTTATATATTTTATTGATAATTGATAATTAAATTATGTATGTATTCAATTATGAATTTAATTCTGAATTCCACATATAATTGTCATCTAAATTTTAAATTGAATTCTAAATCAATTATGTATGTTCATAATTACGTTATGAATTATGATTTAATTCTAGATGTGTATAGTTCAAGAATGCATTATAGGTTAATTGTGTATGAATTTTTTCTCTATATTTATGTCTTAGTTTGTTATTGCAGGTATATTAATAGGAAAGGAGGACAATGGACATCATTAGAGGCTGCTGTGCAAATTGCTGGCTACTGTGCAATTTGCACAGCATAGCCTATGCCAACAGTTTCAAACCGTTGGCATAGGCTTGTAATAACCCTTTAACAATGGTTTAAAAATTGTTGGGAAAGGTTTCTAAGGATTGTTTTTCAACGGTTCAATGAGAACTGTTGTAAAAAAACATTACCAACAGTTTCTGAACCATTGGGAAAGAGTTGATTTCCTTAGTTTTACCAACGGTTTTGTGTAAACTATTGGTAAAACTTATGCAAACTATTTATCCAAACCGTTGGAATAGGTTAATTTTACTAAAATATACCAATGGTTCATTTTAAACTATTGGGATAGGTTTTCCCAACGGCTTACTTCCCCATGGTTTTCAAAACTGTTGGTATAATATATACCAATGGTTCTGCAGGATTTCCCAACGGTTCAGAACCGTTGGGAAAGACACCATTTCCAGTAGTGGAACCCAAAGGATTCCTTGATGTGCCTTATCCCAAATATAAGGCTTATAAGAGGAAGAGTGGGATGTATAGAGCTTAATTGGTCATAGGTTGGATGATCCAAGTGGCTTGAGAGGTGTGAGAAATGGGTTAGTGGTGAGGGCTTTTTATAAGGGGGAGGAGGGGCTCTTTAGGAATGTTTGAAAATATTATTTTATTATATAATGATTTTTGGTTTCTAAAGGTCTAAAACTCATTACAGTAGAATATAATATGACTAATGTTCTAAATAAAATAATTAAATAAGAATTTGATAGGTTTTGGACACTGTTTTAATTTTTATAATCACATTTACTTAAATCATTCTTTACTGAGGTAAACACCGCATCATTATTGTGTCACAAATAATTTTATTTATTTGATGTCTTAAAATTTTAAAATAAATACCATGATGTATGAAATAATTTTTTCTTTCAAATGAATATTTATAGTTGAAAATATAACTTATATAACCCCCTGAAAAAATTATTTTACTAAAAGATATATGTTTATTTCATTTTTTTCTTTACTTTAAATTAATTAATATAGTATCATTATCACTCTCAAGTGACTCCATGGGGTCCCAAAATCGACCCAAGTATGCCCTTATTTGGAAATTTATCTACCAATAGTAATAGGACACATGTTAGGGTAATTTAATATTATTATTATATTATTTTTTACCCTTATTTACTGGATTTACCCTTTTAATCATGGTAAATAAAATATTTACCAAAGTAATTATTCATAATGTCTAAAAATAAAAGTTACCTATTTACACAATTTGGACCTCATGATTCCAAATATTGAATCCATTTTTTCAAATTCAAAACATATAAGTGGAAAAAATTAATTTAAAATTAATTCTCGTTGTCACAACAAAAAGCGTGTTTTTAAGAATTAATAACTATCAAAATATTGACACTTGTTTATGTCTAGTTTAAATGTGAAATTACATAAAATGGCCTAAATTATATTAAATGATAAAAATATAATCTAATGATACTTAAAAACCATTCAAATTTATAATTTAACACTATAAATTATTTCTATTAAAAGTTGTTTTTAATTAAAATTTAGTATTTTACACAATTCATAAAAAATTGAATGTTTTTAGAAGAGTACCAAAAATCCCCCCAAAGATAATTTTGATATTCCTAATCCAAAAATGAAGTCCATTTTGTAAAAAAAATTTTATAAAATTTCAAAAATTTAGATTACAATTCATAACAGCTAGTTTGATTGGTCATGGTGTGTTAAAATATTAAAGTTGCATACAATGCAATATTTTACATTATTCAAAGGGAAGCGTACCATGGAAGCTTGAGGTGTTACATGAAATAAAGGTAATCCAAAAAGATTTTGGAAGTAGTTCATCTAGAGAATGCGAACTATTAAAAGGGTAATCTAGTGGTAAGTATACTTAATATGGTTCCTTTAATAATTTATGGAATGTTGAAGTAAAGTATAACATATTCTCGTTCAGAAGATATGAGAGGCTTCGGGCTTGTCTATTGAATAATATCTTGACCAAGAATTCATCAATCAATATAATTTAGAATTGAGTTATTCTTAAACACATATTACCTTATACACATCAAATATATGATACTAATAAGTAGGATTGAAGAAAAATCTAACATGTTAACATTGATTAATAAAATTTATCAGCGAGAAATTCGTAAATGCATATTTCTTTATCCACATCAGAGTCATGATGTAAGTAAAAGGAATGCTAAAAATCATGAATTATAGATAATTCCATTTTTAAAGACATTATTCACAAATAATGAAGTCATCCCATAACCATATGTCCGATATCTTGACAAATGGATATCATATGAGTTATATTATGATGGAAATACATTATATCATAAGAACATGTGTTTAGATGAAATGATTTTTTTAATATATAAACAAACTCACATCAATAAAAAATCAAAATGTGAATCTATAGTAATCATCCTATAATTTTTTAAGGATATTATAGAAACCTCTATGATAAAAAATATATATTCAAGTTATAGACTATATTTCTATAAAAGGATGAACATATCTATTTGAGATATTAAGAGAAATATTGAATTGGGTTTATTCAATGCTAAAATGCACAAATTGTTGGCATACAAACAATTTCCACAAGAGCATGTGGAAAAAAATGTTCCAGAAACACATAATGCGTAGGATGGATAGAACCAAGGTGATGGAGTTATATTCAACTTGGTAGGTGATACATTATTCATTGAGAATAACGATTATTACAAGTAATTAGTATATATAAATTAGCTAATATTGACAAGATCAATAAAAATTCAATAATGGATTCCATGTATCACAATATAGGAGCCTTATTAATTTGAATAATACAATGGGTATTCAGATGAGACTATACATGGATGGTACAAGTGTGGTATTAATAAGACTCGATTGTTTATACCTAGTCATTAGGCTTAAATCATTTATAATTTTACTTATCATAGAAAATTTTTATGATCATTTTATTGAGAATTGGATATCAAGACCACCAATCATAGAATACATCTATATGACGCAACTGGAAAGGGGTGCTACATCATACAATGCTAATAAGGTTGAAAGTTAATGAAATCCAATCCAAGATTAAAGTAGGTAACTTGATCATAGAATATTTGTTTGGAATGAATTTTTTCCATGTGTCTACCAGAGGTTATTGGGATCACCATAGTTTTCTAGGGAAGAATTTTTATTAAGGAAATTCTTATGGTTTCATATACCTAGTCAATTGTACATATACTTACATAGTATTGTAAAATACAAGTTGGAATAATTAGAGAGAGAATTATTATTGTCTTCACATGGAATATATCTCTCTAGGTAGACATGTACAGTACATGTGAGGATATTAATGTAGTGATTTTAATGTCATATGATTTAGCGATGAATTAATCACATATACCATGATATTGAAAAGAATTGATATTTCCAAGATATACATTATAGTCAGAAATTATCAGTTGTAACTAGGAGAACTACAAGGGAAGTAGTAAGAACTATCTGATTGTACTTGAGAAAGTAAAAAGGATATATACCTGGAAAGTAGAGAAGAAAGGATACTAGTTTTGAGGGGACACAAACTAGTCTCCCATGGATTAGTGGGATCTAATATTAGAGTCGGGATAATTAATTGATAAAGAAAAACTCATTCAAGTTAGTTGTATCCATATCTACAAATAACTATTTGATTGCGAATTCTAAGGTACCTAAAGAAGTAGTATTAAAAAATATAATGATTTTTTATGGTTCTTATAATCTCACCTAGTATGTAAAGTTGTATCATTATCATAATTACATTAATATTACTAGAAATGATGTCAAGATTAGATAGTGAACAAAAGGGATATACTTACGGATATAATCTCTTGAGGAGTATTACTCAAGGATATGAGGTTTCGCATAATAGAATAACCAGGAAGTGGAAATGTAGCAGGCCCCTAACTAAATACATAACTCAGTAGAAACATTATCTTAATCATGTGAGATACAACAAGCATGGTAAGAAAGTTCTCTCTAGTCCAATTGGGAGTGTCATAATAGTGGGTGCCCTAGAACCAACTTGAATAGTACTTTTGATTACAGTAACATGTATACAATTTAACATATACATGTGTTTATTCTTTATATAATAGTGTTGATATATCTACATAAACTATTTACATGGTAATTTTCTTATATTACACTTCATATTAAAATATTATAGTAATTCCAATCTATAATGAGAGCCTCGAGATACTATGACAGTAATCTTAAACATATGTTCTATGGAAAATATATATCATATTGACAGGACACATATGATGTATGACTATATGTTACTTGGGGATCATAAGAATCAAGAATTCTTCTCATGAATTTCGTACATGGTGATCTCTAGAAGTGAGATCATGATGACAGACCCACCAATAGGAGCACCACATGTTTTGGTTGTCATTGGTTTTTCCTATCTATGAACATGTGTATTGGTCTCTAGAGTAGATATCATTATCAATGTGTTCCACTTGATCACGTACTTTGATGAAATGATAAAACCATTACAATGAAATTGTGGTGATTTATTTTGTGTTGGGTTAGTAATTGGTGTTATTACATTGGTTGAATGGTCAAGATAGAATTTTTCGCATTTGAGTTGAGGAAGAGATATATCATAGGTCCAGGTTGATCGAGATGGTAGTTCCTTTATAAAACCATAGACATGGTACAAGAATGTAAGTCCATCCAATAATTTCATGAAATATATAAAGAAACAAAAGGATGATGACATGAGTGTGCATCCTGCTTTTTGAGATATTGTGAGAGAAAGAGATTATATTACACAGTTAGTGTTTGTAGGGGGAATTCATAACAATGAAATTCCTTATATTCTTAGGGGTCATGATGGGTTACTAGACTCCTCTATTGGTCTATGATTTAGACTCAATTCTATTGATATAAGTACCTATAGGGTCACATACTAAGTGTATCCACAATTTCCACCTATTATAATAAATACGAGTTTAATATAAAGTGGCCCCCACGTATGGGGGAAGGTGAATATCTTAGTATGATTGATCTCAATTAAAAAAAATTCAATTATATTATTCAAGTTTAGAATATTTATTATTGAATATATTTCTCAAGGTATTCGTATGTTTTTTGATCATAAAAGTGAATACGATAAAAATATAATTTTTCAAACGAACATAGGATGTTCAAGGTTCGTTAAATTATTTAGAGAGATTACGGGCCTAGTTAATGGTTTATATTTTATCACGTAAAATTTTAGAGTGATACAAGTGAATGATAAAATATTTGTGTCATTTATAAAAATATATTAAGTCATATAAGTTCACTAATGTCTAAAACTAAGGTTATTACTTTCTAGGTACTAAACTGAAATTTTGGAAAGTATAACCAAAGTATAAAATATCATTTTAGCTTCTTGAATTCAAATATCCACCATTTGAACGAATTTATAGATAGAACTTATAATATCTTATCCTCTTAAGTTCTTATTGATATTTTTTAAAGGAAGAATAAGGTCATATTGATCCTGCTTTCTTGATCGAGTCTGCATTCTTCACACGATCAAAGGGACGTCATAAAGCTCTTCGATATCCCATGCTAACACCTAGAGAATATAGATTGATGATCCTAGAATTGTGTATCATGTGTGAATGATCTAGAGGAATTTTAGTTTAGTTTCTTTGATCCATGACACATCGATGGTGATCTAATCAAACCGAAAAATTTAAACAAATGAGGTACCATTTATGATTTTATTTGATTCTATTTTTCATGATTAAATTGGATTACATGTGATCCTAAAAGAAATATGGACATGTCGTTTTATGGAGTTAGAATTTTTAACATCAATCCAAACCCATAATTTTAAATTTTGTATCTTTAAAACTTCTTCTCTACCACAGGTTCCTTCAACTTCTTCCTTGAAAATTTAATATATTTCTCAGCTGACTAAACTTTGGTAGGTAAGTTATATTTTTTATAAAAGGAAACACCATCATTTTTATTTTTTTGTTTCTTGGGATCTATTTTGAGTCTACCCTCGTACTGTATAAGGGTTCAAATGAGATCATCCAAGATAATATTATTAATCTTTATTGTCTCATCAATAGTATTTATTTTTATTCCCACTCATTGGGAATAATACCTATAATTTTTTCCATAAGTATTTCATCATCGAGACATTTTTCACCAATCAATTGTAAATTATTTATGATGGTCACAAACCTTTGGTTCATCTTTCTAACTAACTATCCAGGAAGAAAATCAAAGATTTGATAGTCTTCTCTAAGCATATCTCTCTTGGTCTCTACAACCTTATAAGTTCCAAAATGTGTTAATTCAAGATTTTTCCAAATACTATTTGTAGCTTCACTTGAAGATATCTGACTATATTTATATCTTGTCATGGAACATAACAAAGTATTCCTTACTATATAGTTTAACTAATAATCATATTTCTCATGATGTTTAAAAATAGTTAATTTTTTATCAGGAATCTTTTAGTTTATAGAAAACATAAAAAACCATCAACTCCAGTGTTGATAAAAATTCTTCATCTTACCCCTCTAGTATTCATAATCAGAACCATAAAAGGTGGTTTATTTTTATTATTATTTTATATAGAACCAAAATTAAGACTTTCCATATTAAAACAAATTCAAATATTATTTTCAAAAAATTCACTTTATTTTAACAAGAGTTTATAAACAAAAATTTTATATCAAAACATAAAAACTTGCAATAGTAAAGAATGTAAAAACTTAAAGAGTCTATAAGAAGTATAAACCTTATCTAATACCAATTATATGATCATAAGAATACACTAAAATGGTTATAATTACAAGAGGTGGGTTAATTTTATTTAAAAAAAAATAGTTCAAAAGATTTAAACTAAACAATACAAAATCCTCTTAAAGTATGGTTATCTAACTCAAAATCAACCTGATTAACAATGTCACAAAAATAGGAACTATAACCAATCTGATTAAATTAGATGAATATTATAATCACTATGGATATAATTAATCAATGTATGTTTATTGTAATAATAATTATGTTGATAAAATAATACAAAATAGAAGTTTGAATAAGATGATCAATTTTTCTATTACATGAAATAGAATTGAAACTTGTAAAAACAAGCAATATAATAGATTCGTAAAATTAAGAATGACTTATAATATATTATTAAAAAGTTAAATTTTTTAACCTTAAGAGAAATTTATTAAATAAACTTGACTAAAGGTATCTACTATTTTATACTTACAGTAAATTCTTTCTTTCCTTTCCAGTAAATTCCTCGATATAATGATTGGATTTTCCCAGTCTTCTTATTCCTATAAGCCCTAAATATGATGATCAGATCTATATTACTAACCATATAATCCCTTGATATGATGATCTGATCTATATTACTATCCTTGTAATCCCTCAATCTAATGTATTAGAATCACCATATTTCTATCCTTGAAATCCCTTGATCATGACAATGATCAGATGTGAGTTATAATTACAAAATTTCTTAACTAAACAACCTGAAAAGGATTCTTTAGAACAAAAACTTACTAAAGAAAAACATTGGATAAGAATGAGCAGTTTAAACACAGATCTCTTTAGAAGAGAGTAATTAACCGGCTCCAAACTCCTCAAATGACTCAATATTTATAGGTGATCTCCCAATGGTCATATTTCCGAGTTTATCGCAATGACCTTAGATAGTTGGTGCTTGAAATATCAACCTAACTGAATTTCCAATGCCATATTGATTAACTCGATTAGATTGTTAAATAATTTCCTTATGATAGAAACAAGTCTTATATATTCCAATTATAAACTTCAGTTAGTTCTATGGACTTTCTTAAAAATGTCAATACGATAATCTTTATAAGTATTAGTCTGATTGTATTTGTACCAATATTAGTCTTATAGTCATGACTTTTTTCAATATGATAGACATGACTAAATTCTAACTTATGTTTTAATAATAGTGATTCCAATAATCAAACTCATACACATTATGATTTTCATAATGAAGAATGTATTTTTTATATTTGTAATACTTTATAACTTATTCTATGTATGGTAAAAAATATTTTTTTCTACAAAAACATGCTAAAAACACGGGACATAAAAATTTAGTAAACATGTTTTAAGAAGGTGTTTGTGATTTCCAAAACTAAAGGAATAGAAAAGTAAGAAGTAAAAATTCTTACTCAATAAGAGTGTCTACATGAATGAACTATATTTAATGCATAGGAATCCTATAATAACCTAGCATCACCTTCAAACATATCAACATTCCTAATCAACCCTTATTAATATACCCTTACTCACATTAAATACCCTCTCTAAATAACAAATATTTTCGAAAATGAATAACAAAAAAAATTACAACCTATAACAACCCAGGTTCTTATAAAATAAGTTTTTTCATTCTAAAATTAAAAATTAAAATTTATTATAAATGTATAATAAAATAAGTGGTATTTATCAAAATTAAGAAATATATAATAATAGAATATTAACCTCATCTACGAGAGTATAAATAAAATTTATGCATATTGTAAGTGAAATTTTTATATATTCATATCATACAATATGTATATAAATGTTTGGAAAATGATAAATTAAGTGCTATTATTTTTGTGAAATGTAAATATTTATTTAAATTTTTATAATTAATATAATTATTTAAAAGAAAATTTATCTCTATAAAGTAGATTCATAAATTTTTATTTTGTTTTATTATGATTATAATATTATTTTATGAGACCTTAATTAATTTTTTAAAGTGTTATAAAATCCGTTATAATTATAAAATCTTTATTTTTTGAATAAATGATGATTTTAATTAAAAAATTAATTTCTCATATTTAGAAAATTAGTTTCATAAAATAGAGTTATTTTTTTAATTATAAATGTATAAAAATGGTTAGGGTGATTTTTTTTATTTTTCTAAAATAGTTGAATTTTTTTTGAATAGTTAAATAAGGTAATTTACGGTATTTAAAAAATACATGAATTATTGACTCATAGATGATGTATGGATAATGTAAGCCCATAATCTTAAACAATACTAAATTATTTTAACATATTTAGTGATAATTATCAAACTATTAATAGTCTTGATCCAAAATAATAATCTAATGGATAAAAAAAATCAAAAAACACTCCTCTCCTCCACTATAAATACCACCTCTTCTACTCGCACCAAAAATCCTTATATGTTGCTAAATTTCTCCCTACTTCCCTTAACAATACACTTACCCATGTCCAAAACCATTTGGTATCACCAAAATTCCAAAACCAAGTTCCATAAGAAGGTTCTCAAGCAGAAGAATTCAAGAGGTAAAATCCTCTTTCATTTTCTTTTATTTTCCTTTTAATTTTATTTATTTTCTTATTATATAATCACCTCCAATTTTCCAAGTGGCATAAAAACTAACATAACTTATATATAATTTAATTTTATCATGTTTATGGAAAAATTATTCATCAAAATCCTTCTCCTCTCCCTTTTATTCAGAAAATGAGAACATCATCTGTGATATGTTGATTTACAGCCATCATGGACAATACACTTTCATTTTCCATTACCGCCTTCAAGGATGGTCATAAAACCATTATTATGGTTAAATAAGATTTTATTATTTATAATATAATTTATATAATGTTCTATAATCAATATTTAAACATGATATTAAATAAAATTATATAAGTTCTTGATGGTCATAAAAACTTCCAAAATAAATTAAATAATTTTCATTATTTTTTTATCTAATGAATCATCCTCATATTAGAAAAAATGATATATGGTACCATTTAAAATTATGGGAACATATTAATACCATTTATTTTCCCTTCTGGAGTTTTTCTTCCATTCTACAAGAAAATCGATAATGAACCAACCATGGAAACCAAGAAGAGAACGGACCCCAAACAATGAAAATAAAAAAAAATATTATTAAAAAATGTGTGTAATGTTATTATAATATGGCCATATAAGGTAGTATAAACATCAGTATATTTCCTTAATAAATTAATAACACTCTTTAAACCATTATATATTATGTTTTAACACTTTTTAAGAAAGACTAACCCAAGGTAAGGTACTTTTGTTTAAAAACCCTCTATTAAATTGATATTCATTAATAATTAAAAAGGAATGTTTTTATGATGAAAGTATTCAGGTTTTATGATTATGTTATAGTTCTTGGGAATTGTTCAGGCTAATAGTTGGGACCTATATCTCCCTAAAAATCATTGGTTATGTTTATGTTGGAGGTCAACAATATGATTACTTCAAGTGTAACTGTGATGGTTACACCATAAGGTAGCTGTGAGGGTTATATTATAAGGTAGCCATGAGGGTTGCATTATTGGTAGTCATGAGAGTTATAAATCATATGGTATCTGTGGGGGATGAAATCTTAAGTATTTAGTTCCCCAATTTAACTTTATGGTTTTATTTATGTTTTCAATGTTGTACAAAAATCTATTGTTGTCATAAAGTAACTTTATGATACTTATAGGTGAGAAGTATGTCTTTGTGAAAGTGATTTAATATGTTTATAAGTATTCATGGACTAATGATTTAATTATTATTTTTATGTTCCTTACTGATATTTATATGCTCTTCCAAAGTTTTAAAATGTTTTTTATATGGTTTAAGGATGGATAAGAGGAAATAAGAATCCAAGTTGAATGTTATGAATATTTTTCATGAAAATAGTTCATGTTTTATTAAAAAAAATTGTATTATGGAAGAAATGGATATTGTTTTAGTACTACCAACTTTTTATGATTTTAGGTTGATATGTGTGAATTATTCTCTAATTATCTAAAACTCTAAACGAAAAAGTTCTATAATAATGTAAGAAATTGAATTCTAAAAGAATTTACTAGATTATGTAATGTTTAAGGTTAGGTCCTTATAGTTGGTATCAAAGCATGGTTTAGATAAATTTAGTGGTCCAGATGATGTTAATAGAATACCATAAATTATTTTTACCATATGGTTATGTCAAAATGATATAGAATATAAATATTAATTTGTTTATTTATATAATACATGTCTATTAATAATGGTTTTATGTAGAATAAATAGGTAAGCTAAAGTAGGAAGGCATTGAGAGGATGATATTTTTTCAAATATACAACTCAAAATGGTGGGAATTGTAACTGAGTAGCTGGTGATACTGATGGATCAGTTGATGTAGGCTATAAATGGTGGCAGCATCCATGCAATAAAACATTCATATCTACCACCAAGGAACATGATGATAGTAGAACATTTTATTAGGAAACACCCACCTTCTTTCAATACATCTTCTGACCCAGTGGAGGCTGAAGGGTGGATTAAATCCATTGAAAATATATTCTATGTCATGGGGTGTTCGAATAATCAAAAGGTTAGTCTTTCTATTAACTGTTTTGAAGGTGAATCTAACCATTGGTGTTAAATGTTCAATAATATTAGAGATAGTGAGGATATCAGTGCCTTAGAATAGGATGAATTTAAGAATCTATTGCTTGAAAAATATTTTCATAAGGTGGTTCCACTTAAGATGGAAAATAAATTCCATGAATTGAAACAAAAAGGAGGAAGATTTAGTGGGTGTGTATGAATCAAACTTCACCTGATTGGAAAGGTATTCTCCTAATCTTATTAAAAATCTTGATAGTAAAATAAATCATTTTACTCAGGATTGAATCCAAGATACTGAAGGTCTTTGAACTCCTGTGAATTCAAAAGTTTTGAGAAACTTGTTTGATGTGATGAGAGGGTAGAAATGGAGATTTTGAATGTTCCTGTGTACTTTTAAAAGTAGAAGAAGAGGTGAAAATGGAAATTAATGGGTAACAGTCAATCAAAGAAATCTGAAGGTAAGGAAATTCAATTCCTAGTTTATAAGCAGTGTGGTAAAAAGAATCTTGGGAAATGACTTAACAAATCTGGGAAGTGTTTCTCATGTGGTAATTTTAGACATATGGAATGAGATTAAAATGAAAAATATATTATTTTTGGTATGTTTAATTATCATAAACAAATTTTAAAGTGTTTAAAATGTGATGATTTGAGTCATTATGAAAATAACTTCCCAAAGAAAGATCTGAATGATGGGAATATTCAAAACTATAAGCAGAAAGGTGTAGTGAAATCCTTTGTGACTACTTCAGCAGATGTTGGGAATCCAATGAAGTGGTATCAGTTACTTTGTTTCTTTACTCATATTTTTCAAATGTCTTGTTTTATATGTGGTCTACAGATTCCTTTATTTCTAAATAAATTTCTATTAAATTTTAAAATTCACCTCAAGAAACGAAATCATAACTTATGGTAAAAACACCAGGGGAAATATATTATATTGGAACTGTCAGGGTATTTCTAACCCTAACACCATCATAACTTTATAAATATTTCTTCATACTCATAAACCTTTTATTTTTTCTATTTTTGAGCCCAATATCAATTATATTTCTAGCTTCAAAGGTTTAGAAAAACGTAACTATCATTTTATTGGTGCCACTTCTAACAATAGTTCTTTTTATTCTCTCTGGGTTTTTTCTCATGTCTCTATAAATAATATACATATCCATAATATTGATAAATAAGATTTCACTTGTTATTTAACTATTCATAACTCTCATCTTTTCTGTACCTTTTTTTATGCCAATAATCGTTACCAATATAGAAGATCGACACTACTAGAAAATTTGGTTTTGAAGGTGGGGCATCTATAGTGGCCTCCATTTGGCGGCCGCTAATACTATCAACAGCGGCCGCCAAATGGCGGCCCCTGCAATTTTTCCTAAAAAAAACCCTATTTCCCTCCCTCCCCTCCCCGACCCCGCGACCCCCCCTTCCCCGACCCCGTGACCCCGACCCCAACCCCCGGCGACCCTCCCCGACCCCCGATGACCCCTCCCCGACCCCCGGCGACCCCGACCCCGCCGGCGACCCCGACCCCCGTCGACCCCGACCCGCGACCCCCGACCTCCCGGCGACCCCGGCGACCCGACCCCCGGCAACCCGACCCCCGGCGACCCGACCCCCAGAAACCCGACCCCCGGCGATCCCGACCCCCTTGCCCCCGTGCTGCACCACTGGAAACCCCGGCAACCCCCACTGCCTTGCCTCCATGCTGTGCCCCCGTGACCCCGACACCCCCTGCCCGCACTGCACCTCGGCTACCCCCACCGCCTTGACTCCGTGTTGCGCCCCCATGACCCCGACACCCCCGCGACCCGGCAACCCCCACCCCTATCTGCGCTGCACCTTTGGACAGCCTCGCCGCCACCGTCCCCTCGCGGCCCCGTTGCATCCCTCCAGAAAGTCCTCCTACCTCTGTTGGACCCTTCCAGTCCATTGTGCCCCGCAGTGTAAAACCCTCCACGCTTCGTCCAACGGTTCCTCTCCTTTCGAGTCCGGCTGTCAAACCTCTGTCGTCAAGTCACTACACCGTCATGGATCTGCAATCGAGTCAGACCCCGTTACCCGCGGTCGAGTCCTCCGCAGGTAATGTTTTTTATCCTAATTTGGTTTTTAAATTTTAATGATATGTGTTTTTTTAGAATTTAAATAATATATTTCACTTTTTATTTCTATTAAATATAGATATGGATAAGAGTTGGATTGATATGAAAGATAGATTTTCAACTGAATATTATGAGGGGATTAAGTGATTTATGGATTTCAACAACAAATTTTCAAGTGATATGATTAGTTGTCCATGCAGAAAATGTGCAAATAGATATCTCTTCAAACAAGATAGTGTTAGAGAAAATTTGTTTTTGAATGGGTTTTTAAAAAACTATAAGACATGGACGCGTCATGGAGAAGATTATGTTTCATGTCATTGCTCAAAAAATATTCTTATGAATGTTGATTCGAGAACAGTTGATCTGATGAACATAATGCTGAATGATATGATGCATCAGTTTTAATCTGAAGACAGTAATGTCATAAATGACGATGTTGGATTGAGTAATCCTCGTTCTTCTGCAGATGGAGAAGCATTGAAATTCTTGACGATGCGTGTACTAAATTATATCCTGGATGCACTAAATTTAGTAAAATGTTGTTCATCGTTGAATTGTTACACCTGAAGGCCTTGAACCAGTGGTCAGATACCTCATTCAACATGTTGTTGGTATTATTGAAGAAGGTACTCCGTACTAGAGTGAAGATTCCGGAGTCATTCTATCAAGCTCGCAAGTTAATCGATGATCTTGGTTTTACATATGATACAATTGATTCATTTCTCAATAATTGTATGTTGTTCAGAAAAGAGAATGTGCAATTAAATAATTGTACTGTTTTCTATACATCTAGGTGGAAGACCAATGAGATTAATCAAGGTAGTCAGATTCTTCCTGGGAGAGTCTTGAATCAAGGGAAACAAGTTGCCACTAAATAGATGCGTTATTTCCCACTGAAACCGAGACTGAAGAGATTCTTCTTGTCCACTAAAATTTCTAAATTGATGACTTGTCATTCAGAGAGAAAGAAAGAGGTTGATAAATTAACTCACCCGGCAGATTCTTTGGCATGGAAAGAGTTTGATCAGAGACACCCATACTTTTCCCGAGATGATCGTAATATTCGACTGGGTTTGGCAGCAGATGGTTTTAACCCATTTAGGTCCATTGTTGGTGCAACAAATAGTACATGGCCAGTGGTGTTGGTTCCATAAAACATTCCCCCATGGGTATGTATAAAGAAACATTTTTTGTTACTGTCAATTCTAATTGATGGACTGAGAGGACCGGGCGATAAAATCAATGTTTATATGAAACCTTTGATTGATGAGCTGCAAGAATTTTGGGCCGATGGTGTAATGACTTTTGAATCGACGACAAATGAAATGTTTAGACTTTGGGCCGCTTTGTTATGGAAAATTAATGATTTCCCAATGTATGCTAACTTATCAGGTTGGAATACAAAAGGAGAATTTTCTTGCCCTTGTTGTAATAAGAGTAAGAAATCTATATGGCTTAAGCACTGTAGAAAGTGGGCATATCATGGTCACAGACGCTTTCTTCCTCCATTGCACAGGTTCAGAAAAGACCGTGTATCGTTTGATGGAAATAGAGAGTTTGACCCATCACCACAAATACTGTCTGGGGTTGAAATTTGTGCACAACTTGATGAAGAAAACATCCATACAATGTATGATTTTCAAGACTTATTGGTTCCTGCATTGCCTTCTATCCCTACTGCAAATAGATAGCGAAGTCAAAATTGGAAGAAACGAAGTATTTTTTTTTTGAATTGCCTTATTTGAAATACAATATTTTAAGGAATAATTTAGATGTGATGCACATTGAAAAAATGTATGTGATAATATTTTGTGCACCATTTTAGGCGTCAAGGGGAAATCAAAGGACATTGCTAATGCTCGACGTGATTTGCAAGAAATGGGATTGAGAAAACCTTTACATTTACATCTGGGTGAAGGTAATTGGGCATACATGCCTGCTGCACAGTACACAATGAGTAAAAAAGAGAAACAAACATTTCTATCAATTTTGAAGAGTGTTAAGGTGCCAGATGGTTATTGGTCTAATATTTCGAAGCACGTGAATATGACGAGCATGACATTACAAGGTTTGAAAAGTCACGATAATCATATTCTGCTTCAACAGTTAATTCCTATAGTAATTCGTGATTTCCTACCTTCCCAGGTTGTTGAGCCGTTGATTGGAGTTTCTAATTTTTTCAGACAGCTCTGTTCTAGGAATCATCGCATGAGTGATTTAAAAAAGCTACAGGATAAGATTTTACTTGCACTATGTCACCTAGAAAAATTCTTTCTGCCGTATTTTTTTGATGTCATGGTTCACTTGACCGTGCATTTAACTATTGAAGTCATTGCTGGCGGTCCCGTGCAATTCAGGTGTATGTATCCAATAGAGAGATACTTAAATACATTGAAACGCTATGTGTGCAAAAAAGATCATCCAGAAGCATCAATTTCCAAGGGATATTTAATGGATGAGTGTACTAATTTTTGTGCTTCATATATTTATGAGGTTGAAACAAAGATAGATAAACTGTCCCAGACTGACGAGGGTCCAATTGGAGAAGGAATAACATTTGATATGTGGAACGACGAGTGGGTTCAAGCTCATCGATATGTGTTGTTCAAAACTCCATCAGTTATGCCATTGATACAGTAAGTTTCATAGTTGATGTGTATTTTGTTTCAATATTTATTTTATTGCTTACCTTATATTGTGTTGTGATTTAGGATGCATATCGCTGAGTTGAAACGTGAAAGTCCCCGTGAAATTGAGTATCAAATCCAAAAACATCATTTCAACACATTTCATGAGTGGTTCAAGACTCATGTACATATAATTGATTTAATATTTTTATAGTGCAACATAGTTGTATTTTCACAATCCTTTATCCATTAAACTATATATGTGAAATTTATAGATTCAAAAGTTACGTGATTTAACCTAGCATGTAAGCGAAGAACTCAACCAACTAGCTGATGGTCCATTTATTATAGCTCATCGCTACAAGTCTTTGGATGCTAACGGATTCTGATTTCGTATTAGCGATGTTGACATGAACTGAGCCACACAAAATAGTGGCGTTGGTTGTTCTTTTGTTGGTGCGGGTTATTATTATGGATTGTTGAGAGATATTATTGAGGTTATTTATGATCGTGGCTTAAAACACATATTGTTAAGGTGTGATTGGGTCGATCCAGTTCATGGAACGAAAGTTGATAACTTCCAATTTACATTAGTAAACTTTAACAATATGATATATAAAGATGATTGGGTTAGAAATGACCCCTTCATACTGACATCGCAGGCAGAACAAGTTTACTTTGTCGTCATTTATTCTGATTGGAAAATTGTGGTGAAAATGTCTAGAAGAGGGGTTTTTCTGATTGACCAAGAGGAACCTGAAGTTGTCGCATTTCCTGGTCAAACACTTGACCAAACAATAGTAGTTGTACGAGATGAAGATATATAATGGACGAGAGAGACAATTGAAGGAGATACGATAGACTTGCATGATTAGTAGAAATTGTAATTATATTCCTAGTTATTATTTGTAAAAATATTTATGAGTTATATATGTATAAAAATTGATTGATTTAACTATAATTTATTTTAATGTAAGTATGTCACAGGGTGGTCACAGTGGTTCACCTGATGTTGTTGGTATGTATGTTTTCATTTTTATAAATTAAGTTATTCCAATTTTTTTTATATTTCCCTAACTGTTTCTAATCATTAATTTATATTGTAATTGAATTATGAATTTCTGTTTATCAGGATCTACTTCTTCTTCCAGCAGACGCAGGGGTCCTAGTAGAGGGTTTCAATCCTGGAACTCTGGAGCCTGATTGGATGTGTTATTTGACGACACATTTTATCCAGTTGGAGATGGTGCTACTGCATTGAGTCATCAGTTTGGGCATATGATATGAGACTAACACAGATTCCCTCTGATAACTCGTGACTGGAGTTCTTTCCCTCAGGATACGATGGACAGATTATGGAGGGAGGTTCAGGTAAATTCAATGTTTAATTTTTCATGATATTGTTATTATTATTGTCCCATTTACTGACAATATTTTTAACAGGATAATTTGACATCCTGTCCAGATGAGTTTCGGGCTGTTTGTATGTCCAAATGCCTAAAATTATGGAAGGATTACAAGTCAAGGGTGAAGAGAGATCACTGGACACCATTTGCGGGTGTGCCAGGCATTCTACAGCGAGTCCCTCCGGGCATTCTTCCTGCGCAGTGGCAGGATTTGGTAGCGTTTTGGACGAGTGAGGCAGCGATGGTAAGATTTATTACTTTTAATCTATAAATGACTAATTTTTCAAATGTCTATTAACTAAATATGTCTAATGTAGACCGAGTCTGCTCATCACTCACATAATCGGGCGATGCAGGCCACACCTTCCAGACTTGGCACTCGACATGTGTCACAGCTCAGACATGATGTATGTTCAGAATTCACTATTTCAATCATACTTTAAAAATATTGTAGTATAACATGGTGAACCCCTTTATTATAGTTACACCAATGCGGTGAGCCAATCGATCGGATGTCCATATGGATGAGGACTCGTAGGACGGGTGATCTCGATGTTGCCGGTGTTATAGAAAGAAAATTATTTACTAATTAATAAATGTATTTTTTATTTTATATAAATTATTCATATTTGTTCATTGATTCATTATATGCTATAGGCTCAGTTTGACGCTTAGTTAGCAGAGTTTCCAGAGGAGCAACGTCGTAGTACTGTGCGTAGAGATGAAATATTTCACCGTGTCGTGGGGCATGACGGTCATGGTTATTCTTTGACTTATGGCGGTGGTGTCCCACGACGTGCAGTTGTTAGAGAAGATGTGATGGGTGCATGCAGGGAGTCAGGAATGCGCACACAGGCGGAGATAGATGCTTCCATGCAGGATATGCAGCGTAATTTTGATTCACAGTTTCAGCAGTTATGTGCAGAGTATGAGGAGAGGTTGTCACAGATGTCATCACGTATCGATGAAATGACGATGCAACAAGTGGCGCCATAGGTAAACAATAAAACAAACCATACTCAGATTGAATTTTATTGATATGTTTAAGATACATAATATTGGTATATATTGTAGGCTCCGAATACATCTGGTGGACATCACAGTGATATTGGTGATCCATATGAGAATGAAAACCATGCATGAGGTAATTTCATTTGTCTTGATGAATTATTTAGAATTTTTTATATCCATAATGAATATAATTTTCCTTTTTTACCTAGATTAGTTTGTTTTAATATTTGTGGGTGACATCTTCGTACACTCCAAGAGTGATTATGACCATACCCAACATCTTGACATCATACAGATTACACTTATTGACTATACGTCAAGTTATATATATGTCAGTTTTTTATTGATTATATAGGTATAGTTATTGGGTCAAATAATTTCAGAGGAAGGTGTGTCAGTGGATGGAGAGAAACTCCAGAAAGTTGTTTCTTGGGAGAAGCCCGAGAACAATTTCAATATTTTTATCTTTTTAGGGTGAGTGAATTGTGACGTGCACGCGCAGACAGCAAGTCAATCGGACGTGCGGTCTGCGCGGTAGGGCTCATTATGAGTTCTTTAAGTGTTGTGTGCGCTTGATAAACGCGTGTGGGGGGTCCAAATGGGCTGAACAAAGTCCGAATGGCCTGAAATCGGACGACATCAAAGGGTGAGTGAATTGTGATGTGTTCGAGTAGACGGAACGTCAATCGGACGTCCCGTGTGCCCGCGGTGACCGGGAACACCGTTCTGGTGTCATAAACGGCCAAAACGGGCATCTAACGGTCAAAATCATAGTGGACGACATAGGATTGACCTGAAATCCAGGAAAAAAATCCAATTATTATTCACTACGTGCACGCGCAGACGTCACGTCAATCGGACGTGCGGTCTGCGCGGTAGGGCTCATTATGTGTTCTTTAAGTGTTGCGCGCGCTTGATAAACACGCGTGGGGGGTCCAAATGGGCCGAACGAAGTCCGAATGTCCTGGAATAGGATGACATCAAAGGGTGAGTGAATTTTGATGTGTTCGAGTAGACGGCACGTCAATCGGACGTGCCGTGTGCCCGCGGTGACCGGGAACGCCGTTCTGGTGTCATAAACGGCCAAAACGGACGTCTAACGGTCAAAATCATATCGGACGACATTGTATTGACCTGAAATCACAGGAAAATAATCCAATTATTATTCGCGATGTTCACGCGCAGACGGAACATCAATCGGATGTGCGGTCTGCACGGTAGGGCTCATTATGCGTTCTTTAAGTGTTGCGTGCGCTTGATAAATGCGCGTAGGGGGGGCCAAATGGGCCGAATGAAGTCTGAATGGCCTGAAATCGAACGAAATCAACGGGTGAGTGAATTTTGATTTGGTCGAGTATACGGAACGTCAATCGGACGTGCCGTGTGCCCGCAGTGACCAGGAACGCCGTTCTGGTGTCATAAACGGCCAAAACGGACGTCTAATGGCCAAACTCATAGCGGACGACATCGGATTGACCTGAAATCACAGGAAAACAATCCAATTCGTATTCGTGATGTGAACGTGCAGACGGAATATCAATCGGACGTGTGGTCTACGTGGTAGGGCTCATTATGCGTTCTTTAAGTGTTGTGCGCGCTTGATAAATGCGCGTGGGGGTGTCCAAATGGGTCGAACGAAGTCCGAATGGCCTGAAATCATACGACATCAAAGGGTGAGTGAATTGTGATGTGTTCGAGTAGACGGAACGTCAATCGGACGTGCCGTGTACCCGCGGTGATCAGGAAAGCCGTTATGGGGTCATAAACGGCCAAAACAGACGTCTAACGGTCAAAATCATAGCGGAGAACATCGGATTGACCTGAAATCTCAGGAAAACAATCCAATTATTATTCTTGACGTGCACGCGTAGATGGCACGTCAATCGGACGTGCGGTCTGCGCGGTAGGGCTCATTATGCGTTCTTTAAGTGTTGCGCGCGCTTGATAAACGCGCGTGGGGGTCCAAATGGGCCGAACGAAGTCCGAATGGCCTGAAATAGGACGAAATCAAAGGGTGAGTGAATTTTGATGTGGTTGAGTAGACGGCACGTCAATCGGACGTTCCGTGTGCCCGCGGTGACCGGGAACGCCGTTCTGGTGTCATAAACGGCCAAAACGGGTGTCTTACGGTCAAACTCATAACGGACGACATCGTATTGACCTGAAATCACAGTACAACAATCCAATTATTATTTGAGACGTGCACGCGTAGACAGCACGTCAATCGGACGTGCGGTCTGCGTGGTAGGGCTCATTATGCGTTCTTTAAGTGTTGTGTGCGCTTGATAAACGCGCGTGGGCGGGTCCAAACGGGCCAAACGAAGTTCGAAAGTCCTGAAATCGGACGACATCAAAGGGTGAGTGAATTGTGATGTGTTCGAGCTGACGGCACATCAATTGGACGTGCCGTGTGCCCACGGTGATTGGGAACGCCGTTCTGGTGTCATAAACGGCCAAAACGGCCGTCCAACGGTCAAACTCATAGCGGACGACATCGGATTGACCTCAAATCACAGGAAAACAATCCAATTATTATTCTCGACGTGCACGCACAGACGACACATCAATCGGACGTGCGATCTGCGCGGTAGGGCTCGTTATGCGTTCTTTAAGTGTTGTGTGCGCTTGATAAATGCGCGTGGGGGTCCAAACAGGCCGATAGAAGTCCAAATGGCCTGAAATCGGATGACATCAAAGGGTGAGTTAATTGTGATGTGGTTGAGCAGACAGCATGTCAATCGGACGTGCCGTGTGCCTCCGGTGACCGGGAACGCCGTTCTGGTGTCATAAACGGCCAAAACGGGCATCTAACGGTCAAACTCATATCAGACGACATCGGATTGACCTAAAATCACAGGACAACAATCCAATTATTATTCGCGACATGCACACGCAGACAACATGTCAATCAGACGTGCGGTCTGCGCGGTAGGGCTCATTATGCGTTCTTTAAGTGTTGCGTGCGCTTGATAAACGCGTGTGGGGGGTCCAAACGGGCCGAACGAAGTCCGAATGGTCTGAAATCGGACGACATCAAAGGGTGAGTGAATTGTGATATGGTTGAGTAGACGAAACGTCAATCGGATGTGTCGTGTGCCCGCGGTGACCGGGAACGCCGTTCTGGTGTCATAAACGGCCAGAACGGGCATCTAACGGTCAAACTCATAGCGGACGACATTGGATTGACCTGAAATCCCAGGACAACAATCCAATTATCATTCGCGATGTGAATACATAGACGTCACGTCAATCGGACGTGCGGTATGCACGGTAGGGCTCATTATGCCTTCTTTAAGTGTTGTGCGCACTTGATAAACGCACGTGGGGGGGTCCAAACAGGCCGAATGAAGTCTGAATGGCCTGAAATCGGACGACATCAATGGGTGAGTGAACTGTGATGTGGTCGAGTAGACGGCACGTCAATCGGACGTGCCGTGTGCCCGCAGTGACCGGGAACGCCGTTCTGGTGTCATAAACGTCCAAAACGGGCGTCTAACGGTCAAACTCAGAGCGGACGACATCAGATTGACCTGAAATCCCAGGAAAAAAATCCAATTGTTATTCGCGACGTGCACGCGCAGACGACACGTCAATCGGACGTGCGGTCTGTGCGGTAGGGCTCATTATGCGTTCTTTAAGTGTTGTGCGCGCTTGATAAACGCGCGTGGGGGGTCCAATGGGCCGAACGAAGTCCGAATGGCCTAAAATCTGACGACATCAATGGGTGATTGAATTTTGATGTGGTAGAGTAGACGGCACGTCAATCGGACGTGTCGTGTGCCCGCGGTAACCGGGAACGCCGTTCTGGTGTCATAAACGGACAAAACGGGCGTCTAACTGTCAAACTCATAGCGGAAGACATCATATTGACCTGAAATCACAGGAAAAAAATCCAATTATTATTCTCGATGTGCACGCGCAGACGGCACGTCAATCGGACATGTGGTCTGCGCGGTAGGGATCATTATGCTTTCTTTAAGTGTTGTTTGTGCTTGATAAACGCGCGTGGGGGGGTCCAAACAGGCTGAACGACTTCCGAATGGCCTGAAATTGGACAAAATAAATGGGTGAGTGAATTGTGATGTGGTCGAGTAGACGTCACATCAATCGGACGTGTCGTGTGCCCGCGGTGACCGGAAACGCCGTTCTGGTGTCAAAAACGGCCAAAACGGGCCTCTAATGGTCAAACTCATAGTGTACGACGTCGGATTGACCTGAAATCATATAACAACAATCCAATTATTATTGGAAACATGCACTCATAGACGGCATGTCAATCGGACGTGCGTTCTGCGCGGTAGGACTCATTATGTGTTCTTTAAGTGTTGCGCGCGCTTGATAAACGCGCGTGGGGGTCCAAACGGGCCGAACGAAGTCCGAATGGCTTGAAATCGGACGACATCAATGAGTGAGTGAATTTTAATGTGGTCGAGTAGACGTCACATCAATCGTACATGCCGTGTGCCCGCGGTGATCGGGAACGCCATTCTGGTGACATAAACGGCCAAAACGGGCGTCTAATGGTCAAACTCGTAGCGAACGACATCAGATTGACCTAAAATCACAGGACAACAATCCAATTTTTATTCGTGACTTGCACACGTAGAAGACACGTCAATCGGACATGTGGTCTGCGCGGTATGGCTCATTAGGCATTCTTTAAGTGTTGCGCGCGCTTGATAAACGCGCCTGGTGGGGTCCAAACGGGCCGAATGAAGTCCGAATGGCCTAAAATCGGACGACATCAAAGGGTGAGTGAATTGTGATGTGTTCGAGCAGACGACACGTCAATCAGACGTGCTGTGTGCCCGCGGTGACTGGGAACGCCGTTCTGGTGTCATAAACGGCCAAAACGGGCGTCTAACGGTCAAACTCATAGCGGATGACATCGGATTGACCTGAAATCACAGGAAAACAATCCAATTATTATTCGCGACATTCATGCATAGATGGTACATCAATAGAATGTGCGGTCTTCGCGGTAGGGCTCATTATGCATTCTTTAAGTGTTGTGCGCGCTTGATAAACGTGCGTGGGGGGGGTCCAAATGGGCTGAACAAAGTCCGAATAGCCTAAAATCGGACGACATCAAAGGGTGAGTGAATTTTGATGTGGTCGAGCAGACGTCACGTCAATCGGACGTGCCGTGTGCCCGCGGTGACCGGGAACACCGTTCTGGTGTCATAAACGGCCAAAACGGGCATCTAACGGTCAAACTTATAGCGGACGACATCGGATTGACCTGAAATCATAGGACAACAATCCAATTATTATTCGTGACGTGCACGCGTAGAAGGCACGTCAATCGGACGTTCGGTCTGCACAGTAGGGCTCATTATGTGTTCTTTAAGTGTTGCGCGTGCTTGATAAATGCGCGTGGGGGGTCCAAATGGTCCGAGCAAAGTCCGAATGGCTTGAAATCGGACGACATCAATGGGTGAGTGAATTTTGATGTGGTAGAGTAGACGGAACGTCAATCGGACGTGCCGTGTGCCCGCGGTGACCGGGAACGCCGTTCTGGTGTCATAAACAGCCAAAACGGGCGTCTAATGGTCAAACTCATAGCGGACGACATCAGATTGAACTGAAATCATAGGACAACAATCAATTTAGAACAATAGAATTAATGATTTTAAATTTTTAAAATGGTAATCAAAATTATGAATATTATTTTGAAAATCAAATACTTTAGATCTGTTATAGTAATTTTGAAGTTAAATATTTGTTTTCTAGGTTTTATTCGGTACTAAGTTTGTTATTAAATTTTGTTATGCAGTTATATGTGATGATGGATGCGGATCTTGGAAGATTACAGCTAGGATTTATTTGGGTATATTAATGTATAATTGAATTTTTTTAAAAAAAATTAAAATTTAATAGCGGCCGCCAAATGGAGGCCGCTATAGGTGTCTCTATGGACACCTTTAGCGGCCGCCATTTGGCGGCCACTATAGTCCTATAGCGACGGCTTTTGGCGGCCGCTAAAGGTCATTCTTGACTTTATAATAAACTTTCTTCTCTGAATAATAACATAAAAACCCATTGGATCATCATTGGAGATTTAAATGCCATCCTTGGACCTAGTGAAAAAATGGTCCCATCACACTCAAAAATCTCTTCTAGGTAATTTAAATGTTGTATAGAAGACAATAATCTCATTGAGATTAATCTAGTTGGTGCCAAATATATTTGGTATAGAATACAGTATACTAAAATCATGTCCAGTAAACTAGATAGATCTTTCCCTAACAACCACTCCCTTTCTTACTGGAATACCATGTCTAGTATTACTATACTACTTCTCAATTCTTATCATCATCACATTCTTGTGAGGCTCACCTTAAGAGACTCTAATCCCCTTCATCCCTTTAGATTTAATAATTTATAGAACTCATTCCCTGAGTGTGAATGCATTATGAGAGACACATGGAATTCGATGAGTTTTAACACTAATGATTTTTCTTATACTATGAAGATAAAAATTCTTAATAAAAAGTTAAAAATTTTGTGAAAAAACAAAATGAAACAAAATGATCATGAAATTGAGTCTCTTGAGCATGCCCTCAATCCAATTTAGGTGGACTCAACTAACTCTAAATTTGTGATAGACCTGAATTAGGAATTTGATATTATCACTAAGCTTAAATCTCTCTTAAATTTAAAGGAAAACCTTAGAAAACAAGCTTTAAAAATAAATTGGCTCAAGGATGGTGACAGAAACTCCAAATTTTACAATGCGATTCAAAGAAAAATGAAAGCTAACAGACCTCTTACTTTTCTTAAATATAGAGACAAAATTATCAATAAATAGGAATATTTAATCAAGCATGTGGTTGCCAATTTAAATAATATCTTCAATGGTATTGATCTTAAAAAATATATAAAGAATTATATCATTCCTTTCATGGTATAATACAATGATAACAATTTTATAATGAGTGTACCAATATATTAAGAGATCAAAGATGTTGCTTTCATCTTAAAACCTAATTGCTCCCCTTATCATGATGGTTTCACTAATGCTTTATTTCAGAATTACTGGGATATTGTCCAAAATGATGCTTTTCAACTGGTTAGATCATTTTTTTCAAATGGCTACGTTCCTCATGGTATGAATGCCCAATTTCTCTCTTTAATCCCCAAAGTTGGAAATTCCATAGAAATACAAATCTTTAGTCCTATTTCTCTTATAAAAATTATTTATAAAATAATTTCTAAAATTATGGCAATTAGAATGGACCCTATTGTGAATAAAATTGCCTCTTGGAACCAATTTGGCTTCCTCAAAGGCTCAAATATACAAGATTGTGTTTTCATTGCCTCCAAAAAGTACCAATATGCTAAAAAAGACTCAAATAGGAGGAAGTTTTTCCATCAAACTTGACATCAAAAAATCCTTTAACACCATTTATTGGGGTTTCATCTTCAAAGTGCTCAATAATTTTGGTTTCAATGATACCTTTGTTACTGTAATTAAAACTCTATTTAGGTCTGGTCACATCTCTATTTTAATTAATGGCTATCCAATGAAATATTTCAAATGCTCTAAATACGTGAGACAGAGTGACCCCCTCTCTTCCATCATTTTTCTTATTGATGAAGATTATCTTATTAGACATATTAACGCCTCAGTTGCATAGGGAATTATCAAGCCTATCATTTCCTCTAGAACACTGACTATCCCCTCACATCTCTTATATGCAGATGACATTATCCTTTTTCTTCAGAGTGACAATAGAAACATAAAAAACCTTACATCAGTTCTCTCTCGCTATGAAATTGTGTCTGGTCAATCTAGTAACTTGGATAAATCTTCTATATTCTTTGGAAAAAATTTCTCTACTTCAAGGAAATCTGGTATTTTGAATGAACTTGGAGTGAAAGAAGGATCTCTTCCATTCACTTACCTTGGAGTTACTATTTTTTGGGGGAAACCCAAAAACTCTCATTTTTTAAACATTATTGAACCGATCACTAATCAACTCTACTCTTAGAATGGGAAATCCTTATCTATGGTTGGACAGATCTGCCTTGTCAAATACACCATTTTTTCAAAACTAGTTTACTCTATGATGGTGTATAAATGGCCCATAGGTTTGATGAAAAGAATAAATAGTAGAAATAGAAAATTTATTTGGTGTGGAACCACCATTGAAACAAAACTTATCACTATCCCCTAGTCTAAGTGTTGCACTCCTTTGCATAATGGTGGTCTAGGTATTAAGAACCTCAGTCTTTTTAATGAATCCCTCCAATCTAAAATCACTTGGAGAATTTTTCATAGAAAATCCTAGGATTCTATTTTATTTAATGGTATATTCTATAATAATTTTGAAAAGAAAAGTTCTAGAATATGGACTCTTCTATTTGGCATTCCGTAAAACTCGTGTTCCCAAAAATCTTAGCACACTCCATATGGATTGTCAATAAGTAATATTCTCTGATGTTTTGGTTGGAAAATTGGTATGGATATCCTCTTAATTCCATGTTCCCCCTACCACTAATATTAACATCTCCCTTAATGAATATATGCATGATTCATATTTAAATATTCCTGATGAAATCATCTCTGTTGTTAATAGATACCCTTTTATCAACACAGAAGATTTCCATGTTTGGGAACCTCCACATAATGGTATTCTAAACTCAAAACATTTTTACAATCATAATTTCTCTAACAACCCACATGATTTATCCTGGTTAAGAATATTCAATAAAAAATGGATTATACCCTCAACATTCACTCAGATTTAGAGAATTTCTCATAATAGAATTCCAGCTGATTTAACCCTTCAATTGTTTGGTATTTATCTTTGTTCTATATGTTGCCTATGTAATCGGTATAGATAGGATGATGACCATATTTTTCTTTCTTATACTGATGGTACTGATTTATGGAATTATATATATAACATTTTTTATCTCAAATGGGAAGGTGTAGACCGCATTCAATACTAGATACAGAGATTCACTAATATGGAGGCCTCCCCTCAAATTGGACAACTTTTCATCACTATAGTGGTCAAACTTTTCCATAATATTTATTATGAAAGAAATGATATCATCCAAAAAAATAACACTTTAAATATTTGTGTAGATCAAATAATTACCCTTATTGTGATCAATGAATCTGGGATTGTGAAAATAGGTACATGCCACAACTTCTTCATAGATTTTAGTATCCTTCTTTAGATCAATGTAAAAGGATATATAGCAAGCCAAAAGGATTTCTAGAGGTATTATAACACCCCCCCCCCCCTCCAGAATGGATCAAAATAAATGTCGATGGTGCCTCAAAAGTAAACCCAGGGAAATAAGGCTATGGTTTTGTGTGCAGGGACCATATGAGAAATATCCTTGGATGCGGTTATGGTAAATGTAGTTTTTCCTCCTCCCTTTAAGCAGATATGTACAACATCATTATTACCATAGAGCTTATCATTAAAAATGGATGGACAAGAGTTTGGATCGAAATTGATTCAACTACTATAGTACAATCCCTTTGAAATGGCGTTCTTAATCTTACATGGACACTCATTGCTAGATGGATCAGCTACCTCCAAAATCTATAAAAGATTAATAATATTATCACTCATGCCTATCAAGAGGCGAACGAAGGCATGGTTTGCCTTACCAACAAAGGAGTGGACAATGATGATACTTGGATGGAGCGCCTTCAAACTAAGATCATCCCTTTTCATAAAAAAGTTTGTAATAAAATATCCTCTTTCAGACTTCTGTAATTTTTATCATATATTTTATAGATTTTATTACTTTGGTCCCTTGACCAAGGCATCATCTTTTTTTAAAAAAAAAGTTCAAATTAATGATGTTTCAGTGGTAAATGAATCCCTGGATGTTTTTACTAATGATTTATCCATTGTAATACCTAATTGGAAAGTTGAATTTATTATTGAATTAGTTATTGATTCTAATCCAATTTCTAAACCCCCTTATCAAGTGGCTCAAGTGAAACTTCTTGAATTGAAAAGGAAGTTATAGGAGTTTCTTGATAAAGGTTTCATTCGTCCTAACACATCACCATGGGGTTCTCATATTTTTTTCATTAAAAAAAATATGGATCCATGAGAAGTTGCATTGATTATACATATTATAAGTTATATAATGTTCTGGAATCAATATATAAAAATGATATCAAATAAATTTTATAAGTTTGTGATGGTCCTAAAAACTGTAAAAATGAATTTAATCATTTTCATTAATGTTTTTTCTAATGAATCATCCTCATATTTGAAAATTGATATATGGAATCATTTAAAATTTTGGTATCATATTAATACTAATTATTTCCACTTCTTGGGTTTTTCTTCCATTTGAAAATAAAATCCATAATGAACCAACCAAGGAAACCATGAAAATAATGCACCCAAAATGATGGAAATAACAAAATTTTATTAATAAATGGGTGGAAATTTTTATAATATGGAAATACAATGTAATATAAACATGGCTATAGTTATTTAATAAATTAATAAAACTCTTTAAACCATTATAAATTAGTTTTGAACATGTTTGAAGTAATACAATCCTAACGAAAGGGAATTTTCTTTAAAAATCATCTTTTAAAATTTTATTCTTTAAAAATTAAAAAGTATTGTTTTTATGATGAAAGAATTCAAGTTTTCTTATTATTTTATGGTTCTTGGAAATTGTTTATGATGAAGTTTGGGACCTATATATCCATCCAATGCATTGGGTATGTCTATTTTGGAGGTTGGACGTATGGTTACTCTATATATTACTACAATGGTTATATTATAAGGTAGTCATGAGGGTTAAATTATAAGGTATCCATGAGGGTTACATTGTAAGGTATCCATGAGGGTTAAAAATCATATGGTGGCCATGAGGGTTATAATATTAATCATTTAATTCCTCAAGTTACCTTTATGGTTGTATTTATAATTTATATATTTTATGAAAATATATTATTTTCACAAAGTAACTTTATGATACTTATAGGTGAGAATTATGTGTTTGTGAAAATGATTTAATATTTTTATAATTATTCATGGACTAATAGTTATGTTCCTTACTGATATTTTTGTGCACATCCCAAGTTTTAAAATGTTTGTCATAAGTTTTAAGGATTGGTAAGAGGAAATAATAATCCAAGATTAATGTTGTGAAGATTTTTCATGAAAATATTTCATGTTTTATTAAAAAAATTGTATTATGGAATAAATGGATACTGTTTTAGTAGTACCCACTTTGTAGGCTTGTGGGTTGATATAAGTAAATTATGTCTTAATTATCTAAAAAATTAAATCTAAAAGATCTATGGGGATGTATGAAATTGAATTATAAAATAATTTACTAGATTATGTAATGTTTAAGGTCGGGTCCTTATACAACTCATCATAGATTTCATGGATGATAATTTACCCTAGTTTCACAAGTTATGAAATGCTAGGGAAAATAAATTTCTACACTTATCTTAGAAGAACTATAGGAAATATTCACATCCAACTATCTATAAAGGACTATAGAAAATATACATATATAAATCTAGTAGCATATACATTCATAGACACTAAAGGAAATAAAAATCTTAGGGGATAGATTTTTATATTAGAATATAATAAGAAATACTCATCCCCAAGTCTAAAGTTGTTTATTTGGTCAACCTATATCCTAGTTTCATGTGTAATATGAGAGATATTATTTGTTTCATTATAATATTCCTCAATCTCTAAAGTATAGGAGAGAAGGTGTCTTCACTCAGGTGAATTTCCATCTATTTTATTCTCTTATCTATAATGCTGGAGGAATCATAGATCAACACTTATCCTATCTATAAATATATAGTGGTAGGAATTCAAGAGGAATTTTTATATCCATCTATCCCACACTAGTGATGTTGGTGGAATTGATAATCTACAACAATCTCCAAAAAATATTTAATGAACCATCTTGATTTGACTAAACACATCACCCAATCAGGCTCACCACAATGCCTCGGGTGTGTCCCCAAATGCCAAAGCCTTCTGACCAGTAGAGAGTGTCTAAAAAATATAGTGGATAGACTGTACCCTTTGGTGAAAGTGAAATAATAGAAAAAATAACCAAAACCATACATAGAGATAAATATCAAAGTAAACATAATAATTAAACTGAGACAAAATTATTTAACAAATGAAATGATACATATATTCATACAGAATCCAACATGAGAAACATGAAATAGATGGTCACCAATAAGGAAGGACACATATAAAAAATAACAAAACAAAAAATAAATACATCATGCTCTACTACCAAGACTGAGACAAACCACATTCCAGATATCCATGATGCTCAAGCTTCACCATCCCAATCCTTAGAATCCACATGATCATATCCACTCAATCAATAAATATTGGTCCTTGACCCCATTCACTATGAAATATACTCTCTAACCTAATATCAAACATCAGGTATTCACATACACTGAGCTTCACATGTAGGGGGTGTGAAATAAATCTCAGTAGGACACCCCCAACTGTGAACCTATAATATTTTTTCATAAAAATTTTGTGGGAACATAATATTCCTAGCCCATTCCAAAAATAATAATTGATTTCATAAAAAAAACTATATAAAAATAAAGGGTAGAAACAAAGACTAGGAAAATAGTCAACCATGGGTTGTAGTCTGACACCTAAGGAAAATCTACCTCAGCTATAACCCCTATGAAAAGATTTAAAACATGTGGATAATACACCCAAACATAAATAGGAACATCTTATAGATCTACATAGGAGATCAAAGATATTTAAACTTAAAGGAATTAATTGCATATCCCCATGAAAAACTATAAGCATATACATGAAAAAGAACATCTATTGGGATCTATGAATCTAATATCATAATATAAACTGGTGACAGAAACATATAGGTCAACACAAATAGAGAACCTATCAGTCCCTAAGGTTCTGAGCAATGAATTGGGCACCAGTTATAGACCCAAAAAGGAGGTATCCAAACATAAAATCAAGAGTACACAACATACACAGGCCTTGGGGTTAGTCATGAATCCATGCTAGATAAAACATACTATTTGAGTTCCTCATAACTGCAAGAGGTCAAATCCACTCTCATTGGAGTGCACACTCATCTAGAAGAGGGTTTTAATAATCCAAATAGACCATTATCTCCATAATCACTTCTAAACATATACAGCCAATAGAGGAGAGATCAATATCAAAACTCAAGGCCAATGCCCGATCCAATATATCCCAATGGTCTCTTTCTCAAATCATGGTCCTAAGTAGAAACTGCCTCAAAAATCACATTTAAAGGACAATCTAACATGTGATAATCTAACCTAAAACTCACTATCTAAAATTCTAAACCATAAGTACTAATCAACCCTTAGCTAAAAAATCATAGGGCCTCTCTCATTACCCTGGATCTCAAAATTGAAAAACCATCCACCATGGGCTATCCAAAACCCTCTTCAGGGATATACTAAATCATAGGGATACCATGGTCCCTGAAATCATAACACAAAGAGAATTTAAACCAGAGTATCCCTTATTGCACTCAATATCTTGATCCATTCCTGTTAAAATATCCTCAAATAGACTAAAGGCCTCAATAAGAGTAGGACACCCTATGAGGGGTTCCTCTAGATCGCCCAAATCATGGGATACTCATACTATGGAAACATACCAAACATCCCTTAATGTCCTCCAACTAATCCATAAACAACAAGTTCCCAAAGTTGTATCCAAAATCACAATCACTCTAACCAAGGAATTCACAATAGTTCTTGCGACCACCTCAAAGTTAGAAGACCCTCCATAAGGTCTCCTCAACACAATCCAAACCATGCCACATGGGCATTCTCAACCACTGACTATGATAAACACAAATCACCTAATTTGTAAATATCTCATTAAGGAATCCTCAAGAGTCCCTCAGAATCATCTCAATAACTCAACATTTCCCATTCATAACCTCCATCCCCTGATGTCAACCCAGACTAAAGGCTCTAATAGCTCTAATACTCTACATAGGTGTTAAACCTCAACTACTCTAACCTCTATAAATAGGTCACATCCTGTAGGGAAAACCCAATATCTTCTCATAGATACTGCACATTCTTTCCTTCTAGAATCCATATAAAGAACATTGAACAATATTATCAAGAATTCATAAGACAATCCCACTAACGAGCTTACAACCCTCACTCGGGCCCCACAGCTCACAACTCAACCCGCTAGAGGATTGTGAAACAAAACCTTAACTAAATCCTCATATAACTAAAAAACATCATTCAGAGAGCCTCTGCATTCCAAAATGATACCACCATCATGATCTATAAATAAAAATGGTCAAAATAGAATTATCACAAGTCAAATTCTGACACTAGGGTAAAAAATAGGTAAAACAGGACATGGTAAGAAAAGTACACAGTGTGTATATGGGTATTATGTGTAACCAAAATATTGATTAATGGTTTTGTGCCTCAAGAAAATATGTGTATACTTATCTAAAGTATATGGAATGTAGAACCTATACATAGTGTGTACCCCCACATGTGTACTTGTCAGTGACCTCACCCTATCATGTCATTTACACTGTTGGAATACATGGTGTGTGTCACACATAGGGTACCCTAGACATTTACTTTTCCATGTACACCCACGTGGATTCTATCCAAGTATAGTTAACCACCACTAATTCTGTACCTCATATAGGGTTTGGTTGTGCACCCTACATGACCTTGTTCTCTTGGTACAAACCAAGTCTTCACTACATGGAGTATACCTTTAGTACACTACATGTAGTTCCAAAACCCCTCCCCAGATAATAAGAAAATGCTACATGTGTTTTCTAAATCACACACCATTTACAGGTGTTTTTCTGAGTAGAAAACCAAAAAATGGCCTGAAACCCCATTTTCCACCCAATTAAGCCTAGATCGCCACTCATGGGGTCCCCAATAGCCCAAAAAGGATTTAAAAACTAAATAACATCTACACTATCAGGATTTATATCAAAAAAATAAAACAATACTTCCTACATGTGGAAGATTCATAAGATTCACACTAGATCTATGCTACTCACTTTTTGATCCATCATCTACCTTCGAAGAATCTCCCTAGGTTCCACCTCCTCCTTCATCTCCCTATTTTATCCATATCCATCTCTCAATTAGGAAATTACAAAACCCTATGATCATACATGGAAATAAAAAGTAGAAGGAGTGAAAAGAGAATGAAGAAAAAGAAAAGAAAAAAAATAAAAAGAAAAAGAAAATAAAAGTGGCTTAGTGCCCAACATAAGGTTATGCCTCACCTTGGGAAAGACCAACATTATGAAATCAACCACAAAGATAGAATCTCAATCTAATGATATTTTTAAAATATATCACTAAATGAACATGTGTGAATAAATTAATATTTAAATTTATTAAATATTAAATATTCCATGAAAATTCGAATGACTCAGATTTCAACTATAATTTTGTCCTAATATAAACACCCTATTCTAGGACCAATAGAGTGGTTGTAAAAATTCTTTAAGATCATATTACAGGATAATTTATTATTTTACCCTAAACACTCTAGGGAACAAATAGGTTCAAATTTCTCCAAACTTTCACAACCTTTGACAATACGGATCATCACAAACTCCCCACTAAAAATACTTGTCACCCTTGAGAAGCCTTGGTTTTAGCTAATATCCATGTTCTCTCTAATGAACTGGTGTAGTTGTGTCCATCTCAACCATCCAATGATCGGTCTTACATCATCCAAAAATCTCTCCCAACATTAGATACATTTAATTTTGTCTGATCTAATTCTCTTAACTATAAGAGTATTTTAATCTTCCCCCATTTCAAAAACTACATGTCCAAACCACTCACACATGAGTGTTGGCATGAAAATGGTAACAATTCATGCACATTCCTTCCCCATCAAAAATAACAACCTCTACACTCAAAAAATCACATAAAATAGGTTCAAAACCTCCAATATACTATGGTGTACTACCCAACACAATGATATCTATAAACTAATATTAAAGGAGTAACATGATTCATACTCATGTGAACAACATCCAAACTAAATTACGCTAACATTCCTAAAACCACTGACCATGCTCCTTACATGAGTTAGTTCTAACAAACCAGAGCACCCTATGTACAAATATTCAAAAACAAGGAATCTCCCTCATGAAATGATCAACAAAATGACCACCCTCCTCTCATGTGTTGATCAAAATCCACAAGTTTCCAACCATAAATACACTACACTACTAAAATCACAACTAAAATTGAGTAGGGCTAGAGGTTTAACCAAAAATGGTCTCTCAAGACAACCACAAGGCCAGGAGAACTCTCAATACTCCACTTCTCAAACACCATGAATCCTTATGTCTAACCACACCCTGGTGAAAGCATGCCTTAATGACCCCACCAAGGAGGAATAGCCACACCCAACCAAGCTATCAATGATAGTAGAAAAATAGGCCCCACTGCATGACTTAGAAGACAACACATGGAAAGAACTACACCCATCCAAGTAACATGAATCTAGGAATTTAGGGGAACCAATATCTTAGGGAAAATTGATCCCAATTAAAACATATCTCAAGAATCCTATAACAACATAGGTACTTATAAAATAATTTATTTTCATTTTGACATTAAGTAGTCAAATTTATTATAAATTTCTAATGAAATAAGTGGCATTTATATAAATTAAGGAATTCATACTGATGGAATAGTAAATTGACCTTAGGAATAGTAACATGACTATTAGGAATAGTAATCTAAAAAATATAATAGCAACCTCAAAAAATTAAGTATAAATAAAATTTATCCATCCTATAAGTAAAAAATTTGACATATTTGTATCATTGAACAAGTAAATAATTTTTAAAAAAATTATAAATTAGGTGTTGGAATTTTTGTAAGTAATAAATATTTAATTACAATTTTATAATTAATATAATTATTTAAAAGAAAAATATATTTTTTTATTTATGATTATAGGACAATTTTATGAGGCTTTAATTAATTTTTCAATGAGTTATAAAATCAGTTATAGTTTTAAAATTGGTATTTTTCGAATAAAATATGATTTGAATTAAAAATTAATTTCTTCATATTTAGGAAATTATTTTCAAAAAATGGAGTCTATTTTTGAATTCTAAACAGCAAAAAATGGTAAAGTTGAATTTTTTATATTTTTCTGAAATACTTTAATTTTTAGTGAATAATGAAATATGATAATTTACGAAATAAACTAAATACATGAATTATTGAGTTATGGATGATTTTTTGATGAGGTAAGCACCCTTAGTTATAAATAACAAGCACTAATTACTTTATTTATTCAAAATAACCAACACTATTTCTTTACTAGATCAGTATAATAAAATAATGAATAAAATAATAGAACACCCCCCTCTCCTCCACTATAATTACCACCCCTCACCCACTCTTCTCATCACACCTCTCAAGATTTTAAACTTGTACAATTTATTCACAATACTCTCCCCAAGAATTTTCTACATTTCCAATACCTTATGGTCTCACCAAAAGACCAAAACTAAAGACCTTAAGGAGGTTCTCAAGGAGGATAATTTAAGAGGTAAAAATCCAATTTCATTTTCTTTTATTTCCTTTTCAATTATTTTTCATTTCTTATACTCTATTAACATACCCTTATCCAAGAGGAATTAAAACTCTAGTATCTTATATATAATATAAGTTTATCATTTTAATGTAAAAATTCATCATCAAACTTCTTCTACTCTTCCTCTTATTCTAAAAAAACATTGTCTGTGATGTGTCGATTTACCAACATCGTTGACGATGTGTTTTCAATTTACATTAATTCCTTCATAGAAGGTCATAAAACCATTTTAATGATTTAAAAATATAATAAATTTTATGATATAACCTCTTTTATTTTTCTTTAATTAACATATATACATACTATTAAATTATATAATGAAACGAGATTTTGATTATCATAGAACCTCCAAAATGATCTAAACGAATATCATTAATGTTTTATCTAATGATTCATCAATATATATGAAAACAAAATAATTTATGGTATCATTTAATATCATGGAAATATATTAATACCATTTCATTTTACTTCTTTATTTTATCTTCCATTAGACAAGAAAATCCATTACGAACTGACCATGGAAACCATGCAAAGAACGCATCTGAAATAATGGAAATAACAAAATATTATAAATAAATGGGTGAAAAATGTTATAAAATGATAATATAAGGTGTTATAAAAATAAATATGTTTATTTATAATATTAATAACACTCTTTTAACCATTATACGTGATATTTAAACACATTTTAAATGATATGAACCTGATGTAAGGAAATTCATAACCCAATTTTCATTCTTTGAGTTTACAATATACTTCATTGATTTTGTCATGATAATATTATTTGTGATATGCATGTTGAATATATTATGTTTTATTATGTGTATTTATAATGATTATACATATTAATTTAATTTTATTAATTCTCACTTCAATTATATGATATTTGTAGGGGACTTTTATTTTAAGATCCTCTTTTAAACATCTATTTTTATAAAATTAAAAAGGGATGTTTTTATGGAAGTATTATTCTTTAATGATTATTTTATAGTTATTGGTAATTGTTTATAATTAAGGTTGATAGCTATATCTCCCTATAATTCGTTGTGTATGATTAATTTGGATGTCAGTCGTGTGGTTACCCCAAGTGTAACTACGATGGTTACACCATAATGTAGCCGTGAGGGTTATATTGTAAGGTATCTATGGGGGTTAAAAATAATAAGGTATCCATGAGGGTTAAAATATTAATTAAGTAATCCCCAAGTTACCTTTATGGTATTATTTTTTTTATATGTTTTATATAAATCTCATGATTTCACAAAGTAACTATATCATAATTATTTGGTGAGAAGTATTTCTTTGTGAAAATGATTTAATATGATTATAAGTATTCATGTACTAATGGTTTCTATAGTTATTTTTATAAACCTTAATAATATTTTTGTTCTCATACCATGTTTTAAGATGTCTTCCATAGGTTTTAAGGATGTATAAGAGAAAATTAGAAGATAAGATGAATGTTTTGAATACTTTTCCTAAAAATATTTCATGTATTTATTAAAAACATTTTTATTATGAAAAAATGGATATTTTTTTATTTGTACCCACATTATATGCTTGTGGGTTGATATGTATGAAATATTTCATAACTTTATAAAACATCAAAATGAAAATATATTTGGGAATTTGAATAAGTGAATTCTAAAGAAATTTACCAGATTATGTAATGTTTAAGTTCAGGTGCTTGCAGTTTGTATTATAGCATGGTTTAGATCACTTTGTGGGTTAGGATGATTTTAATATAATACCAAAAATGATTTTTAAAATATGTTTATGCTGAAATGATATAGTGTAACGACCCAAACTTTCATTAATGAAAATTCCTCTTGATCTAATTAAATGTGTTATTTTGGTTATATAAAATGTAACCATCATTGGTTTTATGTTTATAGATTTTAAAATACTATTATGAATTGCGATCGTTGATAATATAGTCATTGAACAGTGATCACATGATTAGTATAAATATAGAACTTTAACAAATCCAATTTAATCAGAAAAATTTTAAGCGATGGCATCATCCAGTAGAATTGACCCGTACGAATCCCATTAATCATAGCTCGGAAAGGAGGTGGAATCATTAGGCTTCGCTCTTGACCAAGACCAAGATGATCATGAACACGTTAATCTTGAGTGGAATCGACTATGGGAAAATTGGAAGTTAATAGAGATTACCACCCGAGCGATGTTATCCGAGCCACCCCAAGAGTCTTTCACCATTGCACACCTTACCCTTCGGTCTTATACAGGTGTTATAAGGGGTTATGTAACAAGGCCCTAGAACTATTACTATGTACATTATTTTTTTATAAATAATGTGCAATCATTTTATTATTGTTACTTTGTAAATATTTTTTAAAAGCACAAATAGTATTTTTAGTTAATATTCAACTAAGAAATCCATTTTGATGAATTAATGGATTTTTGAATTAAATAATATTTTAATAAAATATTAATAAATTACTTTTTATTAAATATAAATGATTTTTCAATTTTTATGAATGCAATTGTAATTTTTATTAAGGTTTGCAAGTTGTTTTTGTAAAAACCCATAAATTTTTGATAAATGACGGTTTTTATTTTAAAAGTAAAAATTCACATATTTAGAAAATTATTTAGATAAAATGAATATTATTTTTGGAATCAAGACATTGAAATTATCCAATGGTGAATTTTTCATAATTTTTCGAGATAGTTGAATTTTTTGTTAAAAATTAAATACCATTTAAATAAATAATGTGTTTTATGAAATCATAATGACCCAATAGTGATGTAATAAAATAATATAAACATTATGTTCGGAAAATATATGTTTTAATATTAAAATAATGTGATTTTGGGTTTGTTTGATTTATTTTAGAAAGCCTTAGTGGACTCTTCAAGGATTTTAAAACATTTTGTCTTTTTTAATTGTTTTCTTTGAGAGTGTGACTCAACTCAACATAATCAACCTTATTATTTTAAGAATTTATTCTATTTTCCTCATAAAATATTATTTTCAACTCCCCTTTCACAAAAACCATGGGAAAAAACCATGGTATGGTTTGTGGTTTTGATTAGTTTAATGTAAGGTGTCCCAAACCTAAATAATAAATAATTCCCCCTACTTTCCTATATAAAACCACCCAAACTTTCAATTCCTCTTCACTCAAATCCTTTGGAGTTCGACCACCCATGCACTCCTCTCTCTAGAATCCTCTAAAGGTGCCACAATCTCCCAATAAGCCTCTCTCAAGCCTCTCACAAGCCTTTGGGATCACACTTCCAAGTAAGGGATTTCTTCCTTTCTCATTTTAAGTTGTTATGTAATGTTCCTAATCCCCAAAGACTCTAGACCTCTCGATCTTCCATGTTGTATCTATTGAAGAGTTTATGTAATAAATAATTTTTTAGTGTGTAATAAAGAGAAAGGTTGTCATAGTTTGTATCATAGGATAGGTTTATTTATTTTTGGGATTAGGATTATAAAACCTTAGTGAAGCCTTAGAGACAAGACTAATTATAATAAAAACATTCCTATGTTTTGGTGGGTATTGAGTAAGTAGTTTTTAAAGAAAATATATCATTTTCTGGATATGAGCTGGTAGAGACGGCTCTGGCACAAATGTACCTAGGGGTGAAAACCCTGAAAATGAGTTTCGGGCTTGACCTAGGGTATCCTCGTAAACGATAACGAACCTTGCTTCACTCTTGGTTACAAAACTCCCAGGGGATATGCATTGGTAAATTCACAAGCTTAGTATGAACCATTATTAATAGAATTAAAAAAAATACCTAATAATATATGATGGACAACACAGATTAAAGCCTATAGATTCATAAGTTAAGGAAATAAAATCTATTTATAAGTCATCGGTTTTGTACTTAGATTAACCATTATATGTTACCCCTAACTTTTCTTTTATTCCATCAAATGGCCAGTAATAGGAGGACTCGGGATAACAACTGATGTGAAGATCAATGTGATGATTGTGATAATGAGATTCCCAATCCGATGGGATTGGAAATCGTGAACTTTGTCATGATTCTATCTCAGTTAACTCAAGATTTGAATAGAAACATGGGTTAAGAGGAACGTTCAACCCCCCCCCCCCCAAAGAAAGAACAAGTCGCTATCAAGAGCTTCATGAGACAAATTCCTCCTACTTTTAATGGATCATATGATCCCCCAATCACTGAACAATGGATCAACTCCATTTAAAAGATCTCCTCTATCCTTCAATGTTCTGAACATGATAAGGTTCTCCTGGCTGCTTATCATATGGAGGGTGAAGCTAATCAATGGTGGACATTGATCAAAAATATAAAGCCTGAGGAGTAGATCGAGGTGTTGGAATGGAAGGATTTCCAGAAGATATTTTTCGATAAATATTTTCCGCGCACCCTTCGACTTAAGATGGAAAGGGACATCCTTACCCTCAAGAAAAAAGATGACAAATCTATTGGAGTTTACAAGGAAAACTTTACAAGACTTGCATGATATTCCTCTGGCTTTGTTGTTACCCCTGAATTCAAGGTTGACCGCTTCTTTGGTGGGATGAAACCTAGCATATGGAAATCGCTGGTGATCCGTGACTTTGACAGCTATGAGGAAATTGTCTGATATGCCCTCAAGGTCAAAATGGAGATCAAATAATCTCAGGGTTATCATGGGGATAATAAGCGTAAGGTGGACTTCAATGTTGGTGGTCTAATGAATAAATCCAATGGTGCTGAGAAGATCTAGCACCCCACTTTATAAAGGTGTGGAAAGAAGCACCCTAGAAATTTCCTGAAGGGGATGAGGAAATTCTTTAGGTGTGGAAGAGAAGGGCACCTAGCCATTAACTGCTGACAAGAAAAACCCATGGCTGCAACAGGGGAGAGGAACACTTAATTCAACTCTCAACTCGTTGTTCATTGCTTCAATTGCAAAAAACCAGGGCATCTTGAAAATCAGTTTCCTAATCCAAGGGTTTTCAAAGGCAACCAACAACCACCAAGTCAGCAGGATAGAGATTTTACCATCACTACTATTGAAGTGAACCCTGACAATGAAGTTTTATAGGTACTATAGTTATTAATTCAAGAATAGTGAATGTACTTTTTGATTCAGGTTTTATGCATTCTTTTATAACCCAAAAGTTTAGTAGAATAATCCCAGCACCACCATAAATCCTGGAAGTAAAGATGTCAATGATTATAAAAAATGGGGAAATCATTGCATCCCATGAATATAACTCCTCCCCTGTAATAATCTATGGATTGATCTTCCCGGTGAACCTCATCATAGTCCCAATGGTGGAATTTGATGCAATTCTTGGCATGGATTGGCTTTCCTTATATAGAGCCAACATAAATTTATGTGGGAGGGAAATCACTCTCCATGTGGAGAATTGACCCCTGATTCTGTACAAGTTCAAGGAGGAAGATGAATTCTTTAGATCCATCATATCAAGAATGGATATTACAACCCTATGAGCACACGTATCTGGCTCAGATAATTGAGTCTAAGGAGACAACCATCCTTGAAGACATGCCTATTGTGAGGGAATTTGCTGAAGTGTTTCTCGAGGAATTTTTGGGTCATCCTCCTAGAAGAGATATTTAATTCTCAATTGATCTTATACCTGGGGAATTTCTAGTATCCAAGACTCTGTATATAATGGTTGTTTTGGAGCTTGAGGAGACAAGGAAACAACTACAAGAGAATCTTGATAAAGGGTTTATACGCCCAAGTGCTTCACCATGGGGTGCACCAGTCCTCTTCATCAAAAAGAAAGATGGGTCAATGCGCCTTTGCATCGATTATCGTGAGCTTAACAAAATCACAATAAAGAACAAGTATCCTCTCCCATGAATCGATGACTTGTTTGATCAGCTGTGTGGAGCACAATACTTCTCCAAGGTGGATTTTTGGTTAGTATATTATCAATTAAGGGTGAAGAATGAAAATATCCCCAAGACTACTTTTCATACAAGATACGGGCACTATGAATTCATAGTTATGACTTTAGGACTCACTAATTCTTCAGAAATATTCATAGACTTAATAAATAGAGTCTTTAGGGATTATCTAGAAAAATTTACGGTAGTCTTTATAAATGATATTCTAATATACTCTAAAACCAAGGAGGATCATTGGGAGCATCTAAGAACTGTACTAGAGACCTTGCGGACGGAGAAGCTCTATGCAAAGTACAGAAAGTGTGAGTTCTATTTGAAGGAGGTCTCATTCTTGGGCCATATCATCACAAGCAATGAGATATCTCTGTATCCCTCCAAAATAGATGCAATAGAGGGATGGCCAAGTCCAACATCAGTAATAGATATCCATAGCTTCTTGGGGTTAGCTAGATATTATCGACGATTTGTGAGAAATTTCTCACGATTGTCCAACCCTCTTACCAAGATAACTCGGAAGGGAGTAAAGTTTTCTTGGAGTGATGAACGCAAAGAAATCTTTAAGGAGTTAAAAAGGAGTCTTATAGCTGTAGCTTTTCTCACTTTACCCACAAGTGGAGAATGTTTTGTGGTATTCAGTGATGCATCGAAGAAGGGCATGGGTTGTGTGTTGATGGAAAATGGAAAAGTCATTTCCTATGCTTCAAGACAATTGAAAGTTCATGAGAAAAATTATCCAACACATGGTCTGGAGTTGGCTGTGGTGATATTCACTTTAAAAGTTTGGAGGCATTATCTCTTTGGGGAGAAGTGTGAAATATATATAGACCACAAAAGCCTCAAGTATATATTCACATAGAAAGAGATGAACATGCGCCAAAGAAGATGGTTAGAGATGATCAAAGACTATGAATGATCAATCCATTACCACCCTTGGAAAGTGAACAATGTGAAATATGCTCTAAGTAGAAAGGACCCAGTGATTCTACCACTGATGAGAATTGAGAAGGATCCAATCTTCTTAGACTTGATGAAGATGGACATGGGAATCATAAAAAAGGGAACATCATCAGTCATTTCACAAATGATTGCTCAACAGTTTCTTTTGGAATGGTTAAAGGATGCTTAAAGGGATGATGTGGGAATTCAGAAGAAAGTGGAAGCTATCAAAAAATGGAAATCCTTGAAGTTCAATGTTAATGAAGAAGGAATTGTGAGATTTGGGAAAATACTATGTGTTCCATCAAGTTCAGAGCTGAAGAAGGAACTTTTAGAAGATGCACATAGTTAAAATTTCTCTATTCACCCAAGAAATACAAAGATGTATCGAGACCTCTGAGAGAATTATTGGTGGGATAATATGAAGAAGGATATCGTTGAGTATACATTAAAGTTCCTAGTGTGTGAGCAAGTGAAGGAAGAGAGGCAGAAGTCTAAGGGGATGATGCAACAAGGTGTTGTGGAGAAACCAAAATTTTGAAGAAGTGACATAGGAATTAGAGGAAGTGATGAAGAAAAGTTACCCAAATCTGTTTTACTATGGTAAAAGGAAATTTCGAGGGCGAAATTTCTTAAGGGGGGAAGATTTTAACCACCCAAACTTTCATTAATGAAAATTCCTCTTAATCTAATTAAATGTCTTATTATGGTTATATAAAATATAAAAAACATTGGTTTTATGTTTTGGATTATAAAATACAGTTATGAATTGTGACCGTTTCTAATATATTTGTTGAACAGTGATCACATGATTAGTATAAATATAGGACTTTAACAAATCCAATTTACTCAGACAAAGGAAGTGATGGCATCATCCAGTAGAATTTCCCCATACAAAGCCCATTAGTCAGAGCTCATAAAGGAGGTGGCGTCATTGGGATTTTATCTTAACCAAGACTAAGGTGATCATGAACAAGTTAAGCTTGAGCGGAACTAATTATGGGAGAAGTGGAAGTTAATAGAGATTACGACCCGAGCAATGTTATCCAAGCCACCAAAAGAGTATGTCACCGCCGTACACCTTACCCTTTGGTCTTATATGGGTGTTATAAGGGGCTATGTAACAAGACCCTAGCACTATGACTATGTACATTATTTTTGTATAAAGAATATGCATTCATTTTATTATTTTTACTTTGTAAATAGTTTTTAAAGACAAATAGTATTTTTAGTTAATATTCAAATAAGAAATATATTTTGATGAATTAATGGATTTTTGAATTAAATAATATTTTAATAAAATATTAATAAATTACTTTTTTTTAAATATAAATGATTTTTCAATTTTTATGAATGCAATTGTAATTTTTATTAAGGTTTGAAAGCTGTTTTTGTCAAAACCCATGAATTTTCAATAAATGGCGGTTTTTATTTTAAAAGTAAAAATTAAAATATTTAAAAAAAAATTTAGATAAAATGAATATTATTTTTTGAATCAGGACGTAGAAATTATCCCATGGTGATTTTTTCATAATTTTCCAAGATAGTAGAATTTCTGGGTAAAAATTAAATACCGTTTAAATATATAATGTGTTTTATGACATCATAATGACCCAATAGTGATGTAATAAAATAATATAAACATTATTTTAGGCCAATATATGTTTTACCATTAATATAATGTGATTTTGGGCTCGTTTGATATATTTTAGAAAGCTTTAGTGGACCCTTCAAGGCTTATAAAACATTTTGTCTTTTTAAATTGTTTTCCTTGAGAGTGTGACTCACCTCTGCATAATCAACCCTATTATTTTAAGAATTTAGGCCATTTTCCTCATAAAATATTTTTTTACACTCTTATTTGGAAAAAAACATGGGTTGGTTTGTGGTTTTTATTAGTTTAATGTGAGGTTTCCCAAACCTAAATAATAGAGAATTCCCCCTCCTTTCCTATATAAACCCACTCAAGCTCCCACTTCCGCTTCACTAAAAGCCTTTGGAGTTCGACAAACCCCTACCCTCATATCTATAGAATCCTTAAAAGGTTCTCCAATATCCCAATAATCAACTCTCAAGCCTCTCCCAAGCCGTTGGTATCATACTTCCAAGTAAGGGATTTATTCCTTTCTCATTTTTTCAAATTTTCTTTAAGTTGTTATTCCTGTTTTGTTTTCAATTACCAATGTTGGGGTATGATTTTACACTTCCCCCATACTTACCCATTTATGTTTGGATGATGGTATACCCCTTTCTCTCTCATTAATGTGTCCCATGTACACCCATTACCATGCCAAATTTTCCATGAGGGGTTTCTCTCTCCTCTTTTACATCCAAGTAATTATTTTGTATTATGCATCTAAATTCCATTATGTTTGTTGGGACATGTATCTATATAACCCTATTACTATCCATTTCAAGTACATATGATGAGACACCCATTTTTCTCTCATCAACCATTTTTTATGAGTTCTTATTTCACGCTGTTATGCTGCCGAAATTGCACTATGATTTTCCAATCCAATGTCATTGTGTAGTGAATACCATTCCCATTTATCTATCAAGGGTATTGACCTTTATGCACATTTAATTATTCATTATAAAGCTTCATGTATATATTCCACATCCCTTTATCTTGGAATAAATGATGATTATTGATTCCCTATTGTATGATTCATGTGGCACACTTATGTATGAAATGAAATGTTTAAGAAGGGTGCCCCCTGATAGCACTCCAATGCATTGGGTAAAGTATAGTATCATGATATTTCATGTGCAATGAATTTTGACTCATGCTAATTTAAGTGAAATGAGGGTTTACTCATGCTTCATGTGCAATGAGGGCTTACTCATGCTCTATGTGCAATGATCCTTGGCTCATGCTAATTCCGTCTTAAGTGTTGTTGCCACATTTCCATGGTATGATTTTCATGCTTTATCATGCCTTTATGTTCATGTTTCTCTTGTTCTCCATTGATATGCCTATTGTCTAACATGTGTTGTATTTCTCATGTTATTCCATGTTTATTCCCTTACTGAACTTTATAGCTCACCCTTTTCTTATGGATTTTCTCAGGTTATCCCATGCAATGCTAAGTACGAGGGAATGTAGTGGTCATGTAAAGAAAGTTTTCAATAAAGATGTTGAATTTCATGCTTTAAGTTGTTATGTAATGTTCCTAATCCCCAAAGACACTAGACCTCTTGATCTTCCATGTTGTATCAAGTGAAGATTTTATGTAATAAATCATGTTTTAGTTTGTAATAAAGAGCATGGTTCTCATATATAGAATTTAAATATTACCGTGTTGATCCATCTAAGATATGTCTATTCAGAATGGTTTTCCACAGAAGAAATAGGGAAGATAAAGTAGGAAGGAATTTATAGAATGATATGTTTCCAAATCTGCAACCTAGAATGGTTGAAATTGGAACTGAATAGTTTTTAATAGTAATGGATCATTTAACAAAGGTTACAAATGGTGGTGTAATCCATGCAAGAGAATAAACAGAGATACCATAAAGGAACAGGATGATTTTGGAACATTTTATGAGGAAACACTCTCTTCTTTCAGTGGATTTTTTTATCCAGTGGTGACTGAATAATGGATTAAATCTCTTGAAAATACATTTGATTCCATGGGGTTTTTAGATAATCAAAATTTTATTCTTTCTATTTAGTTATTTGAAGTTGAAGATGACTAGTGGTGTTCAAGGGTAACGATTATCAAGGATATAGAAGATTTATGTCTTGGAATGGGATGAATTTAGGAATTTGTTCCTTGAAAAATATTTTCCTAAGTTTGTTCAAATTAGTATGGAAAAAAAAATATTTAAATTAAAGAAAAATTAGGAGGATTCAGTGGATGTGTATGAATAAAACATAACCCAATTGGAAAGTTATGCTCAAAATATTATTTAGGATCTTGAAAGAAAAATCAATCATTTTTACTCATGATTAAATCCAAAATATAAAAGTGAATTGGCTTCATATGAATTAAAAAGTTTGAGAAACTTTTTTGAGGTGTTGAGAAGGTAGAAATGGAGTTTTCTAATGATTATGTGTAATTTGAAAGCATGTAGAAGAAGAGGTAAAAATGGAAAGCAATGGGTAAGAATCAATAAAATAAATCAGAATGTAAGAAATTACAGTTTCTTGTTTGTGAAAAAATTTGGTAAAAATCACTCTGGGGAATGCCTTAAAATGGTAAATGTTTTCAATGTGGTAATTTTGGACATATGGCCTGATATTATAATGAAAATTAACTTTATATCAATTCTGATAATAATATATAAAGTGTTTTAAATGTGGTGAGATAGGTTATTATGAAAATACCTTCCCAAAAAATATTTGAATGATGTAAAGTAGTCATATTACAATTAGAAAGGTGCAGTGAGATCCTTTGTGACTATTCTAGAAGATTTTGGGCCATCCAATGAAATGGTATCAGGTAATTTTTTTTCTCATATTTTCTAATGTCTTGTTTGATACAGGGTCTACACATTTTTTTATTTCTAAAAAATTAGTAAATTGAAAATTTCACCTCAATAAATGATATCGGAACTTATAGTTAAGACACCATGAGAAATATTACAACAAAAAGGAATTATAAGAATCATCATGTTGTTTTTTCTTTATAAAGACATTACCTAAAAACCTTGTTGTTTTTTCCTTAATAGAGTTTGATGTTATTATGGGAATGGATTGGATTTTTGTTTATCATGATAAGATTTATTATAGAGCTAAAGAAGTTTTTTCAGAAAGAGTTTAATTTTTTGTACAAGAATGAACCCATATAGTTGATAACATTTAAAGAAACTAAGAAACTATTAAAATATGTAAATGAAAGTTATCTTTCTCATATTATTGAAAATAAGGTAACTATTTAGATTAATGATGTTCTAGTGGTAAATAAATACTTGGATGTTTTTTCTGAGGAGTTGACCGGTGTTATACTTGATCATAAATTTGAATTTACTATTAACTTGGTTCCTGATGCTAAGTTAATTTTAAAACACCATTATCAAATGAATCACATAGAAATTCTTGAACTAAAAAATCAGTTGCAGGAGTTTCTTGATAAAGGATACATTCATCCTAGCACTTCACCAAGGGGTGCCCGTATTTTGTTTATTAAAACAAAATATGGTTCCATGAGACTTTTCATTGATTATAGAGATTTTAATAACACTACTATTAAGATTAAGTATCCTTTTCCTTATATAGATGACTTGTTGGATCAGCTCTAGGGAGCTCAGTATTTTTCCAAGATTGGCTTGAGATTCGGGTACCATCATCTGAAGGTGAAGGATGATGAAATTCTGAAAATAGATTTCCATACTAGATATTGGCATTATGAATTTTTTATGCCTTTTGGTTTGAAAAATTCCCCTACTGTAATCATGGATCTTACAAATAGAATATTTAATGATTTCTTGGATAAGTTTTTTATTTATTTTATTGATGATATTTTGGTATTTTCAAAAAATTATGAGGATCATGAAAAACATTTAAGTATTTTCATGAAAAATATCAAAGAAAAGAAGTTATAATTTTTTTTATCCAATGTGATTTTGGGTTGTAATGGATTTATTTTATTAAGTACATTGTAAATATGGATAGAGATCCTAACAAATAAAAAGTGGTTTATAAATGTCCAAGACCTAAAAATGTTACATAGATTTATAGTTTTCATGGATTATCAGGTTATTACCGATGGTTTATCACAAACTTTTCACAGTTATCTAGACTAATAACTAAGTTAACATGAAAAGGTGTTAAATTATTTGGATAGAAGAATGTGATGTTTTTTAGGAATTGAATAAGATATTGGTAAATGCTCTATTTTTGGTCCTACATTTCAAAAATGATGAATTTTTCATCTACAGTAATGCTTAATTAAAGGGACTTGGTTGTGTTCTGATGCAGAATGATCAGGACATTTCATATACTTCAAGACAACTAAAACCTTAGGAGTTAAAATATTCTACTCATTATTTGTAATTATCATATGTGGTTTTTTATTTTAAAAATTGGAGGAATCATTTATACAAATCCAGATGTGAAATATATGCTAACTATAAAAGTATGAAGTATATATTCACTCAGAAGGAATTAAACTTAAGGTATATAAGATGTCTTAAACAAAAAAAGGATTATAATTTCACAATCAATTACCATCCTGGAAAAGAAAGAAAAAAGTGGTTGATTCCTTGAGTTGAAAACATCATGCATAATTAACCATGTTATGTTTGGAACAAGACCCCTTGATTATTGATTTGATGAATTTTGTCTTGGAAGTTGTTGGTTTAGAAAATTACTCTATTTTGTTTTAGGAGTCAGTGCAGTCATCTCTATCAAACAGAATTAAGCAAGCATAGAAGGAATATAATGAGTTATAGAAAAAGGTATAATTGGTTAAAAGGGTTAATTTTCCAAAATTTAACATTAATAAAGATTGGGTTTTAATATTTAGAAAGAGATTATATTTTCCTTGTGATTCCCTATTAAAGAAAGAATTGTTGTGTGAAGCTCATAGTTCTCCATTTTCAATTCAACTAAGCAATACTAAGATGTACAGAGACCTTCAGAAGTATTACTGGAGGGATGGAATGAAACACTACTAGAAATATCACCTATACCTGTAGTTTTAAACTGTGGGTATAGCCTATAAACCTGGGGGTATAGCTTAAACCCATGGTTTTATGAACCGTGGGCTGTAGTGGCATCAGTAAAGTCCTATACCCACGGTTTTTACAAAACCATGGGGATATCCAATGGAAATTTCATAATACCCACGGTTTGTTTAAACTATGGGTATAAATCTCCTCCCATGGTTTTCAGAACTGTGGGAATAGATTTTCACAGCCAGATAACATACCCATGGTTCAGTGAACCGTGGGTATAGATGCTTCCTGGAAAAACTAATATACCCATGATTCATTGAATCATGGTCATAGATCCTTCTCCCAGACACAGTAACACCCGCAACCTCTACTTTCAGTGCACCCAGCAGCCCGTATCCTTCCTACTTCCTGCTTCTAATACTCCCATTAAAACAAACCAGAATATAATATTAGTTGGAATTGATACCATGAGGCATATTAGCATGAATGAATAATTATTTAACAGCACTAACCACCTCATTATGAATAATTTCACAACAAAACATACTGAATTTATTAGAGAACCCATCAGGACATTAAATCATATCAATGTTATGATAAAAAAGTGATACATGATTCTCCTCCTTAGAGGGAACTGATATAAGCTCATGGGTTTGCTTCTCACCAAACTCGGTAATAGAATTAGCCATTCTGTGAGTGTTATCATAAACATCATCAGAATAAATAATTTTAAATCACTCAATAACTATAATAGATATTTCATTTTCATATGAGAAATTAAGTACATGAAAAATAAGGGCTTTAATACCTCCCCTTATTCCCTTTTCCTTATGTATTGTATGAAACATGTTAGTATTCATGTCCCCATTTTATAGTAACCTCACATTTAACTGACTTCTTCTCAATCCCTTATACATGGTCAAAAAAATTATCCTATTTTAAGAGATCATTAATGTCATCACTTGGATGACTATCCTGATCTTGATTAGTAATTTGATAGCATAAAAGTCTATTTTCAGAAACTTTGATTTCATCAGAATGGATAGAAAATGATTTCCTTCTCCTTATGTTTAATTTCATTTTAATTTCTTTTAATTTACATGCAAATAGATTCATCAGGATACAATGAAAACTAATATCCAAGGCTTTCGGAACAATTTCTCTACACCCAGGGATCAAAACCAATCCATTCTTGAACATGAAGGGAAGGGGTAAAACCCTTCTAGATTGTGAAAACATCAATAATCAATGAATTATGACCTGAATTTATTATAGATAGAGTAAAACTAGATACAAAACATGAATCAGTTCCATCATTAACCAATACAAATCACCTATCAAGTTTACAAGACATTCTACCATTGAGTGTATGCCTATTCCAAGTATAAATACCCCCAAAAATTTGAACGTTAACAATGTTTCATTGAAAAATACACATAGATAAATCATGAGAGGCCAATCTATGAATATTAATTTCAGTCCTCTCTTCAGGTCACAATAATAATGTTAAATTCCCCATTAAGAATCCACCTCTACCTCACAGTCTCAAACTATAAGCATATTTCCATCCAGAGATCCCTTATTTTCATATAGGAATTGATGCATAAAATAAAAAAAAATATTTAAAATTGAACATTGAAAAACAATAGAAACATTAATGTATTCGGATCCTTTATCATAGAAATGAACCAAAACATTGTCAGGTTTTGAGACCCATAAATTTTCCATGCCAATGTTGAAAGAGTTTTGAGTAACAAAAATATATCCAAGAGCTCCCAAATTAAATGTTTTCAACTTTTCAAAATGCATCATAGGCTCATCAATCCCACTAAAAGGAGGATTTTGTGTCACAACAAGATGCCTAAGGGTTGTGAATATTGGGTTATAACCCAACCCTGGGCCATTCTAGTATAAAATATTCATTTATTAAAAGACTTACCTCTTGTTTGGGTACGTTCAGTATGTGTCAAACCTTTATTATACATCCCTCTTCATTTACTCAACTTATTCTTTCACATAGAATCTTCCTCTATTTTACCCTTTTTCATTTTTTGTTTTCTATCCCCTCCATAGGGATCCTAAATCATCTATATTTTAAACACTACCTCCATGAATAGGTTCCACTACAATATCCTAAAGTATACCACCTAGAGGAATATCCCTAGATTCAAGAGATACCACAGTAATCCTATAATCTAGGTTAACTACCCCCTTATTATCATTAACCACTATCATTGTTTAAGATTTTGGAGGCCTTCACACCATCTACATAGGATTTATATTATAGTCCTTAAAAAGTTGGTTAACAACCTCTTTACCAGAGGGGGAATTATCCAAGAAGGATTTACCCAACATCTGAGAAGATGAAAACCCCCAATACGATTATTTATTAGATGGAAACAAGCTAGGAAATCCATTGGTACCTCTATGTCCCAATTGAAATATACAATAAGAAAAGGAAGGGTCAAAACTATATTGATATGTATATGTGAGAATATGTAGAATACACATATCATACCTGAAACTATCTTAAGTAGTACCTGATCATGTCCTTGCTCATGTTATGTTCGGTTAATTCTATATCACAGCTGTTCTTGTATAGATAGGCTTGCAAGAAAATTATCACACATCAAATTTTTCCCTAGAAAACAAATGAACTCAAATTGGGTTGACATTCCAAAAACATCTGATTTGTGATCGTTCAGGATCATTTGCATACAAGGGAGATAGTTGGGGAGACTTACCATCTCTGAGTTGGAGTTCCACATCCTTTGCTTCATTTAAATGGACTAAATTTGCCTCTATAATTGCATTCAAGGACACATTCATCATGAATGGAGAAATTCCTAGGCCAGTACCTCCCAATTTATTCTCCATTCAACCAGGCCATACCCTTCCCCATGGAAACCATATCCAATCCAATAGGTTCATTACCAGGTGGGGGATCTACAAGAGTCTGCATCAGTAAAATTCATCCCCATAACTTCACTTGAATGTGTATTCACTCCTTAAAAAATCAACAATCATAAGTTCATGACATCAGCTCATGGGATTTAGGTCCTTTCCTTGTACCATGTAAGAGGCTGATTGATTTCTACTAAAGTGTGCACATCAACAAATCTCACGAAGTTGTAATTAGGTATTAAATACCCCACATAAATGAATACTAGAAAATTTCGGAATATAGTCACACACACTAATCATTTCAAATGTACTATAGTCTTGTGTGGTTGTGTTAATATTTATATCTCTATCTGCAGAGGTTTATCAGTACTAGAGAAGATGGTGATGATGGAAAAATAAAAAACAAATATTCTAAATCAGTACTAGAGAAACAGTCGAACTACATACCTTTTATACAATTCTCCCGGACCAACCATTTTATAAGGCACATTTCAATTGCATTGTCAATACTATTTCCAAGGATGCTTGTCCTGAAATCATAAATCACATTAATTAAATGATAAATATACCATGTGATCATTAATTACAAGAGTATACATGTTAATTTTAATCTAGAAAATAAGATGATATAGTAATTTCACCCTTTTCAATGCCATTGATGTTGGAAGATAAAGCTGAATAACCAAAACTGGAGAATTAAACCTAAAAATTATAGATTTCATAAATGAAATCAATTAAAATGGAATTGGAAAATATTAAACATTAAATTAATCTAAAATAATCTTGAAAATTTTAATGATTTAAATGGATAAAATTTGGTAGCTGGTATTTCAAATAGGCAGGGTAATAGAAATAGAAATCATATCGAACTTGTGGGCCTTATGATGAATAATCAAATTTTACCAACTCACCAAGAGATAAGTTCAGTAAGCTAAAATACAGGAAATCCAGCTGACTAAAGAATAGTTCCAACCTTAAATGGCAAAAGCAGAGTTACCTGAGTTGTATGAGAAATCTGAATCGAAAAAGTTTGATCAAAAAATATGAGAGCATAATTCGACATACCAATGCTTCAATTGCCAGCCAGTGATCAATAGTTGCCTATGAATTCAACGAATACTTCAATCTTTTTCCCTTGGTAAAAAAAACAAAGAAAAAATGGTTTCTAAAGGGAAAAAACCTGAAGAATCATTGTTTCCCAAACTAATCAGATGGACCACGCAAAAAAAGTAGATGTGCTTATATTAATTAATCCATCAACTTTAGTGACATATTTTTGTACAATCCAAAATCCCAACCAAGCACCAACTAGACAAGTGAAAACCAGAAAAAGTATTTCCAACTGGAGTTAAAAATAAAAAACCATCAATTCTAGTATTGTCATTTCAACACCAATCATAGAAGAGCCGCCCCAGAAATACATAATTGATAACTTACATACAGGATAGTAAATTTCCTTACTGATTCCTAAGTCCATGAGTACAGAATTGAATAAACTAGGTAGATAATGAAGGAGACATGATCCCAGACCAATCTAAAGAAAATTTATATTAATTTTACAGATGAATGGATTAATGAGTCAGGGTGAGGACTGATAAAGGAAGTTGATACCCACAATTGATGCAACCATGTAAACTCCCAGTGATTTTTTCAACCAGTGGGAAGCATTCGCATTCCCTGATAATAAATTGGATTAGTAACAGTGATGAAATAAAAATATTTTAGTTGATTAAAAATTAGACAGTAGGTTTCCTCATAAAGATATAAAACTTCTAAAACTGAATAGAAAAAAACATCAGATTCAAAATATCAGTGGGGGTTAAAGATAAACTACTTGAAAGAGGATCATCAATATAACAAGGATGATCCCAATGGTCATTGCACTGCTGTAGAATATAACAATGGACTTACTCAATGAGGGTGCCAATGCCCACATAAAAATTCTGATGACTAAAAATGCAATGTGATGCATGTGAAATTCTGCACAAATAAAACAATAGCATAAAAAATAATTATCATGGTCTGTACACACACGCATGAGTATTTCATATCATATATTTTTATATAATTTTCATAACATGGTAAGAAATTCTTGAATTCAACATATTGAAGCTAAACATCAATGTTCACCACTTGAATCAATCTCACAAACCAAAGATCCATGGAATCATCCCCAAATCACTACATGAGTATTCAAGGGTTATGATATATAATGAAGAACATGTTATGGGCTGGGATCATTTTAGACCTATCCATCAAGATACTACAAAATTAAGAGATCTAGATGGATCTGAGAATGATCAGGAAAAACCATCTTTCCATATTTATTTTCCATGTAAATCTAGAAAGGATCACATTGGATATCATTGTAAATCCTAAACCTGGATAAGAAATCCGAGATCCAGTTCCTTTATAAGGATAATAAATAATATCTAGAAATAATAAGAATAACAAAAAACAAATGATAAATAATATTTAAATCTCTAGAACTCATATCTCTATATCAAATATAATTCCTCTATGAAAAGAATTAATTCACCATGAAGTCTCATTAGAGTCACTTGGTTTGATTAACATGAGTTTAGGAGGAATAATGACTATATTTAGGATGTTTTGTGTCAAAATAATAATTTTCCAATGATTAAATTCTATGTAAATGGTTTGGTTGCTTGGCTTACAAAATCATGCTCTAACCATGGGAAGTTCACTACCTATTCAAGTCACCCTCAGGGTTTGGACACATAGTTTTGTAAACCCTATGACAATCATGATGTTGATTCTCTTTAGAGTTACATAGTTACCATGGAATTGTTTCCATGTTAGCTCTAAAATTACCCCTACCATATATCACCCACTAATCCTCTCCAATAGGCTTCATAGTTACATTGGGGGACTACACTATTCTCTCTAACCATTATCACCATTAAATTATTCTAACCCCCCCCCCCCCAATCTCCCAAAATCTACCCAATACATCACCCAATAAATGTAATAAATCAAATAAACTCTTAATAAAGGATAAAAATAAGGCATAATGCACCTAGAAATTGAGTGGTTGTTCCAATATCCCCCTCTAATGACTTTTTGACCTTAATATGTGTCTCTAGAGGTTTAAATCTAACAAGTAGTTCTAGTAATACTACACATATGATTCCTTATCCCATTTATCTTCTTTAATATGTATGTTCTTCCATAAAACCATAACAAGAGGCTTCATGTTCCTTCATGGTTCTTTTATTCAGCTCTCAACAATCTATATTGGACCTTTCTCAAACGAATCATTTACCCCCAAAACAACATTCTCAATATAAATTACATTTGAAGGATAATTATTGAAATTTATAAGTAGGAACGCATGGGAAACATCATCTATAATAGAAAACTGATGAATTTGATGATACCCGGAGGAGAGGGAGCCGAGAGGTGGGAGCGAGGACATCTCCTGAGCTGGGGGTAGCGTGGTGAAGGCTGGGATGTTGAGGAAGAGGATAAGATTGGGAGGACCAGGTCGAGAGTGGAGGCGGAGGCCAGGAGGTGGATTCGGGAGGTGGAGCCGGGAGGCCGAGCCGAGAGGCAGAGCCGGGAGGCGAAGCCGGGTGGTAGGGTTGAAGTGGGGGGAGCGCGACGGAGGGTTGAAGTGGGGGGAGCGCAATGGAGCCCGATACTTAGGGGATGAATACCCACGGTTTTAATAAAATCGTGGGTATAGACCGTTAAAAATCATTTATCCCCACGGTTCTTCAAACTGTGGGCATAGATGCGTGGGGATAAACCCCATTTCCGGTTGTAAAAATAGATATTGTATATTTTACAGTGAAATGTTTGACATGTGAACTGGTTAAAGAAAAGTGAAAATTACCCAAGGGTATGCTTTAGACTTTTCCATTTCTAGAGTGGAAATTGAAAAATATATCTATGGAATTCATGGTGGGACTCCCAAAGACTTATCTAGGTAACAATATTATTTGGGTTATTGTTGATCGACTAAATAAATTTTCACATTTCCTTCCTATTCAAGATACTATGACTTTGGATCAGCTTTCTCGATTGTGCCTCAAATAGATTTTCTCTTTACATTATATCTGACTGTGATCCCATGTTCACTTTTATCTTTTGGAAAGGCCTTCAGAAGTCATCGAGCACATAATTAAATTTCAACACTGCTTTTCATCCTCAATCTATGGACAGAATGAGTGGGAAATTCAAACCTTATAGGACATGATTTGAGCTTGTTCAATGGATTACGAGGGAATTTGGTATCAATATCTTTCTTTAGTTGAGTTTTCATATAATAAGATTTTTAATTCTAATATACAAATGGAACCTTTTAAGGCGTTATATTGAAAGAGGTGTTGAACTCTAGATTTTTGGGATGAAGTTGGGAAAAGGAAGTTTATGGGATTAAAATTAGTATAGGAAGTGGCTGATAAAGTCAATATTATTCAGCATAATATGAGGACAACTCAGAGCAGGTAGAAAATTTATGTAGATAACAGGAGGAAAGACTTCTCTTTCAAAGTAGGTGATCATGTTTTTTTAAATATCTCACCATGTAAAATTGTTATGCATTTTTTAAGAAAGTAAAGCTAAGTCCATGGTTCATTGGAACTTATGAAATCCTGGATAAATTTGGACCAATCACATATCGAGTAGCTTTGCCTCTGAGTTTATCTGAGGTACAATTTTTTTTCATGTTTCGATGTTGAGAAAGTATTTTCCATGTTTATCTCATGTTTTTACCCCAAAATTAGTTCAGCTAGAAGAGAACCTTTCTTATGAAGAGAATCCTATTCAGATTCTTGATCATATAGAGAAAGTATTATAGAATAATGTAATCCACTAGGTTATGTTTTTGTGGAGAAACTTCATGGTTGAATAAGAAACATGGGAATCTAAAAATTCTATGAGAGAAAGGTACCCTCTCTTATTTAATAAGTAAATAAAAATTGTGAGGATGAAATTTTCAGAAGGTGGGGAGAATGTAACAACCCAAGTAATTATAAAATAACTTATTTTAATTCTATAATTAAGTAGTCAAATTAAATATAAATTTATAATGAAATTAGTGGTATTTATAGATATTAAGGAATTCATACTGATGGAATAGTAACTTTACCTTAAAAATAGAAAGATGACCATTAGGAATAGTAATCTGAACAATAGAATATTAACCTCACCTAATTAAGTATAAATAAACTTTATCTATCATATAAGTAAAAATATGATATATTTATATCATTGAACAAGTAAATAATTTTTTTTTGAAAATTATAAATTAAGTGTTTGAGTTTTTGTAAGTAATAAATATCTAATTACAATTTTATAATTAACATAATGATTTAAAATAAAATATATTTACATAAAATATATTCATAAATTATTTTTTTCCCTTATTATTATAAGATAATTTTATGATACTTCAATTAATTTTTCAAAGTGTTATAAAATTGGTTATAGTTTTAAAACTTATATTTTTTGAATAAATTACGATTTTAATTAAAAATTGAATTTTTTTACATTTAGAAAATTATTTCCAAAAAATGGTGTTCATTTTTAAATTCTAAATGTCAAAAAATGGATAGGGTTAATTTTTGTGATTTTTCTGAAAAACTTGAATTTTTTTGTGAATGGTGAAATATGATAATTTACGAAATAAGCTAAATACATAAATTATTGAGTCATGGATGATGTTATTATGAGTTAAACACCCTTGGTTCGAAATCACAAGAACTAATTACTATATTTATTTTCATGAACCAATAATATTTCTTATATTGAGAAGAATACTAAAATAATGATTTAAATAATGGGAAAACCCCCCTCTCATCCACTATAAATACCACCCCACACCCCCTCTTCTCCTAAAAACTCTCAAGATTTGAGTCTCTTACAATTTATTCCCAATAATCTTCCCAATAATTTCTCCATATCCAATACCTACTAGTCTCACCAAAAGGCCAAAACCAAAGGCCTTAAGAAGGTTCTCAATGAGGATAATTCAAGAGGTAAAAATCCTCTTTCATTTTCTTTTATTTCCTTTTCAATTATTTTTCTTTTCTTATAACATATCCACCTCCCCATATAAAAGAGGAATGAAATCTCTAGTATATTTTATATGATATAATTTTATCATGTTTATGGAAAAATTTATCATCATACTCTTTCTTCTCTCCCTCTTATTATAAAAATAAAAACATTATCTATAATGTGTCGATTTACTGAAATCATGGATAATGTGTTTTCTATTTCCATTACCACCTTCATGGATGGACACAATACCATTTTAATGTTTGAAACATATTTTAAATTTTGTTATATAACCTCTGTTATGTTCTGTAATTAACATATATACATAATATTAAATTATATACTGAAACTTGATTTTGATTATCGAAGAACCGCCAAAATGATCTAAACCAAAATCATTAATATTTTATCTAATGAATCATCATCATATCTAAAAAATTATTTATTCTATCATTTATGTAACACCCCAATATTTTATAGGATGTTATTTCTTTAAAGTAATTCAATAACCTGTGCTACACGAAACACCGAGTTCGAGCGCACCACGACTTACCAAACTAGTCATTCAAAAAGCAGTTACGAATAGTATTAACTAAATTTTGAATTTTATATACTCCATATAATTTTAGAATCCATATTATGTGTTTTTAGTCATAATATGAGAATAAATTCATTTTTTCATATAAAAGAAGTATTTTTCAAAAAATGAAATTTTACCGCCTTTTAATGGAGAACCCTTTTTAATAAAAATATTTGAAACTTTTATATATTCAATTTAATTAAATTAGTTTATTATTTAGAATCAGGACATAAAATTTTAGTTTCGATAAATTTTTGGTGTTTTTCTGATAACTTCCTTATTTTTGTGAATAGTGAAAATACTAAATTTTAGTTGAAAACAACTTTTTTAATCAAAATAATTTATATTGTTAAATTATACATTTGAATGGTTTGGAAGTATAATTAGACTATATTTTTATAATTTAATAAAATGTAGGTTGTTATAATTAATTTTACATTTAAATTTGAAATAAACACATGTGAATCTTTTGATAGTTTTTACTTTTTAAAAACCTGTTTTTTTTTACAACAGGAATTAATTTTAATTTAATTAATGAAAATTATATGTTTTTAATTTGTAAAAATAAAATTAATTTTTGAATTAAGAATATCAAAATTATTTTAGGGTTAATTTTTGGTATTTTTCTGAAAACTTTCAATTTTTGATGAATAGTAAAAATTCTACATTATTATTTAAAATCGAATTTTTATTTAAATAATTATTTATTTTATTTAAATTGATTTTAAGTCAAAATAGATAAATAATACCTATATAAGTTCAATTTAATTCATTTTAGTCATTTTATAATAAAATTAAATGTATAAAATTTTATTGAACTTTTTAACGTCTTTTACCCACCTTCTAGGCACATTTGCAAATTTGCATAAAATGTAATTTTACCACTTCTGTAAATTTAATTTCAAAAATACGAGAGACACGGTTTACATAAGTAAGTAAAATTTGGTTCAATAAGTGGAAAATAATTTTTTTTGAATAGTAACTTTTAACTTTTATTTACCACAATTAAAAGTAATTAGGGCAATTAAAGGTAAAAAATGATATTATAATTACCCTAACACATGTCCTAATTCTATTTGATAAGTATATTTTGATCAAAACCATCATTATAAATAAAATATGATCTTTTTGGTCCAATTGTATTTGATTAGGACATTTATTATTGTTTTATTTAAAGAAGAGTTAAAAGTGTTAAATTCAAAGTTTAAGAACTAAACCATTTTTAATATTGGGTTATACATAAGATAAATTCGACTATAAATATTAATTATAAAGATAAAAATATTTCCTATAAAATGGTATCCTATTTATAATTTTTATAGATTAAATTATTAAATTTATTCATGACACAATGAGGATGCAATAATTACTTTATCAATGAAAGATTAAAATAATTGATATTATAAATATAAAAATAAATTTAAATTGAGGCTTTTGATTCAATCCACGAATTTTATTGGTTAATGTGACATGTTATAGTTGATTAAATTTTTTTTTTAAGTGATAAATTTTTTATAACTTTAACAAAAACAAAATACCAAATAGTGTCAAAATTGGCATAAATGAGTTTTTAAAACAAATACTATATTATTAATTGATATAATATTTCAAAAAATCTAAGGATCAGCCAAAGGATACAGATAAGGTTATATATATCAATAATTAACCACTTTGGGTTCTCTTGTCTTTTTATAGTAATTTTATTAACCATTTATTATAATAATACAAAAGGACAAGGTAAAAGTTAAACTATTTAACTAAGAGTTAAATCTAAAAGATAGGGTTAATACGGTGACCAAAAATTGTCTAAAACATATTGGTTGAGAGGATGTTGACCCATCCCCACCTTATATTCTAAATAAATCAATTTGGAGCCATTATAAACATAAAATGATTTTATAATAAAATAATATTTTAAACTTTTCCTAAAGTGAACCTCAGCTCTCTTATAAAAGGGTATTTCCCCTTCTCTCAAACTCACACCTCCAAAGCCATTTGGATCAGCCAAAACCTACCCAAAGCTCCTCAAAACTTCTATAAATTCAACCTAGAATCCTTCCCTTGAGCAGAAAGCCAACCAATGGAGCCCTTTTTTCAAAACAAAATGGAAAATCCCAAAGAAGAGGTAATTATTTTATCACCTCTTTCAAAGTTCCTTTCTTCTTCCACTTTCTCTTTATTTGTTATTTAAATACCAAAATAATAACTCCAGTACCTTCTAAATACTATGATTTTATTACAAATATGGTACAACCATAATCATTATTCTATCCATCCTATGAATGATAATGTCACCATGCGTGCGGGCGTACGACTTACCGTCACCACACCATGGTGTAATTTGTTATTCAACATTAGGTTATTTGGATAGATATAATGATGAGTAATATATATATAAATAATTAAAATAACATGATAATTTCTCTGTAAAATTAATATACCATCCAATTACACACCTTTTAATCATTGATGAAATGATATCGTCGCTCGTGTGTACGTATGGCTTACCATCTCCACGACACGATGAGATTCATTCCCACGTTCACCATTCAACGATGATTATAAAAATATATATTATTAATAAGTGTGTAATATATGAAATAATAAATCTACTGGAGATGTGTGTGTGTGTGTGTGTACTGACATATATCTTTTTCACTTACTTCCGCTCAATACGATATGAAAATGGAAATAGCATTTATGCGTTCGTACGGACTACCATCTCCATAAACGGTGTTTTCCATTTCATATATCTATATATTACACATATTTATATTCTAAATATATATGGTATATGAATCGTGTTTTATATTCCAGAAGTATTTAAATTATGATCTAAATTATACGATCAAGAATAACAAGTTAAAACACATACGATAAAGAAAGTGATTATTACCCAAAATGTTAATTTAACATGGAAATAATTATTAAATAGGTAGTATAAATTCATAAATGAATCATTTTTGATATAATAAATATTAATATGGTTCTGATATAATTTAATAATATACTATGGTCATTATACAGGTGGCTAAATGTAACCTCAACCAAGGAAAGTGCAAGGTAAGGGTTAATTCCTCGATCTCATTATTATCTGAGATTGTTTGTGTGTAAGTGTTTTTTGGGACGTATTTATTATCCATGTCCATGTTTCATAAAATAAATTTCAAAATAATTATTTTAAGGTAATCTTTAACTAAAATGTCATTTTAAATATTTTAAATATTTATTCTTCTAAATCCTTCTCATTAATGTTCATGTTTTCAAAATGGTTTTAAGGATTTATTTATATGGACATGATTTTTTTTAAATGTTAATTACATTCAAAAGTTTCAAAGTGGTATGGGAAACTTTTATTAAAAAATATATTTTAAATTACTTCATTTATAAATGTGTGACTTTTAAATTATTTCACAAAAAGGGATATTTCTCTCAAAATGTTTTACTCGACATTTTCAATTATGTCAACATTATTTACTAGATATTATTCTTTATTAAGGTTGGTTTATTATAATACAATATTATATATTGTATTTAATGAGTTATGATATGTATGACTATCGATGTGCTATTTCTATACCCATCATGGTTTATGGTTTAATTATTGATATTTCGTATGCTAGTTTTAATAAGAATTTTTATGTTGTGTTTCAATATTTTCATATGAGGAATGCAGTGGACTTAGTAAGTGATTGGTGGGGCCTGATATATCCTCTTGATTCATAGGTAGGTATCATGAGACAAATTAGTGTCTTGGCATAATGCCTTGACAAAAATTTTATTTGTAGTCTTGGCAGGAGGTCTTGACTATGTGGTAATGATGTCCGGCGTTTGGCATTCCCTCATTATGAAATTATTTATTACATGTGATTATTCGACTAGTAGAATATCCATGTGAATGTTTATATGTTAATTTTTTATTTTTTTTATCATATTATGTTCAATATTATATTTATAAAGGCTGTTTTTTTTATTACACATCTTTCCTTAAACGTTCATAGCTTCTGTTAAATTATTTACCCTTACTAAGCAACTGAGCTCACCCCTTTTTTATGTTTTATTTTCCTAGGATGCCAAGAAGTGTACTATGATTTATATGTAAGTTTAAGCTAGGGTAATAATGTAGTTCTCAATGGATTATTTATTTTTTGGTTTATGTTTTAATGTGCAATGTAACATTCATGTATGTAATCTATTTTCTAAGACTACTAAACTGATCGGTCCTTCGGGACTTGATTCCTTATAATCATGAAAATGTATTAAAATAATGCACTGGATCTAGGTTTCTAGGGTCAGTACAATACAATTTAATATTATGGAAATATATTGATACCATTTCATTTTAATTCTTGAGTTTTACTTCCATTCTACAAGAAAATCCATTATGAACTGACCATGGAAACCATGTAAAGAACGCACCCGAAATAATGGAAATAACAAGATATTGTTAATAAATGAGAGGAATGATGTTATAAAATTATCATATAAGGTGTTATAAAAATACATATGCTTATTTATAATATTAATATCACTATTTTAACCATTTTACAAGAGGTTTAAACACATTTTAATTAAGAAGAACCTGAGGTAATGGAATTCTTAACCAAATTTATATTCTTTGGGTTAACCTTATACTTTATTTATTATCATGATAAGATTATTTGTGATATTAATGTTTAATATATTATGTTTTATTATGTTTATTTACAGTTATTATACATATTCCTTTCATTTTATTAAATATCACTACAATTATATGATATTTATAATGGAATTTTCTTTTAAAATCTTCTTTTAAACTTCTATTTTTATAAAATTAAAAAGGGATGTTTTATGTAATTATTATTAATTTATGGTTATGTTTTGATTCTTGGGAATAATTTATGATGAATTCCAGTACCTATATATCCCTCCAATTAATTGGGTATTTTTATGTTGGAGGTCGGTCGTATGGTTACTCCAAGTGTAACAGCAATGGTTACACCATAAGGTAACTGTGACGGTTACATTGTAAGGTATCCATGAGGGTTACAAATCATAAGGTACTCATGAGGGTTACAATATTAAGTAAGTAATTCCCCAAGTTACATTTATGGTATTATTTATTTTTCCTATGTTTTATGGAAATATCATGATTTCACAAAGTAACTATATGATACTTATTGGTTGAGAAGTATGTCTTTGTGAAAATTATTTCATATTCTTATATGTATTCATATACTAACATTTTCCCTACTTATTTTTATATCCCTTACTGTGATTTTTGTTCTCATCCCAAGTTTTAAAATGTTTTTCAAAGGGTTTAAGGATGGTTAAGAGAAAAGGAAAAGCTAAGATTAATTTTGTGAAGACTTTTCAGGAAAAGATTTCATTTATTTAATAAAAATGTTTATATTATGAAAAAAAATAGGTATTGTTTTAGTTTTACCCACTTCATATGCTTATGGGTTTATCTATATTAAATATTTCCAAATTTATAAAACTCAAAAAATAAAATATATTTGGGAATGTAAAGAAGTGAATTATAAATAAATTTACTAGATTATGTAATTTTTTAGGTTGTGTCCTTATAAATCCTTTCTATTATTGAGCCACCAACATGACACTCAAAGCTCACACCGCCCCATAAGGGTTTCTATGCATCCCTTAATGAATGAAATTCATCTCAAAAGCTATAAAATATATCACTTAAGATCCATATAACCTATAATTATAAGAAAATATATATGTGTGTGTGTGGTTCATTTTATTATAATGAAACAAGTACTTAAATGAAAAAACTTTGTATGAGTTTTTGCTATCATTTTAAACAACTAAACCTCTATTATTAGTAAATAAACTAAAAACTAGAAGATTTCATGTGAATCCTATGTTCCTAGAATAATTTATAAACACTTCCCTCTTTCCCCTAGTCTAAGATAAAAAAACTAGAATAGATCATTAATCCACAAACCTAAGTTCATCATACTTGGTTAAATTACATAACTATAAAAAAAATGAGAACAACAATATTATACCCTGTAAACCTAGACTTCATATTGGAAAAGGTGTTAATGACACACTAGTCCAATTTCCATATCATGTTATGACATATTTCTAGACCACCTCTCTACCAACTTAGAAATTCATAAAACCAAATAGTTCTAATAAAATTTTGTAACAAATCAAACCGGTTTGACCTAACATGTCAACTAATATAGCACTCCACAAGGAATCAAGAAATACTCCATGAACACTGGTAGCTTATGACTAGTGGTGAGGGTATAACGAATACATTGGGGAGACTATAACCTATTTTTAGAGTTCAATAATAGTAGAAAATAACTACACTCATATATAGGTATAAACATCATAGTACATATAATAACTAAATTGAAACAACATGCTATAAAAAATGAAATGTGGCATATAGTCATATAGTGTCCATCATGAAAAACTTAAAAAAGAAGTTCACCCATTGGGATGACCACATATAAAAAATAAACAAACTAAAAATAACTACATCAGGCTCTACTAACAATAATTATCTAGACCACATACACAGTATTCATGATGGTTGAGCTGCATTAGCTCAATCCTAAGGCTCTAGGTGAGTAGATCCACTCAATAAAGAAATATTACACCTTGACCCCATCCACTACAAAAAATGTACTCTAGCCTAAATTAAGACATCATGTATGCATGCACACTAAGGTTCACGTACGGGGTGTGAGAAATAAATATCAATAGGCCACCCCAATGGTGAACCTATAATCTAATATCATAAAAACTGAATTCACATTTGATATTACCAGCTTAGTAAAAAAACTAATAACAGCTGGAATAGAACTAAAAGCTTAATAAAAGTAAATGGGGATAAAAAAATTCTATGAAAACTACCAACCATGGGTTGTATTTTAACACCTGATGTATATCTACCCCAACTCTGTCCCCCTCCTATGGATTTAAAAAATGAAAATCATCTAGGCACAAAAAATGGGAGTTCCCCCTAGATATAAAAAGGATATACAAGACATATAAATTAAAATGCATTAATGATGGACCATAGGTAATAACCATAGGAATCTACATGATAAACTACATATACCTATCCCTAGGACTCCAATAACATGATTTTAACTAGTGACCTGAATTTATAGGTTGAGATATTTAAAGAACCTACTAGTGTCAAAGGTCTTGCAGAATGAATTAGGATTTAGATATGGACCCAACAAGGATGGATATATTCATAACCCCAGGATAATACTTCATCTATGGTCCCTAGGAGCACTCATATTATCCACAATACACAGAACACACTCCATTAGTTTATCGGAACCTCATGAGCCAAAATCTTCTCTAGTTAGTGAACAAACTAAACTAGAAGGGGGATTCCTTCATCCATATCACCCATTAGATACCTAATACCATATAACCACAAACATCCAATAGTGGAGAGAAATAAATAAAAACTCAGGTTCAATGCTCGATCCATGATATCACAAGGGTATCCTCCTCATTCCAAGGTCAAAGAAAAAACTTACTGAAACATCATGTCCAAGGGCCAACCAAAAGTGGGATGATCCAACATTGAACCCACTATCCAAATATCTGAAATAGAAACACCAATAAATCCTTGGAAAAAAATAAAGGGGAATATCTTAACACTTTGGATATTAGAATCTAATAAAATATCCATTATTTTCTCTCTAAAACCCACCTCATATCCAAACCAAAACTTGGCGGTCCCATGGTCCTCGGGCACACAACACACAAAGACATCCTACTAGGGACTCCCCTGAAACACCCAAGCTCTTAAGCTATAACCTTTAAAAGATCCTCAAATGGATGAAAGGCTGCAACAAGAGAAGGACGCCCTATAAGGTTTTACTCTATCTCATCCAAATCATAAGAAGCGCCCAATGTGGAAACATCTAAAATGGACCCAAGTGGACTCCAATCGATCCTCAATCAATAACACACAAAAAAGGGCATCCAAAATCACAATCACACTAACTAGATAAATCAAATTGGTCCTTGTTACCACCTCCAATGCATGATACCCTCCACAATTTCTTCTTAACCCAATATAAACCATGCCACTTGGGCATTCTCAACCATTGAATATGGAAAGCACCGATCACTCGATCAATAACCATCCCACTAGTGAATACTCAAGAGTCCCTAAAAATCATCTCAAAAACTCAGTTTCACCTATCCTAACCACCGTCCCATGACATCAACCCAACCCAAAGGTTCAAACATCTCTAATCCTCAAACACATGAACTTAACTCAACCACTCTAACCTTGAGCAATCAGTCCTATCATATAGGTAAAAATAAAGATATCCTCAATGATATTACTCAATAATATCTTCCAAGATCTATCCAAATAATTGTGAATTATACTATCTAGTTTCCACTATCCAATCCCACTAATGAGCTCACAACCCTATCTCAATCCTCGTAGCACACAACCCAACCCACTGGATGGTTATTAAATAAAACCTTAAAGAAATACTCTTACTAAACTTTATTAGTCTGAAACACCATTCTAATTCTACTAAACTCCAAAAGGATACCACCATCATGATTTTAACTGAAAAGTTATCATAAGGAACTGTTCATGAGTCCAATTCTAACACCAAGGTGAAAATAGGAAAAAGGGGACAATGCAAGAAAAGTATATAGTGTTTAATTTAGTTACATGGCATATAACCTAAAAGTTTCACCCAATATGTATGCTTTAGGCCACTCAAAATGTACTTCTCTAATGTACATGATGTGTGGACCTTGTAAATGGAATGTACCTCTACATAGGTATCTTCCTGTGTACCTTATCCTTCCCTCAATGTGTACACCATTGATCTACACGATGTGTACCTCACATAGGATAGTCTAGTTGTGTACCTAGAAATATACCCCTACCAGGGGTTTAGACAAGAACAGTACACAAATATTGGTTATGTACCTCACACGGGGTCTTTCCGGATACCCAACATAACCATGTGTCCTTGACACGCCCTAAGTCACTACTACACAGTGTTTACCTCTGGTACACATCCCATACCCATGGTACATGGAATTTACCTCTGGTACATTAAGTTTAGTCCCAAAATTCCATCTTCTATTAATAGTAATAACACATAGCTAGTTTTCTCTAAACCACACACCATATACATGGGTTTTTCTAAATAGAAAACCCCTAAAATAGCCTGAAACCCCCCTTTCTTCCTGGTAAATCCTAGATCAACCCCATGGGGTCCCCAGAAACCTAAAAAAGACCTAAAAAGATAAAAACAACTAAATTGTATATATTTATATCAAAACATAAAATATCCTACCTTTTGGAAGATACCACTGAAGCTTCACACTAGATCTGTGTCATTCACCCTTCGAGCCCCGATCTACCTACATAGTAGCTCATCAGGTGATGCCTCATCCTATATATACCTCTTATCTCTATCTCCCTCTCTAATTCACATGACACCAAATCCCCCTAGGTTTGAAAAGTTTGAAAAAGGGAAAAGGAGAGAAAATAAAATGAAAAAAAATAAAAATAAAAGAAAACGACAAAGATAAGAAAAGGGGTCGAGGCCCAGCCCTAGTGCCTGATTCAAGGTTATGCATCGCCAAAGAACCCCCCCCCCCCCCCCACATTATTGAATTGTACATAGAGACAAAATTATAATTGAACACTTGGTTTAAAAAATATCACCGAATAAACACGCATGAATAAATTAATATTTAATTTCTTAAATATTAAATATTCCATAAAAATTCAAACGACAAGGATTTACACCAAAGTCATGTTCTAGGGTAAAAATACTATTTTTAGACAAACATGGTGGTTTAAAAGATTATCTAAGACCATATTAGAGGGGAATTTATCATTTTCCCCCTAAACATTCTAGAGAATAAAAAGGATAAAATTTCCCATGAATTCAACAACCTGTGAAGACACTGATCATCACAATGAATTTACATCCATTGTATAATATAATATATAGTGATGGAAAAATTATAGATCACCAAATATCCTATTCAATAAGAAATAGTAGCAGGTATACAAGAGTAATTACCTATATCTATTTATCCCATGCCATTATTGTTGAATGAATTACTCTTCTCTAACTATCTTCTAGAAATATTTTATATATCTCAATACATAAGTGCCAGTGTGAAGAAGTATATATGTGTATAAATAATCATTAGTCACTTCCCATATCAATGTGTAAGAATAGTTATGGTCAATATCATCCCACTCCAACACTAGAGAGAGGGTATGTTTTATAGGGATCAATCATCACATCTTATCACCATCGATATCCATCTATCCCATGTTTCATAACATCTCAAAGTAGATGTGTACAAACTATCAATCACCTGAATGAAAATCATGGACCCGTATTAGTTTTAAAATACATATCATATAATTATATAGATATGATACATCATCCTATAACGACCATAATTGTTATAAATAAAATTCCCATTTTGATTTAATTAAATTTACATAAACTTATTTGGTTTTATCAGATTTAAAATACCATCAAGTGTCATTAATATTGATAATATATCTATTGAACAATGATCACCTGATTATTATAAATATAGGGTTTTAACAATCCCAATTAACATAGACAAAGGAAGTGATGGCCTCAACCAGTAGGATCGTACCCTATGAAGCTCATTTATTAGAGATTCCGAGTGAGATAGCATCAATGGGATTTTTCCATGACCAAACCCAAGCTAAGATCCAAAAACTTAAGCATGAGAGAAACCATTGCGGGATAAGTTCAATCACTTTGAGATCATGACCCAAACCATGTACTCTGAACTACCGCATGAAAGTCTCACTGTCACACACCTTACTCTTACGACGTTTGCTGGTGCATTAAAGGGATATGTATCAAGACCCTAACTTTATGAGTTTTTAAATTATTTTTTATAGAATAAGGAATATATTTCCATCATATTATGGTTACTTTATAAATGAATTTTAGTTAGAAGTAACAAAACAGAAATATTATTTTTAGATAATATTCAAATTCAATTAAGGAATTTATTTTAATGAATTAATGGGTTTTTAATAAATAATATTTTAATAAAATATTATTATTAAATAATTATTATTAAATATTAATGATCATATAATTATTATGAAGTCAAATGTAATATTTATAAGGGTTCCAAAACTGTTATTGTCATAAAACCCAACATTTCTCAATAAATATTGATTACTATTTTAAAAGTAAAAATAATCATATTTAAAAAATTATTTAGGTAAAATGAATATTATTTTTGGAATCAAGATATTGAAATTATCCCATGGTTATTTTTTCAAAATTTTATGAGACAACAGAATTTTTAGGTAAAAATTAAATACCGTATAAATATAATATGTGTATTATAACATCATAATAACCCAAAAGTATTGTAATAAATAATATAAATGGAATACATGATAAAATATATTTTTTGACATTAAAATAATTTTATTTTATGATTATTTTTTTAATTTTCTAAATCCTTTATGAATCCTCTAAAAATAATTAATATATTTTAAGTTTTTAAAATCGTTTATTTAAGAGTATGACTCACCTACACATAAGAAAGGGTGTTATTTTATTAATTTAGTTCTTTGGACTTACAAAATAATGAAAACCACACCCATTTGGATGAAACCATGGTCAAAGACCACGGTATGGTTTGTGTTTTTGGTTATTTTATTATATAGAGTCCAAAACTTAAATAATAAAGAAATCTCCCTCATTTCCTATATAAACCCACCCAATATCCCATTTCTATTAACTAAAACTAATTGAATAAATTACTTAATATTACATACCATCTCAATATTCTTCCCAAGTCACTCCAATCTCTCAATAACCCCCTCCATACCATTTTGAGTCACACACTCAAGTAAGGGATCATCTCTTTCTCCCATTTATTTAAGAATCTTCTCCATTTTATGCCCTATTATTTTCAATTAATAATTTTGGGGTTTGTTTTTCACACCCCCATACTTAAATTCAAATGTATAAATTATGATATTCCCCTTTCTCTCTCATTAATCTCAACCATGAATATTTATGTTCCCCCGTTATGCTGCAGAAATTTCATCGCAAGATTCCATGCCAAAAAAATGTATAGTGAATACCCGTACCCATTTCCTATCAAGGGTGTTCATATGTTTTCACTTATACTTATTTGATTTAGAACTTACATGTATTTATTCCATACTCCTAGATCTTGGAAGAACATGTGATGAAAAATGATTCCATGTTGCATGATCTATGTGCACACTTAAGCATGATAATGAAATGAAAGTGATGGGTGCGCTTAGAATTATATAGCACTCCAATGCATTGGGTAATGTTTAGTCTCATGAGACTACATATTGGGATAGTGAGTGAATCTTATTACTTTATGGGAATTTTTTCATCATGATTTCTTGGAATTTATCCTTAACCTATGTTTATGATGTAGTGTTTTAAGTTGTTTCCATATTTCCCATGTTATGATTATAAATCTCTATAATGTCTCATTGTTCATGTTTATGATTCCTAATTTTTTTATACCCCATTGATATTACTATTGTATAACATATATCACCTTATTCCATGTTTATTCCTTTATTGGAATTTATAGATCACCATTTTCTTATGTATGTCCCCAGGTTATTCAATTCAATTTTAAGTGTGGGTATGTTAAGGAAGTTTTAAATAAATATGATGTTTTTTCCTATTTTAAATTATTATGTAATGTACCTAATTTCTAAAGACACTATACTTATCTATATTTCAGGTTGTATTAAGTTTAATTTTATGTAATAAATCAAATATTATTGTTTAATAAAGTTATGGGTTTTTATAGTTGGTATCAAAGGAAAATTTTAGTTATTTTTTGGATTGGGATTAGAAAAACTCTAGAGAAAGCCATAGGGATAAGACTGAGTATAATAAAACATCCCTAAATTTTGGTAATTATAGAGTAAGTGGTTTATCAATAAAATAAATGCCTATCAGGATACTACATGTGGACGTGGTTCTAGAATAGATGTACCTAGGAGTAAAAATTCAGACAAGGTGTGTCGCGCCTAACTCGGTGTAACCTAGTACACAAAAATAGGCCTTACTATGCACCTCGTTTGACACTACTGAGTGATATGCTTTGGTAAATTCAAAAGCTCATTATGAAACATTATAAAGGGAACAAAAATTCCCATAAGAATATATTTTAGTATATAGGTCATGGATAAGATATATTAAAGCCTATAAATTCATAAGTTAACAAATAAATATAATTTATACGTTATCTCTTTAATGTAATTGGATTCCCCTTTGTGTGTTTAATAGTTTAAAAAGAATCATACCTAATTTTTTCTTTTCTTTTATCCAATGTTTGTAAATATAAGGGATCAAGTATACAATCAATGTGAATGGAAATGTGATGACTACCCCAATGAGATGCTCAACATGATAGGACTAAGAATTGAGAACGTCATGATGATACTCTCTTAGATGACTCGGGTTATGAATAGAAACCTAGATTGGTAGGATCAACCAAACCCCCCTAATAAAGAAAAAAGTTGAAATTGATTCCTTTATTAAACAAAGGCCTCTGATTTTCAAAGGATCATCAGATACCTTTATCGTGGAACAATGGACAAATCTAATGAGAAGATCTTCTCAATCATTTAATATTACTAATAAAAGAAGGTTATACAGGATATTTATATTATGAAGGGATAAGATTATCAATGGTTTAAATTTATCAAGAATAAAAATCTTGAGGAAGATATTTAAGTGACTGGGTGAAAGGAATTCTGGAAAATGTTTTCAATAAATATTTCCCTCGCACTCTTCATCTTAAAATGGAAAGGAATTTCCTTACCATCAAGAAAAAAGATGATGAATTTAGCAGGGATCATGAGGTAAACTTCACAACACTTTCATGATACACCTATAGATTTTTGTTACCCTCAAATTCAAAGTTAAAATATTCTTTGTTGGGATAAAACCTAGTCTATGAAAATCCCTAGTGATCCGTGACTTTGATAGATGTGAGGAAATTTTATGATGTTCCCTTAAAGTTGAAATGGAGATCAATGAATCTCAAGGGTATCATAGGGATAAGAAGTAGAAATTGGATTTTAATTATGTCAGTCTGATGTATAAATCTAATGGTGCCAATAAATTTCAACATCCCACTTATCAATGATGTATAAAGAATCACCCCAAAATTTTCCTAAGGGGTGAGGAAATGCTTTTGGTGCAGGATGGAAGGGCACCTAGCTAGCGATTTCCAATAGGAGAAACCCTCTAACATGGTAGAGGAAAGGAATATTCTAGTCAACCCTTAGTGAATTATTCATTACTTAAATTTTAAGAAACCGGGACATGTTGCAAATTAATGCACTAATTCAAGGGTTTTTTGAGACAACCAACAACCTCTAAGGTAGCAAGGGTGAGCTTTTTCCATCACAACCACCGAGGTGTATCTTGACAATTAAGTGGTGATAGGTATGCTAGTTATTCATTCAAGAATATAAAATCTACTTTTTTATTCTTTTTATATGAATTCCTTCATATCATAAAAGTTTAGTATAACTATTCAAACACCACCACAAAGCATGGAAGTTGAGTTATCAGTGAAAATGAAAAATAGGGAAATCATTGCATCCCAAGTATATAACTCCTCCCATTTCATAATTTTTGGGCTGAACTTTCCATCAAACCTTTTCATACTCTCTTTTGTGAGATTTTATGAAATTTTGGGCATGGATTGACTTTACCTATATAGAGACAACATAAATTTCTATGATAAATAAATAGATATCTATATTATGAATAGACCCCCAATTATATATAAGTTTAAGGATGAGGATGAATCTTATTTAGCACCAACATCTCAAGCATGGATATTATTTCCCTACGAGAAAGCGTATCTAGCTCAAATGATTGAGTATAAGAAAATAACCATCCTCGAAGACATGCCTATTGTGAGAGAATATTCTGATTTGTTTACATAGGAATTTCCTAGTCTTCCACCTAGTTGAGAAGTTGAATTTTCAATAGATATTATACCAAGGGAAATTCCATTATCCAAGACTCCATATAGAATGTATTTTTTAGAACTTGATGAGACAAATAAACAACTATAGTATAATTTTGATAAAGGGTTCATATGACCAAGTGCTTCATCATGGGGTGAACCGATCCTCTTTTTCATGAATAATGATGATTCAATGAGGCTTTTCATTAATTATCATAGACTCAAAATATCATGAGAAAGAACAAGTATCATATTCCATGGATTGATTACTTGTTCGATCAGATATATGGAATAAAATACTTCTCCAAGGTGGAAATATGGTTGGGATATTACCAAGTTAGGGTGAAGAAGGATGATATCCCCAAGATTGATTTTTGTATAAGAAATAGGAATTATGAGTTCATAGTAATTCCATTTAGACTCACTATTCATAAATATTTATTTATTTGATTAATTGAGTCTTTATATATTTCCTTGAAAAAATTTGGTATTATTTATAGATTATATTCTAATATACTTAAAAAGAAATTATGAGCATGTGGAGCATCTGGGTACTATGCTAAAGACCTTGAGAAAGTAGAATCTTTATACCAAGTACATAAAATTTGAGTTTTGGTTGAAGGAAGTCTCGTTCTTTAGAAATATCATCACAATCAATGGGATATCTATGGACCCTTAAAATATATAAGAAATTTAATGGTGGAAGAGGATAACATCTATGATAGTTATCAATAGTTTCCTTAGATTAGCAGGGTACTATCATCAATTTTTGAGAAATTTCCCATGATTTTCAAACCCTCTAACAAATCTAATTCAGAAGGGAGTCAAGTTTTCTTGTAATGATAAATGTGAAGAGAGATTCAATAAGCTAAAAAGAAGGCTCATCACTCTCCCTATTCTTACACTACCCAAAAGTTGAGAAATTTTCATAGTATTCGATGATGCTTAGAAGAAGGGATTGGATTGTGTGTTAATGAAAAATAACAAATCCATAGCCTATGCTTCAAGGTAATTGAAATTTAATCAACATAACTACCCAACTCATGATCTAGATTTGTCTTCAGTGACCTTTACTTTAAAAATATAGTAGAATTATCTCTTTGGGGATATTTTTGAAATATATATGGATCATAAAATCCTCAAGTATATATTCACATATAAAGAGATGAATATGCGTCAAGGAATGTGGTTAAATTTTATTGAGGAATATGAATGTTCAATTCACTAACATCCAAGAAAAGTGAATAAAGTGGAAGATGATCTAAGTAAAAAGGATCCAGAAATTTTATCATTGATAAAAAATAAGAAGGATATTATCATATTATACTTGAAGAGGATGGACAAGAGAATCGTAAATAAAGTAACATCATTAATCCTTTCACAAATGATTTCTCAACTATATCTTTTTGAAAATATAATGGATGCTCAAAGGGATTATTTAGGAATTTAGAATAAAGTGAAAACTATAAAAAAGGGAAATCCTCATTGTTTAGTGTTAATGAAGGAGTTGTGAGATTTGGGTTAGGACTATGTGTACCATCAAATTCTATGTTAAAAAATGAATTTTTGGCTGATGCGCATAGTTCAACTTTATCTATTCACCCAATAATCAAAAAGATGTATCACGATATCTGAGAGTACTATTGGTGGGACAATATGAAGAAGTAGATCATTGTATATACATCAAAGTGACTAGTATGTCAGCAAGTGAAGGTTGAATGAAATAATTCAAAGGGGATTATGAAACCATTACCCACACCAACATGAAAATGGGAAAAATCACCATGGAAAGTGTCACTGGACATCCGAATACATCCTGGGGAAACAATTATATATGGGTTGTTTTGGATCATCTTACAATGTCAGCTCACTTTATTTAAATTTGAGAGTATTTATCTCTCGATCAACTTGTATGAATATATATCATAGAAGTGTTAATGCTTTATGGAGTACCAAAATCAATTGTACCCATTCAAGATATGATATTCACCTATAAATTATGGAAAAGTAACCAAAATTATCTAAACATTGAGTTGAACTTTAGTATAACCTATCATCCTCAAACTTATGGCCAATCTGAGAGGACTATTCAAAAACTGAAAAACATGTTGTGAGTATGTTATATGGTCTTTAAATAAGGATGGTACCATCATCTACCACTAGTTGAGTTCTTTTACAACAAAAATTTCCACTCAAGCATCCAAATGGCCCCCTACCCTCTATGGTAAGTGGTGAAAAATTCCTACATGTTAGGATAAATTTGGGGAATAAAAACTGCTAGGTCATTAAATGGTTGAGAAAATGGTGGAACAGGATACTCAAAGTCAACATAAAAGCTATACTGAAAATTTTCAATAAGACCTAGAGTTTGATGTTAAAGAAATGGTATTACTCTATATATCTCCATGGCAGAAAGTGATGAGATTTGTGATGAGGGTAAATCTTGGTCCAAGATACATCGTCCCCTTTGAGATCCTTGATCACATCAAAGCGGTGGCCTATCGACTATCAATCCCACATAACATATCTCAAGTGCATGATGTATTCCATTTATCCTTCTTGAGAAAGTACATACCAGACCTCTCACATGTACTCAATCCATAGGTGTTATCTTTATAGAATGGTCTCTCATATGAGGAGTAGCTAGGGAGAATCTTATATCGTAAAGAAAAAATTATATGAAATAAGACAATGAACTTGGTCAAAGTGTTATAGAGAAACCACAATTTTGAGGAAGTAACATGGGAACTGGAGGAAGTGATGAAATAGAGTTACCCTCATTTGTTTTAGTGTGGGAAATGAAAATTTTGAGGGAGAAATTTCTTAATGGGGGAAGATTATAATGACCCAAACTATTATAAATAAAATTACCTTTTTTATTTAATTAAATATTCATTAACTTATTTGGTTTTATCATATTTAAAATACCATTAAGTATCATTACCATTGATAATATAATTTTTGAACAATGATCACATGATTAGTATAAATATAGGGTTTTAAAAAAATCCAATTGACATAGAAAAAGAAAGTGATGGAATCAACCAGTAGGATCATACCCTATGAAGACCATTTATTAGAGCTTCTAAGGGAGATAGAATCCGTGGGTATTTCCATTGACAAAGCCCAAGATGATATAGAATAACTTAATCATGAGTGATACCGTTTATGGGAGAAGTTCAATCTCATCGAGATCTCGGCCCAAACCATGTACGTTGAACCACCCCATGAAAGTCTCGCTATCACACACCTTGCTCTTAGGGCGTTTTTTGGTGTATTAAAGGGATATGTATCAAGACCCAAGATTTATGAGTATATAAATTTTTTTTATATAATAATAAATATATATTCATCATATTATAGTTAATTTATAAATGATTTTTATTTAGATATAATAAAACACTAACAATATTTTTGGGTAATATTCATATTCAATTAAGGAATTTATTTTGATGAATTAATGGATTTTTAAAATAAATAATATTTTAATAAAATTTTATTATTAAATAATTTTATTAAATATAAATGATCTTATAATTTTTATGAAGTCAAATGTTATTTATATGGGTTTAAAAACTGTTATTGTCAAAAAAAAAACCCATTATTTCTCAATAAATATTGATTACTAGTTTAAAAGTGAAAATACACATATTCATAAAATTATTTTAATAAAATTAATATTATTTTTTGAATAAAAATATCAAAATTATCCAATGGTGAATCTTTCATAATTTTCTGAGACAGAAGAATTTTCAGGTAAAAATTAAATACCGTATAAATATAATATGTGTATTGTGACATCATAATGACCCAAAAGTGATGTAATAAATATTATAAATGGAATAAAAGACCAAATACATGTTTTAAGTTTAAAATAATGTGATTTTATGTTTATTTTTTTAATTTTTTAAATCCTTTATGAATCCTCCAAAACAATTAATATATTTTAACGTTTTAAAATAATTTATTTAAGAGTATGTCTCACCTCCACATAATAAAGGGTATCATTTTATTAATTTCGGTCCTTGGACTTATATATTAATTATAAACACTATCATTTGGCTAAAACTATGGGCAAAAATCATCATATGGTTTTTGGTTTTGGTTATTTTATTATGTTGAGTCCAAAACCTAAATAATAAAGAAATCCCCCTTATTTCATATATAAACCCACCCAATATCCCATATATCTTCAATAAAACTCCATAGAGAACATCCTTAATCTACACTCCACTCCATATATTCCTCCCAAGTCACTCTAAATCATTAAATAAGTTCCTCCCAAGCATCTGGAGTCACACACTCAAGTAAGGGATCCTCTCTTTCTCCCCTTTATTCAAGAATTTTATTCATTTTATGACCTTTTATTATCAAGTACTAATATTGGGGTGTGTGTTTTCAACACCCCACATATTGAAAATATGATGTATAGATGATGATATACCTCTTTCTCTCTCATTAATTCCTCCCATGACATTTATATTCCCCCATTATGCTTTTGAAATCTCACCATGGGATTCCATGCTAAAAAATTGTGTAGGGAATACCCATACCCAATTACTATCAAGGGTGTTCACCTTTATGCACTTATAATTATTTTATTGATGAATTACATGAATTTATTCCAAACTCCTTGATCTTTTAATAAAATTTGATGAAAAATGATTCCATGTTGTATGATCTTTGTGGCACACTCAAGCATGATCTATGTGTGTGCCTAAAATTATATAGCGCTACAATGCATTGGGTAATATTTAGTCTCATGAGATGTCATGTTGGGATAGGGAGTAAAACCAATTCCTTTATGGGAATTTTTTTATTATTATGTTTTCGCAGTTATTCTTAACCTTTGTTTATGATTCAATGTTTTAATTTGTTTTCACATTTCCCATGTTATGATTATCATGCTATATCATGTTTCATTGTTCATGTTAATGATTGCTACTTTTTTTTTGCCCCATTTGTATTCCTATTGTATAACATGTATCACCTTATTACATGTATATTCCCTTACTGTGATTTATATCTTACCCCTTTCTTATTTATGTCTCCAATTTCTCTCATACAGTGGTAAGTGCAATCATGTTAAGGAAGTTTTCAAGAAAGATGATGTTTTTTACTATTTTAAATTGTCATGGATTGTAGCCAATTCCAAAAGACACTATACTTATAGATCTTTTGGGCTGTATTAATTGTAATTTTATGTAATAAATCATATATTAATTTTTAATAAAGATAAGTTTTGTTATAATCCTAACTAAACTCTAACTTTCCATGCTATTAGAAAGATAATGATAATTCAAAAACAATTGAATGTTGGCTATTGAATTATCCTGATAGTTGTATCATAAAAAATAAGATAATACTTTCCACCGAATCTTCATTTTATTTCATGACATACTCAATGAGTTTCCAAATTTTCATATCATTGCAGACTATTAATAAAAATCAATAATGAGAAGTGTTTTTATTTAATTATTCTTTAGGGAACATCATAATAAGGTCGATGACACTTTTTCACTTAGAGTTCATCTATGACATCTCAAGTATCAAAATTTACACAATTACATTATCAAGGTATTATCATAGATCTCCCAAAACATTTAAAAATATATTCTTCTATCCCAAACCCTAGGGATAATTACACCATAATTTAATATTATTTCATCAATTACCGAACATTGATTAAGCACTTATAATTCCTTTATGATTATGTCCCAATATTTGAGTAACAAACCATCCTAAGTGTCTCATAATCATTTTATTATCATTGTTATCTTATAAATTCTTCTTCCATTACCACCCTTCATGATTTAATCACATAATCTACATTTATTATTCTACTGAATTTTTTTCTATGTCATGATGTAAATTGTTACAAATAAATTACATAGTTAACTACCTAGAGTCCCATTATGAAAAAAAATATAGTAACCAATCACTCTCTTAAGTGCTACATTTTGTAAATTAACCATAATACATTATCATCAATTCTATATTTATCTTTATTTTAATCCCCCATTAAACCACAATGGGACACTCTTTTTTTAGTACATTATTAGTTCATAACCTTTTCATTGGACTAATGTCTATAGTTCACTGTCGCATGATGATTTCAAAATTATCCTAGTTTTTTTCAACATGTTTCATGAAAATAATTATAAATATAATTAATTATATTATATTAAGAATTAAATCATGCATCTTGTACTGAAATTCTCACAAGAACTATTCACCACCCCATGTGGTTACACATCATACCCAAGGTTGAAAATGAGCCTCATCTTATTAAACTTATCCAATTCTTTCTCAAAAATAATATTTAATATTAAAAAGTAATAATATTTATATGGTCACACAAGAAATGTTCTTATATATTTTTATTAATTCAAATTACACTGAGTTAGTTCCACTCAATAAACTAATATCCTACCTATTTTTTAATAATTCAGTCCTTATGCCCCTCAAATGTTAGAGAGAATTTAAACAAGGAAAAAAATACTCTACCAAATATTTATCAATATCCAAATCGAATTGAAATGATTAATATGATTATATATTAATCCCATTCAAGAAAATCCAATGAGTTATTTTTGGTTTTATTCAATCAAGAAATAAACATTTAATCCAATGATTTCAAAAAAATCCCTTTGAATTTCTCTCTAAGTTATATCTAAATATGTTTTTTGGGTTTTGATGAATCCAAAGGTAGTATATTTTTTATAAAATAGTTATTAATATAATTAAATTTCCTTCCAAGATTAAATGATTTGATAAAAATAAATTTTTGGGAGATTAAGATCAAAATAAACACACCATATCAAAGAATCGAACATGTTTTTTGATGATCCATCGACTTATTGGTAGAATTACTCCCTCTAGATAACTTCTCCATAAACCTTATATACTATTTCAAAACTTATAAAATATGAATCTATAGATTATTATCTAATCCATGAAAAATAAATGAATTATAATTTATTTTAATAATACTTCAAAATTACTTCACCATTTATCAGCACCAAAAATACTCATATTTGATGTCAATAAGAAAATATGAGAAGGATCAAGGAATAAAATAGCCATTAAAATCAGTAATGTAAAAAAAGGAAAATATTTTATAAAACTAATTATTTTGATAATGTATATTAGATTTACTATACTGATCCCAAGTTTAATATGCCCATGATCCCCCCTAAAAACCAAATTCCATATGGTCGTAGAATTATAAGATGTGATAACCCATCACTCCATCCACCATAAAAGTAAATTGTTTCATGGACCTATAATTATTACATGAAAAAACATATTTTATGAAATAAAATTATAATAAATATTTCATCACCCCCCTTTTAAGGGGATGAAACTTTGGATGCTTAAGGGTCATTCTTCCAATTCATACAACTCCTCCTTTTATGAATTCACGATGCAAGACACTAATGGATTACTTTAAGTGAGAAACATGTGTGAATTACCTCATAGAAGCCCTTCATTATATTGGATTATGTTTGAGATTGTAACCAAAGGAGATAATGAATATATTCAAAAAAATCCATGTTTTGTGCAATAACGAACATGTGAAAAAACCCATAACTTAGTCCTCTAAGTGACCCACTTGTGCAAAGAACCAAGTCTTATCACAATTTTATGCTTTATAAAACTTCAATGTTGCAAAGAACTCATACTAGGTGACCATATTTTATTCCACATTTCACCTAAAATAATTTTATTAATTTTGAGTGAACTTGATACTCGTATCATCCCAATCCAATATTTCTCAAGGAAATCCTATATACATAATTGGATACAAGGCCTATAATTCCCAACCCCCCTAAATAATGAATGATCTGTGAAACACCCTTGAATTTTTATCCTATAAAAATTCACTCACATCCCATGGTCCTCCACATCATGTATGGTCTAGGAAGTATCAAATTCAATTACTCGCAAGAACTATCTAGGTAGCAGAACACATTCTTATACCTCACTAATTCTCTCCTTGCTTCCAATTAGTACCTTCATACTCCTGTTAGGGGTAGAAAAAATGTTTGGGATCATTAAGGGAAACCACCTTGGTCCACCCAAAGAAACACTCTCCCTATAGGGAAACATAATGTGTAATCCCCACTCAACTTCTCATTGTATACTCTTTCACAATACGAATATCATCCTTTCAAGATAATAATATTTATCTTACCCAATGTGATAAAAATAGGATTCCCCATATGGAAAGTAGAAAATTACCTCTATGAAGATATATAGATACCACCATCTTTAGGGTAGACCAAATCAAAATCCCCACACCATAGCTTGTATCACTCTATTCATGACACAAGAATCCTTACAACCTCACATTAAATTGAATGGTATGATCCTACCATAATACATTAGACTATGAAAAAAAAATATAGTTTTTTATTCTTATTTTCTAATAGGATACATTGGATACAACTTTAAGGATCAATCTTGGAAACACCACCATTCCCTACTTCCCTTAGGAGGAGATATCTACAAATAATGATTATCTTTCAAGAGTATACAAAAACACTTTTCTAACCATCCAAATGTATCCACATGACTTTAAACTACAGGGTTGTCCACAATGGATGGTAAGCTATTCATGTACAAATGTGATGTGTTTATGTGGATTCATCATCATAGTACATTAATCAATGATCAAACCATACATGATTATCATATGTGGAAGCATCGCCACTGGACTTTAACTATGACACTCATATATTTTGAGAACATGTGGATCATTCTCTTATGTTATGTTCCCAATAGGTAATATATGATGTTCCTCAGACTCCACCACCAAATTCATTTGAAAACTACACCTAGGTGGTCTGCCTTGAGTGCCTTATGTGATACAGATAAGATCTCTATGCCTTTTACTTTGGAGATGAGCCTATGATTATTTCCTCATGTGAGTAACATGAGATAACTTTTTTGAATAAAAAATAATCATATATAACAAGAATATAATATCTTCATTCTCTCTTTATGTGAAAATCTTATGATTCTTACATTCTATGATGATTTAGGGCTTCCCTAGGAAACAATACTAGGTTTCCTTATACTATTAGCATAAATTTCCTTGTGTGAAGAGAAAAAGATGCCTCGGGTCATAATATTTATATTCCCACTATGAAAAAAATAGGATTACATTATTTATCATCCTGAGGAATATATTTTAAGATTCCCAATGTATTAAAAAAAGAATCATAAATAATAAAATAACCAGAGTAAGCATATGAAAAAAATAAATAGCATACATGTCATACAAATAAAAAAGATCCCAAAGAGGTAAGAATATACATTATATAAAGTAAAAGATGAAAAAATAGATAAATATCAGTCCATTAGATTCCATCCTCATCTACCACCTAATATGAGATCCTTTACTTGTCTTTCCACCATATAGAACTGTCCCTTAACAAGATCCATCATGAAATCTACAAGAGGACTAAAATGCCTTAGTAGGGTGAAAGTATAAGACTCAATATAAAATCACCAATGTTTACATAACCTAGAGTTATCATGTATAATAAGTATATTCCATAATATTATTAAATTCATTAAAATAATAATTATACAATTCATAACTAAGTGTTCATGTGCTAACCAAGTTGTCCCAAATTCATAGACATACCTAATTTATTTCTATACCAGGAAGATAATAAAGGAATTTCCTAAGGAGAAAGGAATATTACTACTATTAAAATGGTGTATATACACAGATCTATAGCCCCATTTTAAATTATCCATGGATATAAGTAAGATATATCCATAACCAAATAGTTTTTCATGGCAATAGGTCCTCTGAATATTATTTTGATCGGGACTTTCCTCCCCCACCTGAAACCCTCTACTTCTCGCAAACCTTCTCCCTGCCGCATTGCAATTCCTCCTACATCACCATTCATACTCCCCTCCTCCCCTTGGGATTAATCCTCCCCTCCTCCTCCCTCTCCATTCCTCCTCCCCTCTTATTCCTCCTCCCCCTTCAGCTCTGACGCAGCCAGCAAACCTCCTTACTGGCTCTGACACGGCTCTGACGCCTCCCTGCCGACACAGCTCCAGCACTACCATCCCACCTCCCCCCAACAAGACCTACCCACCTCCCTGTGGTCACCTCACCTCCCTGTCGACGCTGCTCTGAGGCGGCCTCCCCACCTCCTCCTCAGTCACACCTCCTACACGGTGATTTGAGGTAGGAATCTTTATCTATTACCTTTTTTATTACTATTATTTTATATTATATTATTTTAATGGTTCTCATTAAGTTTTTTAGTAATGATTCCACCCCAACATGATAGAATTAACTAGGAATCTTGGTTCTTTACTATGGCTTAGAGATTAGATGTCTCATTATGCAGAATGCATGCCATCACTCATCATTTTGGAGATGTTATGATACCTAATGGGTTTGTTTTTAATTTTTTGGTAAATTGATTGAAATTTCCTAGTAATAAAGTGTTTCTTATTAGGGATTTTTCATAGATTAATTTCATGTGTATATTTTAGGCCTCTTGTAGGTAATTGGTTGTGGTTTTAGAATGTGGAAGCACCTCAATAATCTTTTAGGAATTTATTCCTATTTTGTTGATTTTAAATAATTAATTATAAATTTTAATAATTAATTTTTTCTATTTCATGGAATGAGATAAGTTCCTAGGATGTTGTTCGATCATAGGTTCAGTTTTTCAGCTTTATCATATGTATCATAAGGTAGGTTGGGTGTTCTATATTTGTTACATTTCCCTAATCAATAGTTTTTTTATTAATTTCTTTACTTATTAAATGAATATTGGTTTTCTGGGATACCCTTGAGAACCTTTGTGGGTCATATTTGAGAATTGAGGGTCTCGAGTGTCTCAAAAAGGGGTTTTTTTCATAAACCATCTCTCTTGGTTTTTGATTCAATAGAAAACCTCACATGATCTTAGGTGATGCATAAGGGTAAGAAAGGGGAGAAACAAGGATATACTTATTTACTTGGGATTTGAGTTTGGACCTATGAGTGGTCTATCCATGGTGCTTTCTATGCAGATTGTGGTGTTAGAACCCTCAAGTAGTTAGAGGCCTTTTGCGAGATTCTTTGTTTTATTCTAGGTTAGATGGGAGGTTCCCCTCAAGTTTGTGGATCTAGAACCCTAAAAGTGAGTAGTTTATAGAGAGGTTTTCCATGAAGGTTTTTGTTTTAGAGTTCATCAAATAGAGGTGTGGTGTGAGACCCAAGTGGGGGTTGTATGTTTTTTAGATAAATTTCCACAGGTGATGCCAATGGGATTATTTTTATGTTCATATGAACTTTCCTTGGGTATTACAAGGGGTATAGCTTTTGGTGTTTTTACATCTCTTGGAAGGAAGTAAAAGGTATTATTTTGGATGTTTCTTTGATGTTTGGACCAATTTATTAGGGTTTGAGTTTTTTAAGTTTTGGAACTTCTGGCTAGAGGTTTAATCCAATTGGAACATTTAGGTTGGGCTGACACCACAGGGTGTTGGTTAAGGATAGGTGTCACTGAGATTAGGTTTGAGATGGGTCTGAGGAAACCTTTAGGACTTTATTATGGATGTGGTGTTTCTTGATGATTCCCTTGTGGTTGAGGTGATGATCATGGGTGGGTTAGTTTTCCGAGTCACAATATGTGGTTTCCCTATCTAGATTGGATCATGATTTGATAGATGTGGTCTTAGGGACCATGGGTTCCCCATATTTTATTAACCCTAGGAGGGTCTGTGCTGAATTAATCATTGGTGCCTTTGGGTGTTACCATAGAACCTAGAGTTTGGAAATGTGAGCCTATTGTGGCTATTTTTGCAATGTTTTGTTCATGAATTTGATTGAATAGTGTTTTATACCATATACCAAAGATGTTTGAGGATGTTCCTTTCTCAGGTACTATAAATAGGATGATAACTTTGGTATATTATAGGATATGGATTTGGCCCTACGATTGATATTATTTTTTCTTGTATTGGCCTGCTGGTTGTGTTAGACAGGTCCTAGGGTATTAATGGGTGATCTGAATTAGTGTACCCCCTGGTTTAGAGTTACAAAATGGTTATAGGGATAGTGGTAATAGATTTTTAGAACACATTGATAGTGGTCCTAGATGCTGAGTAGTCCCATCATCAAATCTTCTTCTCCTCCATATATTTGAAGTTTCAAACTTATCCACTTGTGATATAAGGATAGAATCACATGATATTCTTATAAAATAGACTTGATATATTCAACTATAAGTCTATAAGGAAAAAACATTTATTGAAACAAGAGTTTATAAAAAAAGTGATTAGTGTAGTAAATAAGTCATTGAGCATCTGATGCTCATATGAAAATTAATATTGGGGTTGTTCAACATAACATTAACGACCAATTAGAATTAGTTTTTCCAGATTTTGAGATTCTATACAGTTTTTAATTCTTGAAAACATTAAGTTATGCTTTTCACCCCTTGAGGGATGGTCTCACTTTATTCATCATGGAAAATCTAACTTCAATGGTATTCTAGGAAGGATAATTCATTCTTATTATACCCAAATAATAAAATAGTCATCCATCTCCCCAATTGTTTTATTTAATTTCCTATAGGAAAGTATACATAAAATGAATGGTAATAAATAGGCGATACCTTTCCAGTAGTTTTTTTAGGCTGTAAATTTTTCTTACTAAGAGTATTCCTACTTCTAATACAACTACTTCTATTCTTCTCAGGTCTGCTCCCCCTTTTTTCAACCCAATTACAATGAAATGACATTTTGTACTAGTACTCAAAATATTTATTCCCAAAACTTCTACAAAAATATTAATATCCCTTGAAACTTGAAATTCCATTATATTGATGATTTTTTTTATAAAATTATACTTGTTTCTAAGTATCCTCCAGCCTTTATTTTCCCATTTCCTTGGGGTTTTACCATTATCAGATCATCCATAAGAGGAAAATGTTTACACCATTAATCATCCTAAAAATATTAAAATTATGTTTTATAATCTTTATAATGAAAGGAAACAGATTTAGTATCACATGATAATTTAGAAAAATGTTATACCTTTTTCATGGGGTTGTTTTTCTCATCATCCTTGGATGGTTCAGCTTGAATATCCACCGAATTTTCATATACTTATATCATATTCTTTTTGGTGTTTCCAAATTTAAGATACCTAGATTGTTCTTCATGAAGTTAATGTTATTTAGCAACCAATTTTTTAATAATATATTCTGGTATCCTGTCTTATTATACACATTTCATCATGAACATTTTTATCTCTTCTATGAGATCATTCTACTTCACATTTACACTTATTTTCTTCTTTTAAAATAGTTTTACTTTCTTCTAATATATGTAATTATGGTAAAAGTAAGAAATAAAATCATCTATTAGAATATATTATGTATAACCATCCCCTTATTCTTCTTCTTGACTACTTGTAATGTCTATTCATCTCTTAACCTTATATGTATATATGTATATTAATGGAAAATTCTATTTTCATAGTTTTTTTATGGATCTGCTTATGTTTTTTGATTTTTCCTGCAATTATTAGAGAAAGTTGGGGAAATGGTGTCGGGGGGATGATGCAATGGGGAGGGGGGTGCTGGTGTAGGGGGGTGTGGGGGTGCTGGTGCTGGGGGAGGGGGGAGCTGGTGAATGGGGGTGTGTGGTGGGGAGCTGGTGTTTGGGGGAGTGGTGGGGGGACTAGTGGTTGGGGGTTGGTGTAGGGGGAGGGGATGATGTAGGGATACTGGGGGTGGGTTGGTTGGGGTGGGTGGGATGGTGGCATGGGCTGGTGTGGGTGGGTGGGCTGATGGTATGGGCTGGTGGGGGTGGGTTGGGTGAGGGGTGGCTGGTGCAGGGTGGGGGGCTGGTGCGGGGGGGTTGCATTCATATATAATATTATTTTTGTCACTTGATTCTACTCATGTGCTAGAGTGAGATTGGTTCAAAGTTATGGGGTGTTTGTGGGGTTATATTGATTGGATGGTTCGTGTAGAGTGAAATTCTATATCTTTGAGGCTTATTCTTATCTTTTATGTAATCACACTGATGGATTGTAGGTGAAAAATATCAATATTTTATTCTTGTATATGAGTAGTATTGACTCTATAAGAGTTCATTAATTTTATAATAGTATAATTATTTTCTCTAGTTGTAGTTTTAGATAGATTATAGGATCATTATAACAATTTATCCAACCACATAATCCTTATAGTACTGCATCTTGATTCATGTATGATGCACCCAATTTGTGCATGGTATTTTTCTTAAATATTTTTCATAGATCTAACCATACTAATTAGTTTTATGGTATCTTTTAATTCTTACCAGGTGCATGTTGGTATTGGAACATCATGTTACAATAGTGGAGTTTTAAAATTCATGAGTTCAGTTATCTAGACTGTATGGAACCCCTATGGTATGAACTTGGACTTTATAGTTCATTCATTTACTTTAAAAAAATTTCATCATAACCTATTCTATTATTTCCTTTATCACTAATCATGTTCCTCCCACTTTAATTTTTAGGTTCAATTAATGATGACTCATCATATCACTATCTTTTTGTTGAAGTCTCCCAGGATCGATTTCTGTGTGTTGCGGAAACTATCACCGAAGGTGAAGTGGTTCGGGAAAATTGGGTTTTCTGCCAATGGTTTAAGGTGAGTTTTTTCCTTCGTTCTTTGATGATTATTAGCTTATAATTGGGGGTTTTGTAATTTTAGATCCCTTGGAAATTTTATTATAGTGTTTTGATCATCCTTGAGGTGGTTTTGAGTCACCAAAGTCAAAGGTAACTCACCGCATATGCATAGGTAAGCATGTATATAATAAGTTCTCTCATTATATGTATATCTTCCCATGGAATCGTGATTACATATAAGGGTCTAGGTGTTCTTATGTATATATATGGAAAATGAATACGTGTGTGGGTCATAATGGGATTATGCATGTGATCATATATATAAGGATCCTCTTGTGCGTGTTCAAGGCCATGAGGACACATACATAGGGGTTATGGCATCCCTATGTATATGAAAAGGTGAATATGCCTGGAGGATGGATGGATAAACCTAGAGTTATCGCTGATAAAAGTGTCAAACACTGAGTGTGGCTTGACTCCTTTAAGGTAGGTTCCCCCTCCTAGTATCTTTAATTCTGGAATGTTTTAAATTGAATTTAGATTCATTCTTAATTCTTCTTTTTTATATTAAATTGAAATTATTGATCAAGTGTTACTTAAGATAACTATTTTTTTGATAAAAAAGTCATGGTTTTGTAATAAAACCCCTCCAACAGAGGTGCATTCTCTATGATAACTCACACTGGTAGTTTATGCTTATATATTTTTCTTGACATTATTGCATTGATGTTTTCATTATACTTGATGTCGTTGTTAGTCGTAAAGTGCACATTGTACTTAACCATTTTTATATCCCTGAAGGGGGTTTTCCTCTTTTTATTAAAATGGTTGTTTGAACCAAAACACCCTTTAAGTGTCTTTAGACTTTTAAGATGGAATTTCCCAAGTATGCAATTGCGGTAATGACCAAGTCACCACTAAGTGACCCCCCTTTGATCTTATAAATGGAATTTCCATATTTTATTGAATTGAATGAGTTAAATGGATCTGAACATGTTTAACTTGGAACATGATAGGTAATGCTTCATATAGTGAATTATGTAATGGATATGCCTTATTTCTAAAGTTTAATTGGATGGAATGAAATAAATAGTGACTTATTCATGGTGACTTTCACTCTACTTTTGAAATGTCTTAAGGTAAAGTGGTAAATTTACAATTATAACAAAACACCTCATAATTCTTTTAATTGAAGGTGATGTTTGAAAAATAAAGATTTTTATTAATGATAATTTTATTTAGTATTGGGATGTACATATCAATCTGAATATTATTTGTTCATTTTTTGGTGATGGATTCATGTATCATTTATCAAGTACAGTTGACACACTGATCACATATATATAAAAATCCATTATATCTCATTTTTTCTACTATTTTCTTATAGTTGGTTTCTTATGATGAGGTCGGTTCTACCCACCACCATCAATGATAGTGAGTTCAACTTCAAATTTGGGTAAGGTTTATTCCATTTTTATTCTTTGGCCCAATTTTAATTTGGTCATTTGTGATTTTTGGGTTACTTATATTTTGGAAGTGTATTTTGGATTTTGTTGAGGTGGACTCGAGTCGACATTGACGAAGGCTTACATGTGTATGAATAGGTAAACATATACATATATAAGTTCCCCCTTTATATATATTTACTCATGGAAGTATGAATATATATATTGGGTCTAGGTGTGATTATATATAGATATTAAAAATTCATACATTTGTAAGTTTAAAGGGGTATATACAAGTATAAATATATATCTAAGGACCCCCTTGTTCATATTTGGCCATGAAAATATGTACATAGGGGCTAGGTGTCCTTATATATATGAGAAGTTTCATATGCGTGCAAGAAAAAAAAATGAATATTTGAGTTGTTGTTGTCAAAAGAAATGCACCTTGAGGTTGAGGTTGGTTTCCTCTGCCTAAACCTTTAATTTGAATTCTATAATTTTTTGATTGTTTTAAAAAAAATCCCATAATTTCTTTATTTTTTTAAAAATTGTTTTCTAATAATCACTAGCTTTGTCAAGGAAAAATATGAATATAGCACTTGAACTTATTTATAGACCTTGTTCAAAGAGGTTAACAAATTCTAGTAGTTTATAGATACTATAACAAGAGATCTAAAAACCATACATTGATCATCCTTAGAGAAATTCATGATCTCATTCAACTTCCCATCAAATTCATCATAAAAGACCACTACTTAATTTTATGGATCTATTAGTTCCAATACCAAGCTTCCAGACATATTCTATGGTATCATGGAACACACCCATAATATTCTTCTTGAAATATTTCATAAGGAATGGTGTGAACATATCACACTATAGGGACTGAATCTGTAAGGATACATAATTCAATTTTAAGAGAAATTGATCAACTCTACTCTAAAAAACTGGAACAAATGAAGGTTCTGGGGTGGAAGTTGTATAGGGTTGAAACCTTTTGATGAACTCAAACTAGATTAATACAACACTTTATAAATTGTGTATTATTCCCTTAATTTAATTCCTAAAATACTTAAAATCATCAAGAACATCTTGAGACATGTCTAATTACACCATTGAAAGATTTTTGAACACGTACCTTTGAGATACAACCATAACATCAAGATCATTGAACTCATACTTGGTAGTATAAACATCCTTAAAATATATAACTAGACCATTCAAATCCTTAAGATCTTTTAAACTTACTTCAGAAACAATTTTTTGAATAGGATAAAATGATTGGATATTCCTAATCAACTTTGTTTGGGTAGTTATTAACCCAAACAACTTGTCAAAATCAACCTTGGGAATAGAGGACTTCTTAAGTTCTCTAATATCATAATTTTTTATAGTTTAACTCTTTTTTTATGCTCATTATAATCTCCTAAAATAGTATTAAACTCATTTATAATATCATAGGAAAAATATTATATTTTATAACATCATGAGATCTTACTAATAAAGGGTGATTCATCATGCACAATTAGAGGTGGTGATGGTATAGGTGGTTTATGAGAATGTTCAACAGTTTATATAACCATATCATCAGTTTGATCTCCAACAGCAAGTGATCCAAGGATAATTGTATCCATTGAAAGATGCTCCACCTCCTATTTAGCTCTTCCTTCTGTAGTTTAAACACTAGGCATGGTCACAATTTGCCTTTCTTTAGAAATAAAAACAGTTGTCTCAATAATTTTTTTCTTCATGTTGAAATCCATTAGGGGGTGCGTGGGGTGGGAAGGGGGTGGGTGTGAAGGTGGGGGTAGGGGGTGTGTTGGAGGAAGGGGGTGTGTTGGGGGCACGGGGTGTGTTGGGGGAGTGGGGAGGGGTGTGCAGGTTTGGGGCTGGGGTAGGGGAGGGGGTGTATAGGTGGGGGCAGGGGTAGGGGGTGTTCTAGGGGCAGGGGGAGGGGTGTGAAGGTGGGTTCAGAGGGTGTGAATGGATACATTGTCCATCAAACCATTACTAGGTCATCTGGGCTGATAAACCAATAATTAACCCCTTAACACCATTGCCTTCAGTTTACCAAACCAATCCTAATATAAACAGAAACTCTAAACTACATACCTAGGACTCAGACTACATTAATACCATTCTAACATGACCCAAACCACTGGAACCCAACTTGCGCAGGTGATGAGTTAGGTGTTCCACCTTGAGACTACCTCTCATTTCTACATGAACATTGCTTTTTTTTTGCTAGAGAGAATTTGAATATGCAGGACACCTGTTTTTTTTGGAATACATAGGTTGTTGAAAGGGGTGTCTAGGAGGGATAGGGTAGGGTGAGGGGGGAGGGAAGTGGGTATGAATGTGGGAGGGGAAATGGGTATAAGGCTGAAGGTGGGGATGGTGGGCTGTCCAGAAGGGAGGGGTGTCCAGGAGGGAGGGGTCTACAGGGGGTGTTCAAGAGGGAGGGGTCTGTAGGAGGGGGTTGTCCAGGAGGGGGGAATTTTAGGGGGAAGGGAGGTTGTAGGGGGGGTTACAGGGGGGATTTGTTGTGGGAGGGGGATATCCAGGGGAGGCTTTGTATGGGGAGGGGGCTATAGGGGGGAAGGGGTGGGAGGGTGCAGGCGGGGAGGGGTGTTCAGGAGGGAGGGTGGGGGTTTCCAGTGTCTAGGGGGTCAGGGTTTCCAGGATGAAGGGAGTGTCTAGTGTCTAGGAGTGAGGGGGTATCCAGGAGGGAGGGGTCTACAGGGGGATGGGGGTGTCAAGGAGGTAGGGGTATTTAGGAGGGGGGTTGTCCAGGATGGGGGCTTTGCAAGGGGGAAGGGGGATACAAGGGGGGTTGTCCAGGGGGCTTTTCAGGGGGAGGGGGGGTTATCCAGAGGATGCATTGAAGGGGGTAGGGGACTGTAGGGGGAAGGGGTGGGAGGGTCCAGGTGGGGAGGGGGTGTCTGGGAGGGAGGGTGGGGAGTCTAGGGGGGAGGTTGGTGGTGTCCAGTATCCAGGGGGAGGGGGAGGGGTGTCCAAGAGAGAGGGGGTTTATGTAGGTTGGTGGGTGTCCAGTGTCTAGGAGGGAGAGGGATGTCCAAGAGGGAGGGGTCTTTAGGGGGGGAGGGGGTATCCATGAGGGAGGGGTTGTCTAAGAGGGGGAATTTGTCGGGGTATGGGGGTGCATTGGGGAGGGGGTGTCTAAGAGGGAGGGGTCTACAGGGGGAGGGGTTTCCAGGAGGGAGGGGTCTGTAAAAGCGGGGGTTGTCTAAGAGGGGGAATTTTCAAGGGGGAAGGGGGATATAGGGGGGGTCGTCCAGGGGGTCTTTACAAGGGGAGGGGGTTGTCCAGGGGAGGATTTGGATGGGGGAAAGGTTTGAAGGGGGGAATGGTTGGGAGGGTGCAGGTGGGGAGGTGGTCTATAAGGAAGTGTGGGGTGTCTAGGAGGGAGGGTGGGGGTTTCCATTGTTTAGGGGGGAGGGGGAGGGTGTCCAAGAGGTAGGGGGTTATATATGGTGGGGGTTTCTAGTATCTATGAGGGAGGGTGTTGGGAAGGGAGGTTTCTGTAGGGGGTTTCCAATAGGGAGGGATCTGTAGGAGGGGTATTGTCCAAGATGGAGGCTTTGTAGGGGGAAGGGGGCTGCATGGGGGGTTGTATAGGGGTACTTTTCAGGGGAGAGGGGTTGTCCAGGGGAGGCTTTGAATGGGGGGAGGAGGCTGCAGGGGGAAAGGGCTACAGGGGGTGGGATACTACTGGGGGTTGTTTTTTTGGGGGGGAGGGGGTTGTCTAAGGGAGAGGGTGGGGGCTATTTTTTGGGAGGGAGGGAGCTTCCTAGGGGGGCTTTGTAGGGGAGGGGGTTTTCTAGGGGTTATTTGTATGGGGAGGGGGTTGCAGGGGGTTGGCTACCTCAAGGGGAGTGGGGGATGTATAAGGGGTCTTTGTAAGGGGGTTGTAGGGGGTGGGCTACTGCAGGAGGTCTATGCAGGGGTGGGGGATAGTTTTTATGGATTTTTAGACCCTATAGCCACGGTTTTTAACCATGGCTATAGGTATAATACCACGGTTAGAAATTGTGGAAATAAAGTGTGTCTATCCTCTAGTATAGCCATGGTTCTAAACTGTGGATATAGTGATATTACCATGGTTTGAACCATGTTTTTATACCTATATCCATGGTTTGAACCATGGCTATAGGTCTAGGCCTATAGCCACACCAAACTTGGAAATAGTTCATCAAATCATGGCTATTACCTATAGCCACATTTTGAGGACCTATATCCATGGTTTAAACTATGGATATAGCTCAAATTTCTTGTAGTGATAAATCTAAGAACTAAATCCATCACTTGTTGATTGTAGAGAATCATGTCAGATAAGGACCCCATACCATTGTATCTAAACTCCATCATGATTCATGTCCCTAGACTGTCATACCCGGTTGATGCCTCAATTCAAGCCCTCAACTCATCAAGAACTTTGGGTTTGGACCACATACCATCATACCACAAATGTGTTTCCTTAGGTCAGTCCCCCATACCATCATGACCTAACCCTTTTCTCATATCCATCATCGTTATCATCACAAGCCATGCACACACCCTACTAAGGGACCCACATCACATGACAATATATCTATATCATATTCAAATAACAACCTCCTAGATAATTGTGATACACATCATAGGGTAAGTATACAAGGTATACATAGTATATCATCATAAGAAATAAAGTAACAACACATAAAAACATGTGATCATAATAAAACATGGAAACAAGAAACTCTATCACTACTCATAGAGTCAAATATCATAGCGGGTCTCATGGGATACACACACCCCCATGTGATCACAATCAAGAGTGATCATTAGTTATGATAAAATAATAATCATACCATGGAAACATATGTAAAAAATCCCAAGTGAGTAAGGAACTTTAATCCTCAATTAATAAACTCCACATCAAAGTACATTGGTGGTGTAGATAACTGAACCATTTTCACACACAATATGGAGCATGATCACTTTTTGAGGTCTCCTAGAACTGATTATAATAAAAAATTAATATATTTCTAGAGTAAGGATTGATTAAAAAATATAAAGGGGTAGAATCAATACTTTACCAGTGTCAATCATCGTTAAGGGAGTTCTTAAGTTCAGATAGACAAATGGAGAAGGAAAGGAATTCTATAAAATCAATGGTTTCCATAGCACAAATAAGGGACTCGGGTGTAGAGGTGTTCTTGAAAAATAGAGACATGGTGTAAGGTGTAACACCATAATATAGAGGTTCACTTGAAATAAACCTCCAGGGTGCACAGATGAACTACTGTAGTGTAAGGGATACTAGAAGAAGTCCTTTGTGGTATAGGCAGTATAGTGATAACATGGATCTATACTGAAAATCATCTTATTGTGGGGTAGGGATGAGTTATATGGTATTGTTTTATCAATAAATACCTTTGGGAAAGTTTGAAAAATGTTGAATGAGTACAGAGAAGTTTTTTATGTAGGTGGATCTATCATAGTTTTAATTGAATTTAAAAATACCCATAAAGCCTCTTAAATTCCCCTCTTAAAACCAAAAAAATGAATCAATTCAAATTGGAAGGGAAACCCCGAATTCAATTCATAATAAGATATTTATGGTTTTTAATTCCTAAAGACACGGTAGTGCCCCACTATCTATAACTAAAATGTAAAAGCCATTATGGCATGGTCTAACCCTCCATGTCATAGCCACCATCGATAAACCCTTCCACTGCATAAGTTACAGCACAAAATCCTCTGATCAACCCCACTATGTTATATCCCCTAATGCTATGGAATAGCCTCAACTCCTTAACATAATATAAAAATACAAAATCATTATGATGTAGCCACCTCCTCTATGGTGTGGTTATGTGCACTACAACATAGTACCCCTATTTTTGGTAGAAAAGACAAAAACTCAGCTATAAAACTTCCATAAACTTTTTAAGGACCACGATACTATACCTATACATGGACTAACTCAAAAAATTAGTAAAAAATTATAATTTTATTAAAGTAAAATAATTTTAGGTCTTAACTACTCTCCCCCTATTAAATACTTACCATCCTCAAGAAGTGCCTCTAGGGGTCATGCTCAAACAACTCATTCCAATAAGCTTAAACTTTATCCTCCCACTATAAAGTCTCATTCCCAATCCATCCATGCTACCACTAAATCTAGAAAATTACTATCACCATCCCTTATAGTAAATTATAACTCTAGTCTATAATATTTACTAGATATTCTTCATAAGATTTGTTAGGCTCTAACTTAACATAATCACAATCAATGACATGCATAGGATTATCCACATACCTCTATAGTTGTGACACATGAAACACACCATGCATACCTTGGTAATAAAAAGGAAGATCTGGAGATTACTCCATTTCCCATATCTTATTGGTGATATTAAAGGATCCAAAAAAACATAGTTCCAACTTTACCACCTTCCCCAAATGTTAGTTCCCTAATTTAAGAGTCACTATCAGTAAACCTTGATCGCCCATAGTGAACTCTAAATGTATCCTTATATATTATTCATAATATCTCAATCTGTTTTGAGTGGGGATAACTCTCTTCTAGATTACATTCAGTCTCTTTAAGGTCTCTTGAACTATAGTAGGTCCCATAATTAATGTCTCACCAACCTCATGTCAACAAATTAGTGAACGATACGACCTCCTATAAAGATCCTCATAAGGTGTCATCTAAATCAAATATTGGTAAATATTTTGTACATGAACTCAAAAAAGGATATGTGATCATACCAAGATCAACTAAATTCAAGGATGAGATATTGATGAATATCATTTATTATGCATATAGTTTTTTCAAACTATTTGTATGTCTGAGGATAGAACAATGTGCTCAATTGCAACTGACTTATTAGGTACATCTGCAAGCCTTGACAAAACCATGACACAAAACATTTGTATCTTTACAAAACAATGCTCATGGGTACTTTATATAAGTTTATGATCTCAAGTACATATATCTTTCCAAGATTTTCCACTGGGTGTGCCTCTCAGATTAGTAAAAAGTAGGAAAATTTCATCAGCAGATTGATAACCACCCAAACAAAGTTATGACTCCTCGGTGTCCTGGGTAACCCTATAAAAAGTGAAATGTGACATCCTCCCACATATAAATTGGTAAGGGATGTGGCTGGATTAAACCACCAGGGTTTTGGTGCTTAGACTTCACCCTCTGAAAGATAAGGCATTGGGATACTAATACATCGATGTCCCTCCTCAACATTGTCCACTAGAACTAGTGCTTTAAGTCCTGGTACATATTTATATCTATAAGGTGTATTACCCATCTAGAGGTATGGTAATACCGCATTAAATCATCTCTAATAGAATTAAGGACTAATAATCTCCCAATTACCATGATCACTTAATCATTTTCAAAGAGCACCAGGGTATTGGATCACCACTAGCTAGGTGTTCCCTTATCACAACACACTTTGACTCTAACCCATGTCTATTTTTCTCCCAATCCATAAGAGAATATGTGACTACTAAGGGAGAAAAATCCATAGAACCCTAGTCCTAAAAATAATCCATACTCTAGTCATCCAATAATCTTATCAAGTGCCATTGCTCCTTGGATAACTTCTCACCAATATCCTACTGATCCTGTGTCTTATATCTAAGAGCATCCATGATGATGTTACCTTTTCTAAGAGTACAATCCATATCAAATTGACAATTTTATAGATATTCAACCCACAACCTATGTATCAGGTTTAGTTCCTTTAGTGGGAATATGTAGTTAAGGATATTATGGTTTTTGTAAATAAGAAATCTCTCACTGAAGAGGTATTTTCACCAACACATCAGAGCATGGACTACAGCTAGCAGCTCAAGATCAAGTGTAAGGTAGTTCTGATCATGGTTTCATAGATAAGGTGACCAATAGTTTACTACCTTCTCTATACGAATTATTAATTCTCCTAGAATAATTCCTCATGCATCACAATACACTATATAACCATTCCTAGACATAGGGAGTATCATTATTGGAGATTACATCAACCTTATCTTCAGTGTAAGAAATATTATTCACAAAAGTATGAATATTGGAACTTTACTCCCTTATTCATTAGTGTATTCATGAGTACTGATAGTTAGGATAAGTCTTGGATAATCCATCGAAAATATCTTGTTAAACCCAGAAATCTCTTGATCATGAACACATTCTGGGGATGTGTCCAGGACATCACTGCCTCTAATTTCTCTAGGTATCTGAATATTCCTATCTCGAACACCAAATTACCTAAGAATCTCACCTCACATTTCCCTAAGTCACACTTTGACAACATGGTATAAAGATAATGTTCCTAAAGTGTAATCAAGAATATGTCAGGGCTTCAGTCATACAACTCTGGTGTTAGTGATTAGATGAGTATGTCATTGAAAAATAAAATGATTAATGAGACTAAATATGGGTGAAATATCTTTCTCATGATTCCCTTGAACTTTTCATTTGTATTAGTGTAACACCCCAAGCTTTCACGATACACTTCTCTTTCAATAATGCAATAGCTTGCATTGTACGAAAGTTCGAGATTCTAACACGCCGCGACCAATCAAAGTAGCAGTTATGAATAGTAATACCCACTTTTTGAAATTATATAAATTTTATATTTCAAAATGGACTTCATTTTTGTATTCGGAATATCGAAATTATCCAATGTTGAATTTTTGGTATTTTTCTGAGAACTTCCAATTTTTTATGAATAGTGAAAATACTTAAAAACAACTTTTTTAATCAAAATAATTAATAGTGATAAATTATACTATTGAGTGGTTTTAAAGTATAATTAGAATATATTTTTACCATTTTATCCAATGGTATTCATTATAATTAATTTCACTTTGACATTGGACATAAACAAATGTCAATCTTTTGATATATATTGTTTCTTAAAAACGCGCTATTTGTTGTGACAGTGGGAATTAATTATGAAATTAATTAATGAAACTTATATGTTTGGAATTTTGTAAAATAGACATCATTTTTTAATTCTTAATATCAATTATATCTTAGGGTGAAATTTTGGCATTGTCCTGAAAAACTTCAATTTTTGATGAATAGTGAAACCACTAAGTGGTAGTTAAAAAACTGATTTTTTGTTTAAATAAAATATTACCACTTCTGTGATTTGATTTTCAAAAATCTGACATGCATGGTTGTCATTAGGAAGTAAAATTTGGTTCAATGGGATTAAAATAATTTTTAGGTGAATAGTAACTTTTAAGTTTAATTAATCGCGATTAAAGGTAATTAGTGAAATTTAAGGTAAATATAATGTTATAATAATAGTAAATGACCTTGAAACTTGTCCTACACCTATTGGATGAATCATGACCGACCAAGATAAACCATGGGTCAACTTGGGGACCCCATGGAGCCACTTTGGTAGGAAAATGACATTAAAAACTTTTTATTTAATGTTAAAATAAGAATGTCGCAAACATGAGTTGTTTTACTAAAACAATTTTTAAATGGGGTTGTACAAGTCATATTTTTTACTATAAATATTCATTAGAAATATAAAAATATTTCCTACATCATGATGTTTTTTTTATAATTTTTATACATTATATAAATTAAATTATTTATGACACCATGATGATGCAGCGATTACCTCATTAATTAACGATTTAAATAAAATGAAAAGATAATGTAAAATATAAGTCTTAAACTTGTCAAAAACCTATTGGATGAGTATATTTCGAACCCTTATCATCTTATACTAGAAATATATAAGTGTGGGACCTTTATAATCCGAAAAATCATTTCATAATAAAGTAACATTTCAATCTTTCCAAGAGTGCCCCTTCTCTCCTCTTATAAAAGGCCCCCACCACTACCACCTTACTCACACCTTCAAAGCCTTTTGGATCGGCCAACCTCTGCCCAAATACTCTCTCAACTTCCCTCCCTTACTCTTAGAAGCCTCAATTTGGGAAGAATTCTTCCCAAGGAAGCCTTTGGCTCAAATCAAAAAGAGTTACCCGATTTTAAGGTAATGTCTTCTCTAATGATGTTTTGTATTATTTTGCTTCTCCAACCCCTTAAACTCTTTTTATTCATTTCTTTTGTAACAACACCAGTATATAAAATATACTAGGATGTTGTTATGATAAGTTTTTTTTTTACACTTACACACACCTTCGTCTAATGGTTAAAGAACATACTGTTTCTGTGGGTGGCGAAATACTGCCTCACAAAACGATGATTGTTCAATATTCTTTTAACACCTCTAATGGTGGCCATTTTTATGACACTATTTTCATATATGATATATATATTATGTTTATGTTTTCCTTATTCTTATTTATTTCTCATTTATGTCATAATTTATGATTTCCATTATGGGTAAACGCGATAATTTCATTTTAGGAAGTGCGGACTACCGCCCCCTCAAAGTGATTTGAATCGTTAATGCCATATATGGGATGTATAAAGGATGGATTAAATGGTATTATACATTATATTATACTGGAATTATATTATACCTTTATATAATTATAACTTCATTCCATTAAATATGAAATGGAAATGAAAGTAGTGTTCATGCGTACGTACGGCTTACCGTCTCCATGAACGGTGCATTTCATTTCTTACCTCTAAATGTTATGTAATATTATAAATGAATGTATATACTGGATATATATGATTTATATGATATATAAATCATGAATATAATTATAGATATAATGTATATTTTACCACATGAACAAAGTGTAATTATAAGAAGTTTATTTTTGACTCAAGTACCTAAGATCGACAAAACGACCGTTATAAAAATAAATAGTTACATAATGTTCATGACATGGTAATAAGTGATATAAAAGGAATAATGAACTTTAAAAAGGTTCTTAATAAGGTATATATTAACTCTAGTTTATTATTCAGGAGATCAAAGAACGGTCGAGTGAATTCAGACACGAGGTAAGGGAACTTCTTAACCCAATTTCCATTCTTTGGGTTAATCTCCTACTTTCAAATTATGTCATGATATTATTATTTCCTATCTTTTATTTGTACTTTATTTATGTGTACTTATAGTGAATACACATAATATATCTACTTTATTTTAAAAAAATGATCTTTGTAAGGGTCTTCGTCTCAATCTCCTTTCATTGAGGCATATTTTGTTTTATACACAACTTTCTTTTATACGGTGTATAAACCCCTTTGACTTTTACATTTATTCAAAAGGAATATTTTTTATACGAAGCGTTTTACTAAACGACAAAAAGGGAGTGTTTTTCCTGCCGTACATATGCGGCGACAATGACTTCTCCACCGCCGTGACCATTATTTGAGTTTCGGCTTCCTCTACAAGCCATAACTTTTTTTAATGAAAAATAAATACAAAGTTTTAACTTTATTTTATTTTGGTATTGAAAATGGTTTTGAAAGTGTTTTTATCATATCAATGTGTTGTATTGATATCGTGTGATTGAAATGTGGAAATGTTATGTTTCCTTTATACATGTTTTATGTGATACAATTATGTTATGGTTTATGATATGTTTAAACCTATTCATATGAGGAATGCATTGGACTTAATAAGTGACGGGTGGAGCCCGCTACAGCTCCTCGATGCATCAGTAGGTCTCATGAGACAAACTAGTGTCTTGGCACGAGGCCTTGACAAAATCTTAATTGTGGTCTTGGCACGAGGCCTTGGCTACGTGGTTATGATAGTCTGGCATTATGCATTCCATCATTATGAAAGTGGTTATTGATATTTCATGTGATTATTCAACTAGTAGAATATCCATGTGAGTAAGTAAATGGAATTATTTCATTTTACTTTTGCCATATTATTCTAAAGTTCAAGTTTAAAAGGCTTTTGTTTTAGTTATACATTGCCTTAAATGTTAATTTTTATTTATGAAAGCTTTCGCTATATTGTTATCCTTACTGAGCATCTGAGCTCACCCCTTTCAATGTTTTAATATTTTCCAGGATGTGAAGAAGTATTTTATGAATGACCTGCAGGGATTGTCATAAGAGGATATGAGTGTGGTCTATGGAGACTTTGTTATTGTATTTTTTCACTTTATGATGTAATGTAACATTTATGAATGTATCTAGTGTTTCCAAGGCTACTAAACTAATCGGTCTTTCGAGACTTGATCTTCTGTGATCATGCCAATGTTACGCAATAATGCACCGACTCTGGGAAACTGGGGCTGGGGCGTTACAATTTGTCATCACAAACGACATCACCAAGTACTGATACAATACATACCTACTCTAAAACACCATATTTAGAATTCCATCCTCTATAACTCATATCTATTGATAAAATTATAAAATATCTATCTTGGATAACCATAGGGATCCCCATAACTGGTGAAAAGAACACTGATCTTGGTTAAGGGATATATGTTCTTCATTATCAACTAGTTCAGCTTTCGTTAATAGATGTAGAGTTAGCGACTACCTTCCACCTTCTTTCTAATCAACACAAGTGACCCCTTTGGTGAAGTACATGGATTGATAAATACCTTCTTCTCAAATTTTTCTAGATCCTTCATCTTGGTTGGCACCATATAATATGATCATATTGAAATGGGATGTGCACCCAACGTGAGAATAATCTCAATGTCAACTCATATATTAGGTGGGAGAGCTTTTAAGTCATCTGAAAATAAATCCAGATAGAAATCCATGACTAGAATAAAATATTATAGGCCTATCATTAACCCTAATATGTGTTATAATCCTTCCATTTATGTTGGGATCATCCCAAGATAACTCAAGTTTGGTCCAACTGCGACTACTCTCAGTTTCCACTCTCTGATCATCACATATATATCTCCCTTAGCTGAAGTAATGGAAAACCATCTATGATGGTAATAAATATGATATCATAATATAGTCAACTAATCAATTCCAAGAATCACATCACATTTCATAATCTCTAGAATCATGATCTCCCACAGATGTCCATAGTTATCAATAACTATAGGACAATTTGTTCATCGCTTGAGACAGACTATTTTTATTCCCAATGATGTATCAAGAGAGAATATTTCATAGGATAACTGGATATGTAGGTCAATTTAACACCCAAATACATTATGATATATTTATTTTTAAATAATTTTAATATATTTGATAGCTTATAATATACACAACCCTGAGTCTAAATAAACTGTAATATATTATACCATTATAATCTAGATATTAAATTAGCTGGTGTGAATAGGAATAACAAAATTATGAAATTTATTTGGTTTACACACGTATAAAATAAATTCATTGGTTATCAATTAATTATAAAAGAAAGTAAAAAACATTTGAAAGTAAAAGAAACATTTTTTTAGAAGACTATTTTCATGTGGGTAATGTGTTTTGATCTTAATGAATCAAATTAATCACTATTATTGAATGATTTAAATTATATTTATATATTACATATTAAATCAAATCTTTTAACATTAATATAATAATTTTCTATTTTAGTGATAATAATAAATCCATTTTTATGCCTAAAATGATATTTTTATAAAAAGTGGTTTTGTCACGTTCTCCACAGTTATTTAATTATCCCCATATTTAGAAAATTTATTTTCCAAGATTTAATTATTTTTTAAGATAATCATTCTAAAATTATCTTATAGGGAATTTTTTATAATTTTCTGAAAAAATTGATTTTTTGATGAATAGTAAAAAAATCGGATTTTTATTAAAAAACTTCCTTTTTTTAAAGAATATAAAATTATTATTTTGTTTATAAATTGGTTTAAAAGTTAAATTAGTTCAATTATATTATATTTAATAAAATTTAGATCATTTGGATAAAGTTTATGTTGAAATTTTATATAATAAGCTTTTATACTTAAGAAAACTTTTCTTTTAAAACCACATTTTAGCCATGCTTGTGGGTTTAATTTTAAATTAAATTCTGGAACTTCTATTAATTTAATTTAGTAAAATGTATTCCATAATTGAAATAATAATAATTAATATTATGTTAGAAGTTCAACTTAGTTTATAGTCATAATTAATAGTAAATATAATAAAATATAATTACTATAGTTAAGGTTAAAACATGGGTTTGTGAGTTACATTCACCTATGTTAAAATTAACTTTACACAAACATAGGAATTTTATTAGATAAATTGTATTTAATATTTAGAAATATTTTTCCTAAATTATCTAATAATTATCATTTACTTTTAGTATTAAATAATTTTACCTAAGTAAATTAAAAAAACTAGTAACCGTTGTGAAAACTAAAATGGTAAAATTAAGTAAACATAGAGATTGAGGAATAACAAGTTTAAAAAAAATAGTTGGTTTTTATCACCCATATATTCCCTCCACTACTTTATTTATAAATTTTGTTGGAACTTGGCTTGAGAGTGACATCCCATTAATGAATAATTTTTTTATTTACAAAAATGAAACTCCTCAATTATAAAAGGGATCTTCATCCCCTCAATTATTCACACTGCCTATGATATTTGGATCAACCATACCCTTTGAAAATATCTCCCTAAAATTATTATAAAATTTCTAGAGCTACTTTTCTTTAAAAAAGACTATGCCTAGGGTCCTTAGTAACATATCCAAAACTGGTTTTTCTAAGAGAAGGTAATTGTCATCACAAATCACTTTCTTTTTACTCCATATCTTTCCAAATTCATTAATGTTTTAATAATTTAAATATAATAACACCATTATATAAAATATAATAATATGTTATTATTTTTATGGGACAACATATATCAATATCCTCTTCCACCAAATGGGAAATGAAACTATCGATCATGTGTCTCGCTGACTAACGCCTCATGAACCGAATAATTTGTTTTCCATCACCACTTATCATGGTTGGATAAAATGATTAATTTAATATATATATATATGTGTGTGTGTGTGTGTGATATTTATGACAAAATTATAATTTTTAAATTATAATATCACATCCAACCTTCTTACCTTCCAATCTATTGGTAAATGATAATGTTGTTCGTGTGTATGTGTGGACTACCGCCTCCAAGAAGCGATGTGATTCTTTCTCATTATATTTTAAAATGGATAGTAATAAGGATGTATTTTATGAATATATATTATTTATATGATATAATAATGGTTCTATAAAGGTTAATTATTATTTACTTATCATTTTTTCCATTCATAAAAAATGAAAATACCATTCATGTATACGTACAGCCTACCATATCTATAAACAATGAAACAAAATTTTCAATCTATAATATTTATGGACGATTATAAATATATAAATATATATGATGAATAAATATTATATTAAATTAATTATTAAAATTAGGGATTTGATTAAATCGTGATCAATGTACAAGGGTTGAAACTACCAAACCAAAACACACATGAAAAATGAAGCAGTTATTACACAAAATAATGATTTTAACAAAGATTTGTTAAGAAATGGTTGATAAAATATTATAAGTAAATTGTATAAGGTATGATATATATGAGTATTTTTATTTAATATATGTATAAAAGATATATATTTATTTTATCAGAGTTTTAGACATAAATGAAGGAAGTCATACAATAGGTAAGGTTTTCTTGTCTCACTTTTCCCTCAATGAGACATATGTCATATTCACCATTAATTTCTTTTATGTAGTGTATATGATATAAATGAATATATTTTATGGATATTAACATGAAAATTATAGTATATAATTATCTTTCTTTTATGTGTCTTATGATTCAAAAGTTACCAAAGTGGAAAGCGTTTATTTCACAATCTCATCATTATTTGAGATTGTTTATTTTTAAGTCTCTATTTAGGGGATTATATGATATTTATATCATAAACCAAATATATTTTATTCTAATATGGTTATTTTTGAAAATTATATTTTTTCCTTTCATTTTCTACATTTATGTACTCAAAAGATATAAAAAATGTTTTTAATAAAAATAGACATTATTTCCTCTCAATCCAGGAATATTTCCTTTCATGTCCACATTTTTTAAAAATGATTTCAAGAATGTTTTTAATGTTATATATTGATTTATTAAATACATTTTTCCCCATTTTTTACTTTTGAAAAAAAAATTAAAAGGAATCTTCCATTTATTTTCCAAATAAGATACTTTTTGACTTTTTAACAAAAAATATGGAAGAAATATTTATTTTTTTGTACTCAACATGAAAATAATATCTCATTATCATGACCAATAATTAATTTAAATATTACTTTATAATTTTTTATGATTATTTTCAAAAAAAAAATACTAATATTCTAGAATTTTTTAGTATTTAAAAATGATTTTCAAAGTAAAAAGGGTATCTTCTAGAAGAATTTTCTTAATGAAAATTTTATGGTATTTCTATTCCTAAATTAAAAATAACCTTGTTTTCTTATGATCTTTTGAGGATATGTTTTAATGATACCATCATTATTATTTTTCAAGATGTTTTAAGATCAGTTTTAATGGGGATGTACTACTTTTATATCATTCTATATATTACTCTGGATGGTTTATGATTATGTTTATTGATTGAGGAAAGTATTAACATTTCATTTTCTATTTCTTCAATATTAATGTTTAATTTGATGATGTTTCACCCCTTTTATATGATTAATTCATTATATTTGGTGATTTATGGTAGGGGCCCTCTATAGCCCCTCGATTAATTGATAGGTCTCAGGAGATAAACTAACTTGGGTATTTGGTCGAGGTCATGCCTTTTTATGAAGGATATCTTGGAACGAGGCCTTGAAGGTATGATTATGATGTCTAGTATTATGTATTCACTCATTATGAGATTATTTATTTATTATCATGTGATTATTTGAGTAATTTTTATATCCATGGATAAGTTTCAAGCTCATGTGTTTATTTTTATGTAATTATTTCATCATCATATATTCCTACCATATTATTCTTCATGATCAAGTTATTGATTATATAGAATGTTTTTTTTACTTATTTACAAAACCATATTTATTGTTACTTATGTATTAATGATATCTTCCATTATATTATACCCTTACTAAGCATGTCATCTCACCCCTTTCTTATGTTTCCTTTCCCTGGGATGACAAGAAGTTTATTTTGATTGATATGAAGGGATATGATAAAGATAATAATAGTGTTATTAAATAAAATACTATGTGGTATTTGATGTTTTCAATTTTAATGTGATATTGAAGAATGTATCTAGTCTTATAAGACTATTAAGCTATTTTTTCCTTTGGTATGTGATTACTTATGTCTAGGTCCAATGTAATAAAGTAGTCACTGACATTGGGATACTATGATTAGGGTATTTATAGATAGTATTAGTGAAGGTTTTGAAGAAAACTTGGGAACTAGGTTTAGGAAAATTATTATTAGGGAATATAGACCTATAACTGACTTTGAGGAAAAATATTAGTATAGGATAACATCCTAATGTTTTGACAAGGTTGAGTTTTTTTGGTTTTCCAAACAATGCATCACTATATAGATACTACAAGTGGATGTGGCTCTAGAAAAGTTGTACCTATGGATAATATCTTTGAAAAGGGTTCATTTTGAATTCAATCAATCATCACTTGGTGAAAAACAATATTCCTTAATACACACCTAGTTTGACACTTTGAGGGGATACTCTTGGGTTAATTCAAATTTTCTTTACAAAAAATTATAAAGGATTTGGATAGATTATGATAATGAATGACCTAGGTTAAAACTAAGGTTCCTTAGATTAAAAATAAGGTGTCATGATTTATATATTCTATAATTGATTATGTGGTTTCCAACTATTATTATTATTTCTTATACTATTCTTTTTGGTTTTAATTAGTCAATGGTTAGAACTAGGAGGAATCATGTTAACATTTAATATGATGGAATATGTGGTGATTATAAGAAAATAAGTGGGATTGTGATTGGAGTGGAAGATATCATGAGTGTTCCTAATTAGTTATCATGATATATGATTAAAACCCTACACTTTATCCAACTCTTGAACTCGCCAATGGAGAGATTAATGGAGTTCATTGAGTTATCAGGTGGTGAATACCATGGTGGAAAGAAGGATTAATTTCATTCATGTTAGAAATGTGGAAAGAGACAGACCATATAATGACTAAGATGAATAGGAAAATGTTTTCTGTGTTGAAAACAAGGTCATAAATCAATTAATTGTTAAGGAAAAGTGAATAGTGTGACGGAAGCAAATGAATTTCATCCTCGGGATGCATTTATTGTTTTTTTTCTTAAATGAGGGTAATGTGGGCATTATTTGAGTAAATTCCCTATCCTAAAGGTTAACTTCTATACCAAGGAATGGTTTAGGTAATTCCAATAATTAAAGGGGAATGGATGAACTATTTATGTACTGGGATGCAATAATTGTGTGGTAAAATTATTATACCAATGATATTTTACTTATAATAATCGTGAAACAAACGAGGATTTTTTTGTAGAAGTTTTCCAATAAGGGTTTTCAAGAATATTTTAAATACTATTGATAAATATGAAAATTTATTTATTGGTAAGGTCATATTTTTATTAAACACATGACTAAGGGAAAGATAACCCTTAATATGCAGAAAATGTTGAGTTAATGGTGTTTATTTGGGATAAAGGGACGATTGGCATTAATGAAGTAAATGGGATAGTATTGATGATCATAGAACTAATTAGTGGTTTGATGGTAGATTGGTTTATGTTATCTTTGATAGAGTTTAAAAAAAATTGGATTTATGAAATATATTCAATAATGTGTTATTTTATTTATGGAATGAAGAGAGAGTTAATATTTGGAAGCATCCTAATTGTCATTAATGTGTTATGGTTATTCTAGTTATTACCAAGTTTTAGGATAATATATAATCAAGGTAATAAAATATTTTGTATGTGATATTATATAATAATTTATGTAATTATGGGATAAATTTTTAGTCAAATATTTTTTATTTTTGGGTTTTGAATTTTTTAAAAGATATTTTGGAGGAGTCTTAAATATTTTCATGGAGTCTTATGAAGAATTATATGGAAATAGATGTCATACTCAAAATATCTAGAATTAATTTGGTGAAAGGAATATTTTATACATAGAACTTGTGGAAGAGACAATAATTATGGTAATGAATATTAAAACCCATAACAAAGTAGTTCAAAGAAAAAAATATTTATATATATAAATAGAGGAAATATTTATAACTTCAAGTGGCAGATCATGTTTTCTTAAAAATATATCCATGTAAGGGTGTTATAAGATTTTTTAAGAAAAATAAAATTATCCTCAGGAACATTAAACCTTTTTAAATCCTACAAATAATTGTATTTGTGGATTACCATTTGGAAATGACACCTAGCCTCTATAAATTAGATGATGTGTTCAATATATAATTGTTAAGTGAGTACATTTCATACCCAATACATGTGCTCACATTTAAATAAATATAATTGGAAGATATTCTATCTTATGATGAAGTAATTGTTGAGATTTTGGAAACATGATAAAAATTTCTTAGGAATCATAAAACTCGGCTAGTGAAGGTACTTTAGAGACATCATAAGATAAAAGAGGTGACTTGGGAACTAAAGTTTGTTATGATGAAGAACTATCCAAATTTTTTCATGATGTGAAATTCTATAAATTTTAAGGATAAAATTTTTTGGAGGGAAGAATGTAACACCCAAAGACATTATGATATATTTATTTCTAAATAAATATATCTCTTTGATAGATTGTGATATATGCAACCCCAATCTTAAATGAACTGTAATATAGAATACTATTATAACATAGCCATTAAATTTTAGTATTAATATGAATAACTAAATTCTTAAATTTATATGGTTTACACATGTATAAAATAAATTAATTGGTTATCAATTTATTAGAAATGAAAATAAAAATCAATTAAAAGTAAAATAAATGTTTTCCTAAAAGACTATTTTTATGTGTGTAATGTATTTTTAACTTAACGAATTAAATTAATCACTATTAGTGAATTATTTTAATTTTATTTACATATTACATATTCAATAAATTTTTTTACCATTCATCTAATATTTTTTCTAAGAATTTCATAAAAATAAATCTTCTTTTATGCTAAAAACTCTTTTTTTAAAAAGAAGTTTCATTATGTTTTACACACTTATTTAGTCTTTAAAACCTTTATAAAATTTATTTTAAAAAATTAAATCAATTTTTTAAATCAAATTTTCAAAATTATATTAGGTTTATTTTTTGATGAATTTCTGAAAAGATTAATTTTTCAATGAATAGTAAAAAATACTAATTTTTATTAAAAAAAGATTTTTTGTTTCAAGAATTTACAAAGTTACATTTTATTTTAAATTTATTTAAAAGTATAATTTGTATATTTATTTTATAATTAATCTAATTTAGATCATTAGGATCAATTTTATGTCTAAATTTTAAATAAAAAAATTATACTTAAAAAAACTTTTCTTTGGAAAACTGCATTTTCATCATGCTTGCAGGTTTAAATTTAAATTAAATTATGCCACTTATGTGAATTTAATTATGTAAAACAGATTAAATATTTTTAATAAGAATAATTAAAATTATTTAATAATTTAAAATTAATTTTTCTTCATAATTAAAATTAAATACAATAAAAATTAACTACCACGGTTAAGGTTAAAAAAAGGTTTTTACACGTTACATGTGCCTGTGTAAAAATTAATTTTCCACACACATATTATTGTATTTTAATAAATTATATTTAATATTTAGGATCATTAGGTCTAAATTATCTAATAATTATCATATATTTTTATTCTTAATAGATAATTTACCTAGATAAATAAAAAACTAGTTACAGTGGTGAAAACTAAAATGGGAAAAGTAAGTAAACTTAGAGGTTAAGTAATAACATGATTAAAACATTTATTTTTTTGTTATAGAAGTTATTATATACCATATATTCTATAAAATCTATTATTTATCAATTTTAGAGGCACTTGGGTTGAAAGTGACTTCCCATTATTGAATAGTTTTGCGTATTTACAAAAATGTTACTCCTCCTCAATTATAAAAGGGAACCTCCTACCCTCATTTATTCACACCTAAAAATCCATTTTTATTGACCAAAACCTATCATTATATCTCAAAAATATCATTATCAATGTTCTAGATCTACTTTTCTTCCCAAAATACCAACCTCAGGATCCTTAATAAGAGATCCAAAGGAGGTTTTTTTAAGCAAAAGTAATTATCAACACTAAGATCTTTCTTTTTACTCCTTATCTTACCACCTTTATTAATATATAAATAATTAAAATATAATAAAATATATATATACCATATAATAATATTTTATTATTTTTATTGAATAATTTATCTTCATTTTCCCTTCTATTAAATTGGAAATGAAACTGCCAATCGTGTGTATGGCATACTACCACATCACGAACTGATGTAATTCATTTTTCATCCCCACCTATCGTAGTTGGATATAATGATTTATTTCATGTATATATATGATATTTATGGAATAATTATACTTATTTAATTATTTTATCATATATAACTTTTTTCCATCCAATCTTCTGGAAAATAATAATGTCGCTCATGTGTATGTGTGGACTACCGCTTCCACGATGAGATGTGATTCGTTTTTTATTTTATTTTGACATGGATTATAAAAAGGATGGATTTTATGAATATATATGTTTTATATTATATAATAATGATTCTATAAATATGAATTATTATTTACCTTTCTTTTGATTCGTCCATTAGAAAATAAAAACAACGTTGTGTGTATGTACGACCTGCCGTCTCCGTGAACAGTATAACTCATTTTTTCAATATATAAATTTTATATATGATTCTATATATATATAATTAATATATATTATATTTAAAACACTAATAACATTTTGGATATGATGGAACCATGATCAAAATACAACGACTAAAACTACTGAACAAAAACATACATGAAAAACAAAGTAGTTATTACCTGAAAGAGTAATTTTAAAAAAGAATTGTTAATAAATAAGTGAAAATAGATTATAAATAAATCATATAAGGAATAATATTTATTATTATGGTTATGTAATATATTTATAATAAATCTATAATTATTATACATGATGTTCGGAAACATATGAAGGAATTCAGACTTGAGGTAAGGGTTTCTAGTCTCACTTTTCCTTCCATGAGAAATATGCCATATTCACCATTTATTTGATTTGTGTGGTGTATATAATTCACATATGTTTTTTATTATTATTCAAATAAAAATTATGGGATATAAATATCCATATAAGTATATTTATTTCATGGGTCTTATGATTTAGAAGTTACCAAAGTGATAAGGGTTTATTTCACAATGTCATGATTATTCAAGTTTTTTTATGTTTAAGTATCTACTGGAAGAATTATATGATATATTTATCTTTAACCAAATATATTTTCTTATAATATGGATATTTTTTAAAAATTATAAGTTTTCTTTTCATCTTCCTCTTTCATGTACTCAAAATATCAAAAAAATGACAAAAACTGACTTTATTTCCTCTTATGTTAGGGATTATTCCTTCAATGTACATGTTTTATTAAAATATTTTCAATATTTTTTAAATATTTTACAATTATTTATTAAATAAACTTTTAACCAGGTTTTAATTTTACAAAATGGTTTAAATTAATATTCATATCATTTTCTAAAGGATTTACTTTTTGATTTTTTACCAAACATGTAAATGACCCTTATTTACATATGATCCATTGGGGATATTTAGTAATGATATCATACTTATTATTTCCCTAGATGGTTTATGATTAGTTTTAATGGGGATGTACTATATTGATATCATTCTTCATATTAATATGAATAGTTTATGATTATGTGTATTTATTGGGGAAAGTATTTATTTTTTCAATATGAACATTTAAGTGGATGATGTTTCACCCCTTTTATATGAGGAATGTATTTGACTTAGTGAGTGATGGGTAGGGCCCTTTATAGCCACTCGATGCATCAGTGGGTCTCATGAGATAAACTAGATTGGTTATTTGGCCGAGGCCTTACCCATTTATGTAATATGTCATAGAACGAGCCCTTGATGACATGGTTATGATGTTTGGAATTATGTATTACCTTATTTTGAGATTAGTTATTGATGTCCATGTGATAATTAGATTAGTTATGATATCTATGGATAATTTTCAAGCTCGTGTAATAGTTTATATGACATTATTTTATCATTATAAATTTCTACCATATTATTCTCCATGCTCAAGTTATCAATTACATGGACTGTGTTTTTAGTTATTTTCCTTTAATATTGATTATTACTTATTAATTCATGATATCATTAGTTGTATTCATACCCTTAGTGAGAATATGAGCTCACTCGTTTCTTATGTTTCCTTTCTCCAGGATTCTAGGAATTATATTACGATTGATATACAGGGATATTCTAAAAGGGATAATAGTGTTCTCAAATAAAATAGTATGATTTATTTTATGTTTTCAATTATATTGCAAGATTCAAGTATATATATAGTTTTCAAAGTCCCCTAACCTATTATATCCTTTGGGATGCAATCTATTATATCTTTAAACAATGTAATAAAGTAAACATAGATTATATGATACTATATTTAGGGTCTTTATAGTCATGTACAAAAACTACTTATGTGGAAATGAAGGAATGGAGAGCACCAGTATCAAACAAAGTAGTAGATAAGGTGGATGTGATAAAAGCCATACCTTTAATGGTGGATGAATTCTCTCTATCATCTTTTGGAACCCAGTCCATAATGTACACACAACCTATATCTGCTTCTTGGATCAATCCTTTAGGTTCTTGTCCAGTATGAGTTCACTACTGAGAATCCTTATTTGAACCTTTGGTAAAAACCAACCCTATCCTCTATCTCTATGGAAACATTCCTAAAATCTCTATCATAGAACTTATGAAGATGGACCATCTTGTCACACTGTCGAAACTTGTTCTAATGTGATGGTAATAACTAACTATATTTTCACCTTCCCATGTATAAAGTATCATGAGTCACCTCAAGTTGAAACCAATGAGTTTAAACTATGCTATGCTTTATTTTCACTACTCTAGTGTATGTATCTGGCCTTCCTCTTCCTATTATTAGAAGTGGTACTCATAGCACTAGTAGGAGATCCATCTGTCTAAGTAATGAAAGGCAGAAAATGAGTAAATATTTGTATGTTCATCAAAATCTTCTCGATAGTAAAGTATTTCCATATAAAATTTTGGTAAAAATGAAGATTGAAGTTACATGAAATATTTATTTTTTCAAGAAAAAGTCTGATCTCAAATTCAAATCCTTGTGAGCATCATTTCCATCCAGTAGTGGAGCAAAGTATATAAACTCAGTAAAACATGCGGATTAGGAAGATAATATCATAGATACATGGTTTATCTCCATGAACTCATATGTTTATTTGATATTCAGTGTTTTATGGAATAACACTCTAAAAAAATGTTCTCTAGGGCCTTCTATGTGAGACACTTATGTCTTTTATCCTGTCTGATATATCCCCACCAGAGTCTGGTAGGTCCCTACACCATGAATGCTACAAGATTTACCTTTCTTCATATCGTCGTCTCAATCATATCTTATATTCCCTCTATGATTTCAAACCATTACTTAGAATCTTTTTTCCCACCAGTTCCCTAAGATACTAGGTAATGTTGGATTTAGAAATTCCTATCATAGCTAGCCATGGATCTTGGTGGTGGATTGAATGAGACCACATACTTTACCACTAAGGAAGGTGTGGGAACATACTCTAGAATACCCTAGTCAGCTGTAAATCCCACCAAATGTATGTGAGGAGTCATATTACTCAATATAAGGAACGTTAGGAACATATATATATATCCAAAATAATATAAGGGATCACACAAGGTTCTTCTATGAGTCTACCCTCAACCCAATGTATACCCTTCCACGTAGTAACCCTGGTCTCAATTCCTACAAATTTTTTATAGTCATAATATACATACTAACACAATAGTATGATTAGTTTGGATAATTAATACCAGTAATATATTGCAACAACATGAAAAAACAGATATATCATGCAAGGGAAACTATCCCAAATAGATAACACAAATCAATGAATTTAATTAAAGAACTATTATACAGCATAATAGTATGTATATATATTTAATGTAAACCTATGTTTCTATTTATGATGTATGAACACACCCAAAATCACATTAATAAAATGTCAACATAATTTTCACCACTCAAGGTGGTTTTATTCAATAGTAATAGAAAAAAATAACTCCATACACTTATGGAAACTCAGAGGTCCACTATATAGATTTTCCATGCACATTAATAGTTCCCTTGAATGATTCCTAACCATCATATCTCTTATCTATTCTATAACAAATCAAGGTATAGATAAAAGACAATATAGGGATTCATGTACTCTTATACCATTTTGTAACACCCCGACTGAAACCACCATATCCGAGATAGAGGTTCACATGACCTCATTTTTTCCTACCCATATTTAAGTTGTTTTAAACTAGTAGTGAGGTTTTGATTCCATCAGTGGGGAGACTACACCATCAACATCATTTCATAAGATCAAAAATAAATCATAAATAATCAAAAACCATAGTAAATATACATAAAAAAATAAATAGAATACATTTAATACAAATAAATGTATCTCCCAAAGTGGGCATTCAATATAGTGTATAAGTTAGAAGATAATTAAATTGACAAAGATTGGTCACTTGAAGTCCATCCCAATTTTCCACCTACTACGCACTTCGTAGCTCATTCATCCACTATAGGGCCCTTTCTCTTCTCTAGATCCCCCATGAAATATAAATACACATCAATGCACATCAAAATTACTAAGTATGGTGTGAGAAAAAGACTCAATATAGCACTAAAAATGTGTCTTTCAACTAGATTGATCATTTAAAACAAGTGTATGAAATAATAGTTATAAATACATAATGAGCATAACCATTCAATCCAAAACTAAGTGGTCATGTGCTAACCAAGATTCCATATATCCCTAGAAATACCTTCTTTAACTCTATAATATAATGATAATCAAGTAATGTTATAAAGATAGAGGACTAACACTAACCTTGAAATCGATCTCTTGGCGATTGTAAGGCATCGATTTAGATTACACCCATAGATCATCGTATCCCAACTCCATCACGGGTTTGATCCCTAGACTTTCAAACCCCATTGATGCATTGGGTCAGGCCCCTGATCCATCATTCCCCTTGGTTTAGGCCCTAATACCATCCTTCCCCAAACACACTGCTTTGGTTTAGGCCTCCATGCCATCATACCCCAACCTTATTCTCAGGTTTATCATTGTCATCATCACAATTTGTGAACACTATCTCATTAAGGTATGCACATTACACGATGTTCTACCTATATTATATACAAATCACATCCTCCAAGGAAATGATAATACAAATCATAGGTTAATTATACAAGGTAGGAATGGAATATAATCATGATAAAAAAATTAGCAACACATAACAATATGTTATCATAATAAAACATGGAAACAAGATACTCTAGCAATACTCATGGAATCATATATCATATAGGGTATCATCGGTTACACACAAAAACACATGTGATCATAATCAAAAAAGACCATTATTTATTCTAACACAATAATAATATCATGGAAATATGTGTATACAAGATCCCATGTGATTAAGGAACTTCCTACCACAAGTCTTCGACGTCCACATCAAGGTCTATCAGAGTTGATGATAATAAAACCATGTTCAAACACCAATCAAAACATGGTCACCCATTAATGTCTCCTAGAACTAGTTCCAATCAAACATAAATAGGGTTTCATAGTAATTCTTGAAGAAATAAGTCAATTAGGTAGAACCTATTCTTACCTATGGTTGATCTTCATCAAGGGAGTTCTTAATTTTGGTTGGAAGAAGGGAGAAGAAAAATATTTCTTTAAAATTAGGGGTTTCTATAGATCCTAGTAGGGGTTGTTACATAGAGTTGTATTGGAATAATACCACCATGGAATATGGTGTATCATCATGGTGTGTAGGTACACTGGTAATAAACCTCTATGGGGTAAAGGTGCACTGTTGTGGTGCAATGGATGGTGGAATAAGACCTCCACAGTGTAGGGCATACAACAATGGTATGGAATAACACTAGAAATCATCCCTCTATAGTGTAAAGATGGGGTCTGTGACATGGTTTTCTCTATATGACCCTTTATAATATCTTTAAAAATATCGAATAGGATGGGAGGATCTATATATGCATATGGATCTGTTAGATTTACAATTTAACTTCAAACAAATAGTAGATTAGTGATGGTTTTTTAGAAGGGTTTTATTCACAACCCCTTCTAATCATTAAATTTATAGGGGGTTCACAACCCCCTATAATTGTTTTAGCATTATTTTTTTAATATTTGGTCTTATTTTAGAGGTTTTTATGTCAAAAATGTTGCAAAATTTAATTATTAGTTGCACTATATGTTCGTTTGGATGTTACAAACGTTATATATATATATATATATATATATATATATATTTGTTTGGATATTATAGGTAATATATATATAATGGAATTTGTTTTTTTAAATATAAATAGGGGTGGTTCACAACACTCTCTAATTTACAATATTATAGGGGGTTCATGAGCCATTGATAATAACTTAGATTAGAGGGGGTTTGAACCCCTTCTAATTTAAGAAATTAGAGGGGGTTTGAACCCCCACTAATATATGAAATTATAGGGGGTTTTGAACCCCTTATAATTTAATAAATTAGAGGGGGTTTTGAACTCCATCTAATATATAACATTATAGGGGGTTTTGAACCCCTTCTAATTTATGCCATTAGAGGGGTTTTTGAACCCCTTCTAATTTATGACATTATAGGGGGTTTTGAACCCCTTATAATTTATGACATTAGAGGGGGTTTTGAACCCCTTCTAATTTATTATATTATATGGGGTTTTGAACCCCTTATAATTTATGACATAAGAGGGGGTTTTGAACCCCCTCTAATTTATGATATTATATACGGTTTTCAAACCACTCTAATTCAAGAAATTAGAGGGGTTTTGAACCCCTTATAATTTATGACATTAGAGGGAGTTTTTAACCCCTTCTGATTTATGACATTAGAATGGGTTTTGAACCCCTTATAATTTAATATATTATATGGGGTTGTGAACCCCTTATAATTTATGATATTGGATCGGGTTTTCAAACCATTCTAATTCATGAAATTAGATGAGGTTCATGAGCCACCGCTAATCCCTTTAATTAGATGGGTTTTTTAACCCCTCTAAATTTTTATTAATTTTTAAAATAAATGTCATATAAATTGAAATTCTATAATTAATATGTGTGTGTGTGTGTGTGCATGTGTGTGTGTATTACATAAACACATTATATAAATTTATTTAAATGAACTAAAAACATATATATATATATATATATATTATATAAATACTTCAAATAAATACTTATATATATAAATAAAAATGCATACAGATATAAATATTTATATACATAATGTAAATGTAAATGTAAATATATTTATTCAAATATATAAATTTTTTATATGGTTTTATAAATACTATACATTTATATTATGATTTATATTATACATATATTATATTAAATACATTTTTATTATTTATTTATGTATAAATACATTTATACTATATTATGTATACAAATGTTTGTAATATAGACAAAATTAAATATATATAAATATATATTATATATTTATATTATAGATTTATATTATAGATTTATACTATATATTTATATTATATATATTATTATAAAAGTTTATTATATATTATTATATATATATATGTATTAATTATATAATTATTTTATATATATTGTAGTACACCATTTTAATTATGAATTAATTTAGTAAATATATATATCATTAAATTATATGATATATTTCCAATTATATGAATGTATTTAATTTCATGTGTGTATATATATGTGTCTTTGTATACATGATATAATATAAATGTATATAATTTCATACATAAATATATAATATAAATGTATTTAATATAATATATGTATAATGTAAATCATAAAACATATAAATGTATAGTATTTATAAAACCAATTTATAATTTGTATAGTTTAAAAATAGGTGTAATAATAACAATAATAATTAATAATTAACAATATCATTGTTACACACAGAGACATAAATATAAGTATATAAAAATAATTATCTATATATATATTATAATTATATTATATATATAAATATTATCTAAATACATAAATATACATACTCACACACACACAAATATAAATGTATTTATAAATATATGTATAAATATTTATTTATATCTATAAATATAATTATTTATATATATTATATATACAAAAATAATATATGTTTATATTTATATTATACACAAATAAAAATATATTATATTATTTAAATTTCTATAGAAAAATATATATAAAAATATATATGTTCACAAATTTTACTATATTTAAATAAATATCATTTATTTTATATATAAACCGAAAGAAAATCTATCATAGTTGGTGAGGCACTACAATCCTTCGAGTAGGTTTCGTGTTCGATTTCTAGCAAGCGCGACTTTCCAGCAGCGAGGCTTTTTTAAAATTTTGTTCCCGTGGTTGAAAGGTGCTTCTATCATGGGGACCATGAATAGAGTGTCAGGCCTAGGGGGTGCATTTGGGGGTCTGCAGGTTGTCATTGGGGGGAATATGGGGTGTCATTTGGGGCGGTCAGGGGGTGTCCATGTGGGTGTCCTACTAGTGTCATGGGGGTGTGTGTGGGGTTCCATGGGGAGTTGTCAGGGGCTCGCTTAGAGTGTATGTGGGGTGTCATTGGAGGGCATCTAGGGTGTCATTTGGGATGTCTAGGGGGTGTCCATGTGGGTGTCCCACTGGTGTCATGGGGGAATGCGTGGGGTTCCATGGGGGGTTGTCAGGGGCATTCTTGGGGGGTCTGTGGGGTGTCATGTGGGGCGTTAAGGGGGTGTCCATGGGGGTCCCACTGGTGTTATGGGGGCATGCATGGGGGGTTGTTAGTGGCCTCATGGGGGGAATCCATGAGGTGTCATGGGGGAAATATATAAAAATATGGGCCCCGTTTAGAGTTGGTTATAAAATCCGTCCCTAAAATTGGAATTTGAGACTCAATTAGAAGTAGTTATAACCACCCCTGATCTAGTGTTATAGGCCCCATTTAGAGGCAGTTATGAATCCCGCCCCTAAAAATGGAATTTGAGGTGGTTATAATGGCCTCTAATATAGTGTAATAGTCTCCATTTAGAGAGAAATTATAGGGTTTTATAAACCCTTCTAATCTAATTGTCGCTAAATTCAAGCTTATTTTAATAATGCTTATAGAAAATCACCTCTAATAAGAGTAGGCAGTTACGGGTAAATGATGCTAGTGTGTTTAGAAGGGGTTATAACCCCTTATAATCACCCAATTTTTTTTTAGTGTCTATGTGAATAATATGTATAAATCCTCTTAAATTTACCTCTTAAAACCCAAAATGAAGAATAAATTCAAAATGAAAGGGAAATTGGGGTGCATTTGAGTCATCTAGTGGGTGTCCATGTGGGTGTCCTACTAGTGTCATGGGGGTATGTGTGGGGTTCCATGGGGAGTTGTTAGGGGCACACTTAGGGGGTCTGCGGGGTGTTATTGGAGGGCATTTGGGGTGTCATTTGGGATGTCGAGGGGGTGTCCATGTGGGTGTACCGCCGGTGTCATGGGGGCGTGGATGGGGGTCCATGGGGGTTGTCTGGGGCTTGCTTGGGGGTCCACAGGGTGTCATGTGGGGCGTCAATGGGGTGTCCATTGGGTCCCACTTGTGTTATGGGGGCGTTCATGGGGGTTGTTATGGGTGTCATGGAGGGCATCTGTGAGGTTTCATGGGGAAAATATATAAAAATATAGGCCCCGTTTAGAGTTGGTTATAAAACACATCCCTAAAATTGCAATTTGAGACTCAATTATAAGTAGTTATAACCACCCCTTATCTAGTGTTATAGGCCCCATTTAGAGGCAGTTATGAATCCTTCCCTTGAAATTGGAATTTTAGGCGGTTATAATGGCCTATAATCTAGTGTTATAGGCCCCATTTAGAGAGAAATTAGAGGATTTTATAACCCCTTATAATATAAATGTCTCTAAATTCAAGCTTAATTTACTAATGCTTTCAGAAAATCACCTTTAATCAGAGTAGGTGGTTATAGGTAACCGAATCTAGTGTGTTTAGAAGGGGTTATAACCCCTTCTAATCGCCCATTTTTTTGTAGTGTCTATGTGAATAATATGTATAAATCCTCTTAAATTTCCCTCTTAAAACCCAAAATGAAGAATAAATTCAAATTCAAAGGGAAACCCTCAATTCAATTCATAATATCTTATTTAAGGATTTTAATTCCCAAAGACACAGAGGTGACATGTTCTCAATAACTGATATGTAAGTGTCATTACATTGTGGTCTAAGCCTCCAGGGTGCAACCTCCATAGATTCTACCTTCTACAAAAAAGGGTATAGTGAAAAATGTTTACAAAAACCCCCTTATGGTGTATCCCCCCCATGTTACAGTGTAGTCTAAACTCCTCAACATACTATGATATAGGAAAAATCATTACAGCACAACTACCTCCTTTGTAGTGTGGACAAGGGAACTATGGTGTAGTACCCCTGTTTTTGGTAGAAAAGATGCAACCACACATTTATACCTTCCACTACCTCCTCAAGTCCCACAAGACTCTACCCAAACATGTACCAACTCAAAAAAATAAGGAAAAAATACTTTTATTAAAGGAAAATAATTTTTGGGCTTTACACTAGTGATGTAATTAATCGATGTCAACATGATGGTGGTGTCAGGATTGAGATTCATGACCTTGTATTAAATCTATGAGTGAGACCTGGATAAGGACATTCAATCCATATATGAAACCATATTGGATGGGGTCATATCATCATGATCTAATCAAGGATCCAACACTATCAACCTCAATAGTGATATGTGGCCTACCTTAGGAAAGTGGAAATGTGGGACTAAATAATCATAACCATTTGTGGTGAAATCCAAAAATGTGTCAATGAATGTCTTGGTGAATAATTTCATAAAATGATTATTACTGATTATTTTAATCCCTTATCCTTAAATAATTATAGTGTGGGTAATGTTGGGGTATTATCCATCATAAAAACACTGATGTTGAGAATGTTGTCCATCACCATCATTATTTAAGTACATATAGTTCGACTCAAATGTTTCTTGTATAATTACATCCACTAGTCATGCTTACTGAGATACCCAAATGACCAAAAACTATAATGGGGGTAGGAAAATCAACAATGAATAAATCTAACATATCTATTCCCTATAGGCATTAATGACATCTCCAATGGATCATGGGCACCCTCGCAACATCTCCCCATCAAAACACATACTGTAGAGGTTCATCGAGATTCTCTTCCACCAATATGAGTGGGAGGGATCCATACCCACTTAGGATATGTATCATGTGAATCTCAAATTTTTGGTGCCACACTGATGATGCTACTATAAAGAAGGACATTGGAAGAAATCTCCCCCCCCCCCATTACCACTGCCAATAATTGTGGGAGCCTTTCCCCAAAACACAGTAATGAAAACATTCCCTATGCCAATGGGGTAGGTTATCTTCAGGATGTGATATCCAATGCTACCACCATAGAGTCTCTATGGAGGTATCCCACCACTCAACATAACTAAATTCACATAGTTCTTTAACTAGAATAAGAATTGGAAAATCATATCCTTTCTCTGCCTTCCCAACATTAGAACATATAACGCCTATGATAACATCAATTCACCAACCCAATACAACAAAATGAAACTCTATAGGCTCATAATACCCCTTATTCCATTGATTCATACCCTATTATCCTTACCACCAGGAAATTATATATATTGGAATAATGGGATTGAAACCCCATCCACCCACAAGGATAACTATTTAAACTTTACCACACTACGAGAAAACCGCCGTTTAGCGGCGGTTTTATTTTAGAGGTTTTTATGTCAAAAATGTTGCAAAATTTAATTATTAGTTGCACTATATGTTCGTTTGGATGTTACAAACGTTATATATATATATATATATATATATATATATATATATATATATATATTTGTTTGGATATTATAGGTAATATATATAATGGAATTTGTTTTTTTAAATATAAATAGGGGTGGTTCACAACACTCTCTAATTTACAATATTATAGGGGGTTCATGAGCCATTGATAATAACTTAGATTAGAGGGGGTTTGAACCCCTTCTAATTTAAGAAATTATAGGGGGTTTGAACCCCTTCTAATTTAAGAAATTAGAGGGGGTTTGAACCCCCACTAATATATGAAATTATAGGGGGTTTTGAACCCCTTATAATTTAATAAATTAGAGGGGGTTTTGAACCCCATCTAATATATAACATTATAGGGGGTTTTGAACCCCTTCTAATTTATGCCATTAGAGGGGTTTTTGAACCCCTTCTAATTTATGACATTATAGGGGGTTTTGAACCCCTTATAATTTATGACATTAGAGGGGGTTTTGAACCCCTTCTAATTTATTATATTATATGGGGTTTTGAACCCCTTATAATTTATGACATAAGAGGGGGTTTTGAACCCCCTCTAATTTATGATATTATATACGGTTTTCAAACCACTCTAATTCAAGAAATTAGAGGGGTTTTGAACCCCTTATAATTTATGACATTAGAGGGAGTTTTTAACCCCTTCTGATTTATGACATTAGAATGGGTTTTGAACCCCTTATAATTTAATATATTATATGGGGTTGTGAACCCATTATAATTTATGATATTGGATCGGGTTTTCAAACCATTCTAATTCATGAAATTAGATGAGGTTCATGAGCCACCGCTAATCCCTTTAATTAGATGGGTTTTTTAACCCCTCTAAATTTTTATTAATTTTTAAAATAAATGTCATATAAATTGAAATTCTATATTTAATATGTGTGTGTGTGTGTGCATGTGTGTGTGTATTACATAAACACATTATATAAATTTATTTAAATGAACTAAAAACATATATATATATATATATATATTATATAAATACTTCAAATAAATACTTATATATATAAATAAAAATGCATACAGATATAAATATTTATATACATAATGTAAATGTAAATGTAAATATATTTATTCAAATATATAAATTTTTTATATGGTTTTATAAATACTATACATTTATATTATGATTTATATTATACATATATTATATTAAATACATTTTTATTATTTATTTATGTATAAATACATTTATACTATATTATGTATACAAATGTTTGTAATATAGACAAAATTAAATATATATAAATATATATTATATATTTATATTATAGATTTATATTATAGATTTATACTATATATTTATATTATATATATTATTATAAAAGTTTATTATATATTATTATATATATATATGTATTAATTATATAATTATTTTATATATATTGTAGTACACCATTTTAATTATGAATTAATTTAGTAAATATATATATCATTAAATTATATGATATATTTCCAATTATATGAATGTATTTAATTTCATGTGTGTATATATATGTGTCTTTGTATACATGATATAATATAAATGTATATAATTTCATACATAAATATATAATATAAATGTATTTAATATAATATATGTATAATGTAAATCATAAAACATATAAATGTATAGTATTTATAAAACCAATTTATAATTTGTATAGTTTAAAAATAGGTGTAATAATAACAATAATAATTAATAATTAACAATATCATTGTTACACACAGAGACATAAATATAAGTATATAAAAATAATTATCTATATATATATTATAATTATATTATATATATAAATATTATCTAAATACATAAATATACATACTCACACACACACAAATATAAATGTATTTATAAATATATGTATAAATATTTATTTATATCTATAAATATAATTATTCATATATATTATATATACAAAAATAATATATGTTTATATTTATATTATACACAAATAAAAATATATTATATTATTTAAATTTCTATAGAAAAATATATATAAAAATATATATGTTCACAAATTTTACTATATTTAAATAAATATCATTTATTTTATATATAAACCGAAAGAAAATCTATCATAGTTGGTGAGGCACTACAATCCTTCGAGTAGGTTTCGTGTTCGATTTCTAGCAAGCGCGACTTTCCAGCAGGCGAGGCTTTTTTAAAATTTTGTTCCCGTGGTTGAAAGGTGCTTCTATCATGGGGACCATGAACAGAGTGTCAGGCCTAGGGGGTGCATTTGGGGGTCTGCAGGTTGTCATTGGGGGTAATATGGGGTGTCATTTGGGGCGGTCAGGGGGTGTCCATGTGGGTGTCCTACTAGTGTCATGGGGGTGTGTGTGGGGTTCCATGGGGAGTTGTCAGGGGCTCGCTTAGAGTGTATGTGGGGTGTCATTGGAGGGAATCTAGGGTGTCATTTGGGATGTCTAGGGGGTGTCCATATGGGTGTCCCACTGGTGTCATGGGGGAATGCGTGGGGTTCCATGGGGAGTTGTCAGGGGCATTCTTGGGGGGTCTGTGGGGTGTCATGTGGGGCGTTAAGGGGGTGTCCATGGGGGTCCCACTGGTGTTATGGGGGCATGCATGGGGGGTTGTCAGTGGCCTCATGGGGGGAATCCATGAGGTGTCATGGGGGAAATATATAAAAATATGGGCCCCTTTTGAGTTGGTTATAAAATCCGTCCCTAAAATTGGAATTTGAGACTCAATTAGAAGTAGTTATAACCACCCCTGATCTAGTGTTATAGGCCCCATTTAGAGGCAGTTATGAATCCCGCCCCTAAAAATGGAATTTGAGGTTGTTATAATGGCCTCTAATATAGTGTAATAGTCTCCATTTAGAGAGAAATTATAGGGTTTTATAAACCCTTCTAATCTAATTGTCGCTAAATTCAAGCTTATTTTAATAATGCTTACAGAAAATCACCTCTAATAAGAGTAGGCAGTTACGGGTAAATGATGCTAGTGTGTTTAGAAGGGGTTATAACCCCTTATAATCACCCAATTTTGTTTTAGTGTCTATGTGAATAATATGTATAAATCCTCTTAAATTTACCTCTTAAAACCCAAAATGAAGAATAAATTCAAAATGAAAGGGAAATTGGGGTGCATTTGAGTCATCTAGGGGGTGTCCATGTGGGTGTCCTACTAGTGTCATGGGGGTATGTGTGGGGTTCCATGGGGAGTTGTTAGGGGCACACTTAGGGGGTCTGCGGGGTGTTATTGGAGGGCATTTGGGGTGTCATTTCGGATGTCGAGGGGGTGTCCATGTGGGTGTACCACCGGTGTCATGGGGGCGTGGATGGGGGTCCATGGGGGTTGTCTGGGGCTTGCTTGGGGGTCCACAGGGTGTCATGTGGGGCGTCAATGGGGTGTCCATTGGGTCCCACTTGTGTTATGGGGGCGTTCATGGGGGTTGTTATGGGTGTCATGGAGGGCATCTGTGAGGTTTCATGGGGAAAATATATAAAAATATAGGCCCCGTTTAGAGTTGGTTATAAAACACATCCCTAAAATTGCAATTTGAGACTCAATTATAAGTAGTTATAACCACCCCTTATCTAGTGTTATAGGCCCCATTTAGAGGCAGTTATGAATCCTTCCCCTGAAATTGGAATTTTAGGCGGTTATAATGGCCTATAATCTAGTGTTATAGGCCCCATTTAGAGAGAAATTAGAGGATTTTATAACCCCTTATAATATAAATGTCTCTAAATTCAAGCTTAATTTACTAATGCTTTCAGAAAATCACCTTTAATCAGAGTAGGTGGTTATAGGTAACCGAATCTAGTGTGTTTAGAAGGGGTTATAACCCCTTCTAATCGCCCATTTTTTTGTAGTTTCTATGTGAATAATATGTATAAATCCTCTTAAATTTCCCTCTTAAAACCCAAAATGAAGAATAAATTCAAATTCAAAGGGAAACCCTCAATTCAATTCATAATATCTTATTTAAGGATTTTAATTCCCAAAGACACAGAGGTGACATGTTCTCAATAACTGATATGTAAGTGTCATTACATTGTGGTCTAAGCCTCCAGGGTGCAACCTCCATAGATTCTACCTTCTACAAAAAAGGGTATAGTGAAAAATGTTTACAAAAACCCCCTTACGGTGTATCCCCCCCATGTTACAGTGTAGTCTAAACTCCTCAACATACTATGATATAGGAAAAATCATTACAGCACAACTACCTCCTTTGTAGTGTGGACAAGGGAACTATGGTGTAATACCCCTGTTTTTGGTAGAAAAGATGCAACCACACATTTATACCTTCCACTACCTCCTCAAGTCCCACAAGACTCTACCCAAACATGTACCAACTCAAAAAAATAAGGAAAAAATACTTTTATTAAAGGAAAATAATTTTTGGGCTTTACGCTAGTGATGTAATTAATCGATGTCAACATGATGGTGGTGTCAGGATTGAGATTCATGACCTTGTATTAAATCTATGAGTGAGACCTGGATAAGGACATTCAATCCATATATGAAACCATATTGGATGGGGTCATATCATCATGATCTAATCAAGGATCCAACACTATCAACCTCAATAGTGATATGTGGCCTACCTTAGGAAAGTGGAAATGTGGGACTAAATAATCATAACCATTTGTGGTGAAATCCAAAAATGTGTCAATGAATGTCTTGGTGAATAATGTCATAAAATGATTATTACTGATTATTTTAATCCCTTATCCTTAAATAATTATAGTGTGGGTAATGTTGGGGTATTATCCATCATAAAAACACTGATGTTGAGAATGTTGTCCATCACCGTCATTATTTAAGTACATATAGTTCGACTCAAATGTTTCTTGTATAATTACATCCACTAGTCATGCTTACTGAGATACCCAAATGACCAAAAACTATAATGGGGGTAGGAAAATCAACAATGAATAAATCTAACATATCTATTCCCTATAGGCATTAATGACATCTCCAATGGATCATGGGCACCCTCGCAACATCTCCCCATCAAAACACATACTGTAGAGGTTCATCGAGATTCTCTTCCACCAATATGAGTGGGAGGGATCCATACCCACTTAGGATATGTATCATGTGAATCTCAAATTTTTGGTGCCACACTGATGATGCTACTATAAAGAAGGACATTGGAAGAAATCTCCCCCCCCCCCCATTACCACTGCCAATAATTGTGGGAGCCTTTCCCCAAAACACAGTAATGAAAACATTCCCTATGCCAATGGGGTAGGTTATCTTCAGGATGTGATATCCAATGCTACCACCCTAGAGTCTCTATGGAGGTATCCCACCACTCAACATAACTAAATTCACATAGTTCTTTAACTAGAATAAGAATTGGAAAATCATATCCTTTCTCTGCCTTCCCAACATTAGAACATATAACGCCTATGATAACATCAATTCACCAACCCAATACAACAAAATGAAACTCTATAGGCTCATAATACCCCTTATTCCATTGATTCATACCCTATTATCCTTACCACCAGGAAATTATATATGTTGGAATAATGGGATTGAAACCCCATCCACCCACAAGGATAACTATTTAAACTTTACCACACTACGAGAAAAACGCCGTTTAGCGGCGGTTTTTTCGCGACGGTTTTAAAAACCGCCGCGAAATGCGTTTCGGGCTGGCATTTCGCGGCGGTTTTTAAAACCGCCGCGAAAAAACCGCCGCTAAACGGCAAAAAAAAATTATTTTTTTTAAAATTATTTTTTTTAAAATTATTTTTTTTATTTTTTTTTAAATTTTATTCAAGGATTAGCGGATGTTTTTTAAAAAACCGCCGCGAAATAGCGGCGGTTTCGGTAAAACCGCCGTGAAATAAAATGAAAAAAATAAAAAAACGTGAGAATCCCCGAAAACACTAAAACGATCATAACTTTTGATCCGGGCGTCCGTTGAAGCGCCACGACCAGTCAAATCGAAGATCATGAAGAGATATAGAGGCACATATAATCAAAACCGTGAGACGTTCTAAGGTGTGGACGATATTAGAGTTATAAAAAAGTTGAAAAAAGTTCTCCAACTTCAAATGGCCATAACTTTCGCTCCGGGTGTCCGTTTGGGCTCTACCACATATCAAATCGAAGCCAGCGAAGAGAGCTACGCACTGAGTCGACACAAGCATGCTTCTGTCGGGTTTTTCGACCCCAAAAACCCCTCTGAAGGCCTCCAAAACCCCGTTTCCGTCACCGGTGTCCCGTCGAACTTGTCTTCAAACGGACCTAACTTTCGATCCGCGTGTCAATTCGGCCTCCTCCACCTGCCAGATCATAGCTCGTTCCATGAGCTTCAGTTTGACTGGTTGCGGCGCCTACATGCACTCATAGATCATATGTTATGGCCTTTTTAGTGGGTATCAGGTTTGTTATGTTTTTCAATGCCTCGTTTCTAGCACCCGTTCCCCGTCAGCTTTTTTTTAAATGGTCGTAACTTCCGATCCGCCTGTCCATTCGGACTCTTTCACCTTTCAGGTTTAAGATCGTTTCGGGATCTTTGATTTGACAGGTCGCGGATCTAAAACGGACTCTCAGATCTTAAGTTATCTCTGTTAATGTGAGTCCAATGTTTTTGTCTCTTTATGACCGTTTTGACGAGTTTTAACGGTAGCTCCATTTATTACTGTTTATTTGGGTTTCCATGACTTGTTATCTTTATCAATGGTTTTTTGTGGGTTATTATGATGATTATGTTGAATTATTAAGGAGTTTTCCAGAGTTGTCACGAGTTTTCATGCGTTCTCATTCTTTCTAATACCTCATTCTTCATATGCTTCTCCATCCTTTTTCATGCATTTTCATGATTTTTCATCCCTTATCACGTCTTTTCATACTTTTTCATGCGTTTCCTTTATTATTTATTATTTATTATTTATAATATAATTTAATTTATTTATTATATATTATTTGTAACTGGTTATTTATTAGTTATTATTTATTTTTTATTTTTTATTATTTATTATTTATATTTATATTTATTTATTATTTATTATTTATTATTTATGATTTATGATTGATTTTTTATATTTATTTATCATTTATATTTATTTATTTATTATTTATTATTTATTATTTATATTTATTTATCATTTATATTTATTTATTATTTATTATTTATTATTTATTATTTATATTTATTTATTATTTATTATTTATATTTATTTATTATCTATTATTTATTATTTATTATTTATTATTTATTATTTATTATTTATTATTTATTATTTATTATTTATTATTTGTTATTTATTATTTATTATTTATTATTTATTATTTATTATTTATATTTATATTTATTTATTATTTATATTTATTTCTTATTTCTTATTTATTATTTCTATTTATTTATTATTTATAATTATTTATTATTTATTATTTATTATTTATTATTTATCTTTATTTATTATTTATTATTTATTATTTATTATTTATTATTTACTATTTACTGTTTATTATTTATTATTTATTATTTACTATTAATTATTTATTATTTATTATTTATTATTTATTATTTATCTTTATTTATTATTTATTATTTATTATTTATTATTTATTATTTATTATTTATTAATTTTTATTTATTATTTATATTTATTTATTATTTATTCTTTATTATTTATTATTTATTATTTATTATTTATTGTTTGAATTTATTTATTATTTATTATTTATTATTTATTATTTATTATTTATTCTTTATTCTTTATTCTTTATTCTTTATTATTTATTTTTTATTCTTTATTATTTATTATTTATTATTTATTATTTATTATTTATCTTTATTTATTTTTTATTATTTATATTTATTTATTATTTATTATTTATATTTATTTATTATTTATTATTTATTATTTATATTTATTTATTATTTATTATTTATATTTATTTATTATTTATTATTTATTATTTATTATTTATTATTTATTATTTATATTTATTTATTATTTATTATTTATTATTTATTATTTATTATTTATTATTTATTATTTATTATTTATTATTTATTATTTATTATTTATTATTTATTATTTATTATTTATTATTTATTATTTATTATTTATTATTTATTATTTATATTTATATTTATTTATTATTTATATTTATTTATTATTTCTATTTATTTATTATTCATAATTATTTATTATTTATTATTTATTATTTATCTTTATTTATTATTTATTATTTATTATTTATTATTTATTATTTATTATTTATTATTTATTATTTATTATTTATTATTTACTATTTACTATTTATTATTTATTATTTATTATTTATTATTTACTATTTATTATTTATTATTTATTATTTATTATTTATCTTTGTTTATTATTTATTATTTATTATTTATTAATTTTTATTTATTATTTATATTTATTTATTATTTATTATTTATATTTATTTATTATTTATTATTTATTATTTATTATTTATTATTTATTATTTATCTTTATTTATTATTTATATTTATATTTATTTATTATTTATTATTTATTATTTATTATTTATCTTTATTTACT